>CAJQZJ010003646.1:16525147-16550667 GCA_907164525.1 Lophiomys imhausi
TTCGAGACACGGTTTCTCTGTGTAACAGCCCTGGCTGTCCTGGACTTGCTTTGTAGACCAGGCTGGCCTCGAACTCACAGAGATCCGCCTGCCTCTGCCTCCCAAGTGCTGGGATTAAAGGCGTGCGCCACCACGCCCGGCTCGTGTTTTTTTTTTTTAAACAGAGTTTTACTATGTACCTTTGGCTGGTCTGGGATTTGCTACATAGATCAGGTTGGCCTCTAACTCATAGACATGCCCCTGTCTCTGCCTCCCAAGTGCTGGGATTTAAGGTTTGCGCCACCAACCCTGAGAGGCTCTGTCTTTTGCTGGCTGTCTCTTGCCATCATCTTTCTCCATCTCCATCTTCTGCAGGGTCATCTTTGTTTCTTTTTTTTTTTTTGGTTTTTCGAGACAGGGTTTCTCTGTGTATCCTTGGCTGTCCTGGACTCACTTTGTAGACCAGGCTGGCCTCGAACTCACAAAGATCCGCCTGCCTCTGCCTCCCAAGTGCTGGGATTAAAGGCGTGCGCCACCACCGCCCGGCCATCTTTGTTTCTTAACCTCTCTTATCATCTCTATCTCCTTGCCATCTACTTGTATATGATTTTTGTTTCTTTCTGTTTTCTTTTGTCTGTGCCCCTGTATATTCGCCCATGTTTCTCTGGCTCCCTGGGCCCCTGTCTGGCTGACTGGCTGTCTGTCTAGATCAGTATGCATGGGCGCATGTGTGAAATGTGTGTTTTTTCTTTCACTCTCTCCCCTCAGATCTCTCCTCTCTCCTTCTCTCTGCCTCAATCCTCCTGACCTTGGATGTCTCCCCCTCCTCCAAGCTGACATTGCTTTAGCACACACCCCCCCATCAGTGTCTACAATGTGTCTCAAACTGCCCCAGGCCTGTGTTCCAGTTTTCCTTGGGGCCAGAAGTCCGGCTGTCCAAATATTTGGCCACCTCCAGGGGATTCCGGGTCAGCAGGGAGAAAGATGGGCTAGCTGGCGCAGGGTCTCCCCTGCCTCTGGGGGGCCACGGTCACGTGATGTTCTGTCCTTTGCCTCAGCGGGACCTCTGGCTGCACATCCCTCTGAACAAGTTGGGAATGGAGTTGGGGGAGAGGGCTGCTGCTGGCTCTGGCCCGAGCTGGCCTGAGAGGCCCTGGCTACAGTCTCCCTTAGGAGCCTGAGCAGAGGGTCCAAGTTGAGGTGGGAGGTGAAACCAAGGTGGCTTGTAAGCATCTGCCAGTTGTCTAGGAAATGTACCCTGTCACAGGAAAGTCTACCTTCCGGCCCCAGCTGGGCTTCTTAGATCCTCCTAGATGCTTCCGGATAGCCAGAACATAGACACAGGCTGCAGATCCCAGGGCCAAGGAGCTGAGGCTCAGTCATTGGGGTGACCAGGGTGTCAGTGCTCCGGGCCATGGTTACCTTTCCCTGTCTTTGCGCATGTACCTTTTCATGCCAGCTGTGCCGGCCACACACTGGGCACACTTTGAATTCTCCTGTCATATTGTGTTGTGATGACAAGAGAGTTGTGAGTACAGGGCTAGGGTCTTCTGTCACCAACATGTGAGGTTGTGCACTGGGGGAGAAACAAAGGGCTCTAACAGCCTCCTACCTGCCCTGAACCCCAGTCTCTTAAAGCAGCATCAGCTCCCAGCTGTCCCTGTGGCTGTGTGTTAGGGACTTGCATTTCAAACATGTCAGTCGTGTACTGATTCCCCAGTAATGTACGCTTAGTTCCAGGATGGAGTGTTCTCTTTAAATCTGGAGAAGTAGGCAGACAGGAGAAACTGCCTAGAAGTACCCTGTCATAACAGCTAAACCAGGGATCAGAGCTTTCCCCACTGTGGACCCCCCAGAGAGAGGTTCGGTGACCCTTCACTCCAAGCAGTCTGCTTCTTTTTTTTTTTTTCTTCCTTAAAGATTTATTTATTTTTATGTGTTTTGCCTGCATATATGTCTGTGTGAAGGTGTCAGATCCCCTGGAACTGGAGCTACAGACAGTTGTGAGCTGCCATGTGGTGCTGGGAGTTGAACTCCAATTCTCTGGAAGAACAGTGGTCTTGACCTCCGAGCCATCTCTCCAGCCCCTGCAACTTGCTCCTTACCAGGTCTTCCTTGGGCTGAGGTCTGGGCTGCCCAGGCCCAGGAAGCCTGGGCTGCAGAAATGAACTTCATATGACATCCATACCCCCATCAGAACATATGGCTGGCTGCAGAACTGGGAGAAGGGCAGCTCCCCTCTGCCACTTATGTCCCTGAGGAGAAAAGCAGGGCCTAGGAACTCTGATGTAGGATAGAAAACTGTGGGTTCCTGTACACAGCATCCTGTGGCTGATGCAAGCCAGCCCATCCTGGCCTGGATTCCTGGGCCTAGAAGTCTTTAATTAGACCGAGTCAACACCTGCTGAGGTGTGCCTGATGAATTCTCACTCTGTGATGCCCGTGCGTGGGCAGGCGTTACTTGATGCACCAACCTGCCCCCTCCCATCTCCCAGCAGAGCAAACAAGCCTCGGAGCGGCGGCCTGGGTCAGGCCATGAGCTCCCTGCCTTGGCCTGTAGTACCCATGACTGATGTCATTCTGATGGGCTGCCCAGGGGTTCAGTGATCTCTGTACCCTAAGGCTTGACCATTAGACACCCACGGCCTGCTCTTGGAGATGCAGCCTCACAAGAGCGCTCCTCTAGTCTGTCATCAGCTTTGGTCTAGCCTCCGAGGACCCCTAGATAACAGGGGGCAATGAGGTCCTGGTTGAAGGTACCCTGTCTAGCTTACTTTGTGAAGCTGATCCAGGCAGGGGGCTAGTCTGGGCTCTTGCCACTGTGGGTCAGGCTCTGATGGCAGCTTTTCTTGATGAAGGCTTCCCTCTTGAATTTACCCTGACTTCTTGACACAAATGAGAGTGGGAGACAGCAGGCTTAAGGGTAGGGGCTGTGAGCAACTGGCTGGCAGCCTTAGGAAGTATCTGAGGTCTCCTTTAGAGGATCAAAGCTAGTCTCTACTCCGGGGCTCTGGCACTGAAGCCTGCCTCCATGGAGGTACAGACTCTGACATAGCCTTTAAGGCTCTGGAAGGTTCTCCTATAGACTCCTCATTTTCTCATCACCTGCTGATACCACAGTCTGAGTCTCTGGCCATGCTGTGCTCTCTGCCTGAGGCTCTCTTCCTTGCTTCACACCTTGGAACTTCTGTTTGAAATTATGGCCTGACTACAGGGCCTCCTCCAGGAAGTCTTCCTGATTCCTTCCCCCCCCCCCAACTTGTTTTTTGCACTGGAGTTTTAGGGATGAGGTCTTATGCGCACCAAGGAAAAACTCTCCTCTCCTTTTTAAAGTCTCAGAAGAGTATGTTTCACATCCAATTGTAGCAGGAGATACAGAGTGGTGGTTGGAAGGCGGGGGGAGGGATTTGGGGGAAGGTAATGAAACATGGAAGGGCATCACCCCCCCCCCCAGATTGGAGGTCACTTAAGGACAAATATTCTGCATCCTTCATGGATCTCAGGGCAGCCTGAGACCCAGCAATGAGTGGTTATGAATAACAGTCATCAGGCCCCAAAAGCTTTAGCTCACATCCTGAAAGGGGACAGGGAAGGGAACCTAGAGCCAGAACCTTAGGCACCTCCTGTAGCCATTCCACAGACTTAGTCTCCCTGGAGGCAGTGCCAGGCTGCCTAGTATCCTAATGCCAGAATAGAAGGAAGCCCTGCACACACCAGCCCAGGCAAGCCCTGGGGGGGAAGTCTGTCATTATGGCCTAGACTGCTGACTCAGCATACTCCGAGGCTTGTCCCAGCTTGCCCAGGTTGGGGATTGAGTGCCAGGGGGTACTCTGCAGGGACTTTAGAGACCTGGAAGTGGTACCTCATGCCTAGGTGAGACCCTGGTAAGGCTCAGCAGAAGGGCAGTATGATGACAGCCTAGGGAGTGATGGGGAATCTAGGGGAAGAGCCCAAGAGGAGAGGTCCACATGGTCATGGTCCTGGGTAGGAAGGCTAGGAGGACAAGGGGCTCAAAACCGACAGCCGAGGAGACTGAGGTAGCCAATGGTGCCAGGTCCGGAGATCCCGAGACTAAGGTACTCGAGGTCTGACCTCTGTACTGGGGGCAGTGGGAGAGAGTACTCCAATGGGTGCAGGAATAGAGATCTCTACAGGGCCAAGACAGAGCCAGGGCCTAAGGCCTGAGCCTGGTGCCCAGTAGGATCAGGATCAATCCCGAGTGTTTGTTGGAGTTTCTTGGAGCTTCCCACTTCAAAGCAGACCTGAGACCCTTAGGGGCTGGAGTAGGGAGAGCAGATTCAGAACTGGATTTGGGACACTCTGCTTTGCCGCAGGCCCAGGCTCCGGCTATCCTGCCTGGTGGAGACAGCTCTCTCTGCTCTCCAGTCTGGCTCAGCTCCCCTCCTGGCCACTTTGGCCTTTAAGATGTCCTGACAGAGCCTGGGTTCACTTTGCCCAGACATCTTTTGGGCACAGTAGGTAACCCCTGGCCCCAGGGATGGGAGAAGGGCTAGTGAGTTGTCTGGGCAGTGCTCAGTGGGGAGCAAGGAAGCTGGATCTTTTACAGTCCAGCTGAGCCAAGCACAGAGAGTGAAGGGGCACCCAGCAGCGAACCAGACTCCTCCTCAGCTTGCCAAGCCCTGAGCTCCTGGCCCAGGGAAATGAGGGTTCTGACTGGAAGGTGGCTCAAATGGCAGGCTCTGAGATTTAGGGGCTCCCTGGCAAGAGAGGAGATGCTAGAAGGAAAGCATGGTCCTGAGGCCAGGACTGTGAGGAGCATGAAGAGCAAGTGGCCCAAAGAACTGTGCCCCTGGGACATCCATTTCCTGGAAGGGCCCCTGAGGGCCTTTCACCACAGCCAGGCTAGTTGGGCCCAGGTGTCCAGCCCCAGCACCGCCTCAGGCCTCCTGGCTCTGGAGGGGGCACCCTGTGTGCCTGCTGTCCACAGTGCCAGCTCTCAGCCCACAGAGGGCCCTTTGTTCTGACTGCCAACAGAGCCCGCCGGGCAGCTGGGAATAGGGCCCACAGCCCTCACCCTCTCCCAAGGCCTCCAGCCGTCGGGCAGTGCCATTCTAGGTTGGCCAGGAAGCCCCTGGCACAAAGGACCAGTTCAGGAAACCGTATCCCAGGACTGCTGTGAGGAAGGGGATTCAGTCCAAGGTTCATATGCAGAGTGGGGTCAGGACTTAGGGCTTAACGTTCAGAGCTTCTGGTGCCTTTAGGCTATGGACTGAGATCACCCAAATAAGCCTCCCTTCATAGGTAGAGAAACTGAGGCCCCAACAGCTTGCTTGTACTTGTCTATGTCAGGGACTTTATGAGCTGTCCTATCAGGGTGTCCTAGAGGCTCAGGTGTTCAAGCTCTGCTCCACACCCCAAAGGCTGATCCCAAGAAAATGGTGGGTCCCAGTGAGCCTTCATGTGCCCATCTGTCCCACATGACCCTCTCAGACATGTCCTATGGCCACTGGCCTCATGCAGGAGACCAGACCATCACCCCCAGAATAACCAGAAGGACTGACTGCTCCACAGACATCTGACCGTGTCAGTGTGAGATTGGTACTCCAGGGTGGTCTCTGAGCCATGGAGATAACCCGGCAGACAGAGATGGTGGAGCTGGTGCCCAACGGCAAACACTTGGAAGGGCTTCTACCAGTGAGCATGTCCACAACAGATACAGATACCCAGAGGTAAGTTGGAGGAGGACCTGGTGGTAGGTCAGGGGAGCCCTGGGCCGGGGCACAGGACACAGGGATGGAGTTGAGTCACATACACTGGCCTCCTCTTGCAGGGCTGAAGACGTCCAATACTGTACAGAGGGCAAGGGCTTCCTTCAGAAAGGTCCCAGCAAGGAGCCACACTTCACCGATGTGAGCTGGGCAGCCTGAGGGACTTGGGGGACTGTGGGGGACACTAGACAAAGAGATGAGGTGCTCTGGGGGGGCAGCAATGGGAGGCTGTCAGACGAGGGAAAAAATGCCACAATGCCCCGTTTTTTAAATTAATTAGTTAGTGTTGATCCCCACATTTCTCCATCCCACTTTGGTTCCTGCAGTTTGAGGGAAAGACATCCTTTGGGATGTCGGTGTTCAACCTCAGCAACGCCATCATGGGCAGCGGCATCCTGGGGCTCGCCTATGCCATGGCCAATACCGGCATCATCCTTTTCCTGTGAGTGCCTCTGCAAACTGCCCTAAACAGCTGCCAACCATGACCTCCCAGGACCTTCCAGTTCGCTAACCAGTGGGTGGGCACTTCTAACTCTGCAGCAGTCTGCTGCTGTAAAAACAGCCACAGCCAGGCGAATATACCTCACTGTTCTCCAAACCCACAAAGCCAACCTCACAGGCCTGAGTCTGTTCTACTACATTTACACATGATGGTTGAGTCCTTGTGGCCAGGCCTGGTGTGGCTACACGTGTCCTTGATTTGGTGGCTCTGCCCTGAAGCCTGAATGGAAAACATGTTTGTCTCAAAGACTCAAGAAAAAGGAGGTGCTCAGAGGACAGGCACAGGGCACTCTTGACCCAGAGGGCCCCCACCTGGGTCATACTGCACCCTGGGTCAAAGAGAGTAGTGTTCACAATATCTGCGGAGTGTCCCAACTTTCACCCACTCCCACTGGAGAGAGTTCAGTCATTTACATCATAGACTCCTTCCTCCCAACCTCCTTGAGCTCATCATTCCCTGCCAGCCAACCTCCAGTGGCCCCTTTTTCTCCATGTTCTCCAGGTTCCTGCTGACAGCTGTAGCTCTGCTGTCTAGCTACTCTATCCACCTGCTTCTCAAGTCTTCGGGGATTGTGGGTGAGCATCTTGCAGGCTTGCGAAGGGATGGGGTCAAGGTGAAGTAGGACAAGCCCTTAGCTATCCCAACTTCCCATTTCTATAGGCATCCGCGCCTACGAGCAGTTGGGCTACCGTGCCTTTGGGACCCCAGGGAAGCTGGCTGCAGCCCTGGCCATCACACTGCAGAATATCGGAGGTGAGGCGGCCGCAGGTGGGGTAGTGGAATGCAGAATGGGCAGGTCTGAAGGCTGGCTGGTTCAGCTGACCTCAGCAGCTGTCCCCCTGCCTCCTCCCCAGCCATGTCCAGCTATCTATACATCATCAAGTCTGAGTTGCCTCTTGTCATACAGACCTTCCTGAATCTGGAGAAGCCGACCTCGTGAGCCTGGGGAATGAGGGTGGGGAGCAATGGGTGCCCAGCTAGCCTGATAGACAAGGCAGAAGCATGGCTGGCAGAGAGAGCGAAGAACTGCAAGTAAAGCCACATTCGGTTCCTGTTTGTGTGTGAACATCCAGGGAAAACCTTTCAGAGCTAGGAAGCAAAGGCCCATGTGATCCAGGACCCCGCACATGAGCAGAAGGGCCTCAGGCTTAGCTCTAAGCACCTGCTATTCCTGACCATGG
Source organism: Lophiomys imhausi (assembly GCA_907164525.1). Lineage (NCBI taxonomy): Eukaryota > Metazoa > Chordata > Mammalia > Rodentia > Muridae > Lophiomys > Lophiomys imhausi. Next base: position 16,532,539 of record CAJQZJ010003646.1, read on the forward strand.
GGTCACCCCGGCCCCAGCAGCCACCACCAAGAGATTAAGCCCAGGGCATGTGTGGGGGTGCCTACTACTTAGCCATCGCTGGGCGAGCCTCAACCTTGTTTTGTGTTTGAGGGGAAGGGAGCAGTGGCTTAGCCCTGCTCCTGACCACCCAACGTCTGCAAGCAAAGGGGCTGCATGACTGAGAACAATGCTGAAAGCCAGGAAGGAATTAGGATTGTGCACCTAGGGTCCCAGGAACCTTTCTCAAGGAAAGCCCTTTGAATCTGCCCTGGAAGAATGAATGGTCCTTGTCCTTTTTTTTTTTTTTTTTTTTTTTTGGTTTTTCGAGGCAGGGTTTCTCTGTGTAGCCCTGGCTGTCCTGGACTCACTTTGTAGACCAGTCTGGCCTCCAACTCACAAAGATCCACCTGCCTCTGCCTCCCAAGTGCTGGGACTAAAGGCGTGCGCCACCACCGCCCGGCAGTCCTTGTCCTTTTACCCTTAGCTATTCCCAGGTGTTCATTTCCAGGAGAAAGGAGGGCCGGAATAATACAAGATGAAGGTGCCAAGAGAAACCACAGGGGGCGCAAGTTATTTGCAAGTCCCTGAGACACCTCCCCACACACACAGAAAAACACAGACCCTCCCTGAGCCAGGACCTTTCATCCTGCCATCTCCCTGTGTCAACTGTAGTCATAAGGGGGGCCTGAATGAGCTGTGTCCCAGGCCAGTTCACCCCACTCAGGAGTGTGACAATGAGCCCATCTCAGATAAAACTCAGGGAGACTTGGAGTTATGGTTAAATATTTATCAGGGGACACAAGATGGCATCACTGGTCTCTAACTGGGACACCACCCCAGCTGAAGAGGTTCTTTCTGACCACAGCTTCTCACTCTTATTCCTGCAGGGTGTGGTACATGGATGGGAACTACCTTGTGATCCTGGTATCTGTCACCATCATTCTGCCCTTAGCACTAATGCGTCAGCTTGGTGAGTCAACAGGGTTAGGCTGTAGAGGGGATGTTAAGGGACACACAAGAGGCCTGAGTCTCACAGTTCCCTCCTTTGCAGGCTACCTGGGCTACTCTAGTGGCTTCTCTCTCAGCTGCATGGTGTTCTTCTTGATCGCAGTGAGCCACCCTCCGTGTTGGTCAAGAAAGAGCAATAGCCCAAGGGATTCCTCTGTCAAGAGGGAGGGGGCGGGGTCTCTTGGGAAACCAGAGTGAGAAGGCAGCTCTTCTGATCTTGATTTGGGCTTCACAGTCACTTTGGAGGCAGCTTAGCCTGACTGACACTCTCACCCTTCCCCCCCCCCCCCGGTCATCTACAAAAAGTTCCAAGTTCCATGCCCATTGGCACACAACTTGGCCAATGCCACAGGCAACTTCAGCCATTTGGTGGTAATGGAGGAGAAAGCACAGCTGCAGGGCGAGCCTGAGGCTGCTGCAGCCTTCTGTACCCCAAGCTACTTCACACTCAACTCGCAGGTTCCAACAGGCCAAGCCGGGCCAGGGAAGTGGGGACGGGGTCTTGTGGGGAGGGCTGCCTTGACATAGTCCTATGTGTCTCCAGACAGCGTACACTATTCCCATCATGGCCTTCGCCTTCGTCTGCCACCCTGAGGTGCTGCCCATATATACAGAGCTCAAGGAGTAGGTGTCCGCAGCTTGGAGAGGGATGGTGGCCGCCTTGAGCTGGTCTGGAGATAATAGGTTTGGTCTTGGATATGTATCTGAAGGGAGAGGGATGAGATTCAGGTCACCAGACCAAAGATCTCCATGGTTGATAAGAATGGGAGTTAGGGGCAAGACGGAGGCTTTCTTGCTGCTGAATAGAAGAATGTGGTACCAGAGAGACCCTTGGGTATAAACAGGTATCACAGTATGGCTCGGCTTGTCACCAAGCCTTCTCTCTTACCGTCTACAGCCCCTCCAAGAGCAAGATGCAACACATCTCCAACCTGTCCATTGCTGTCATGTATGTCATGTACTTCCTGGCTGCCCTCTTCGGCTACCTCACCTTCTACGGTATGGCTGGATCAGCATGGGTGGGATCAGAGGCCAGGCTGGGAGGCAAGGGCTGGTCAGTGGCCACAGTGTCTGTAGGCACTCACTAGACGTGTGATGCCTTACTGTGTCCTGCAGCTGTGGAGGTGAGTCTGAGTACTACTCCCCACAGTGTCAGGGTCCACCGCCCCCTGGCCTGCTGACCACCCTCCCTGCCTGCCACAGACGGGGTGGAGTCGGAGCTGCTGCACACCTACAGCAAGGTGGATCCATTTGATGTGCTGATCTTGTGTGTGCGAGTGGCCGTGCTGATAGCAGTCACACTGACCGTTCCAATTGTCCTGTTCCCGGTGAGCCAGTGGGCAGGTGACTGGGGCCAGCTGAAGGGAGGGTCGAATGGAGGCCACCAGGCTGATGGCTCTTCCCACATGCCCAGGTACGACGCGCCATCCAGCAGATGCTGTTTCAGAGCCAGGAGTTCAGCTGGTTGCGTCACGTGCTCATTGCCATTGGCCTGCTTATTTGCATCAACCTGCTGGTTATCTTCGCCCCCAACATTTTGGGCATCTTTGGGATCATTGGTGAGAGTCTGGCCCTACTGTCCAAATGGGAGAGTGCCACAGAGAGTTTCACTTCTACAGATCCTGGTAGACCCCTGAGCTCACACCTTACTTCTAAGTGATAGCTGTCCGTAATCACCCCCACCCCACTATACATGGTTGGCCTTCTACCTAAATTCTTGTCCTTAAGGCTATTGCAATCCATTTTGAAGGCTCAAAATCACTGAGTCGGTCCTCTTTTTTTTTTTTTTTTTTTTTGGTTTTTCGAGACAGGGTTTCTCTGTGTAGCCCTGGCTGTCCTGGACTCAATTTGTAGACCAGGCTGGCCTCGAACTCTCAAAGATCCGCCTGCCTCTGCCTCCCAAGTGCTGGGATTAAAGGCGTGTGCCACCACTGCCCGGCTTCGGTCCTCTTTAATAGATGGTGGTGTAGACCCCAGGGCCAAAGTCTCCACAAAGGATCTCACTGGGTCGAGAAAGGTAGTGTGTGCCCATAATTTTAGCATGAAAGGATGAGACAGGAGAATCACTTGAGCCCAGGTATTCAAGACCAACACAGACAGCACAGCAAGACACTCTGAGTACAACAGAAGGTCTCATTTTAGCTTACCCCACTTTTCATCTGGGGTGACCAAAGTCCAGAGTGATTAAAGGGACATACAGTTGGTGAGTGGGCAGTCCCAATTCAATTACAAGACTATCAGACTCGAAGCTTGATGGTCTGCCCACTGTCACGTCCCAGCTGAGGTTTTGAGCTGGAAGATTAGACAATTCTCAAACATCTTTGGGGTGACCCAAGTCAAGAGACTGACTCCTTGACCTTCCTCTTCAGTCGGTCTCACTGATCTGGGTGTTGAGAATTGTGACTATTGTGAAGATTCTTGCTCCATACGTTCAAAATCATAGGTCAAACAAGTCAACAGGCAGAAATTCATTGCTCAAGAGGTGGAAAAGTCTCTTGGGAAACTTGATGTCAGTCAGCTCTTTGTTACTGTAACAGAATACCTGAGGTAATTAACTTATAAAGAGAAAATCTAGGGCTGGTGAGGTGACTCAGTAAGGGTGCCTGCCACCAAGCCTGACAGCTTGAGTTTGAGCCTTGGAACTCACATGGTGGTAGAAGAGAACTGTCACTTACAGGTTGTCCTCCGACCTCCACATGTGCAGTGACACACATTCAACTACACACGCATACATATACAAAATAATGAATGTAAAAATTAAAATTAAACAAAGAGAGAGAGAAAAGTTTCAGGGGCTGGGGACCTAGCTCATTCAGTAGATCCATGAGTGCATGATGCCCAGGTTAGATACCAGCACCGTGTAAACATGCTGTTATGGCACACACCTGTATTCCTAGCATTGGAAAGATGGAGGCAGGATGAACAGGAGTCCAAGGTCACTCTTGGGTATATAATTTGAGGCTATCCTGGGATACATGAGACCTTGTCCACAAACAAACAAAAAAGCGTATTTTGGCTCACACTTTTACAGGTTCCAGCCATGACTGACTGATACCAACTGATTTGAGGGCTGTAGTGAGATAGCCTATCATGAAAGAAGTGTGTGGCAGAATGAAACTGCCTATCCCATGGCCAAGAACTAAAAGGGAAACAGGAGATCAAGGCCTTATAATCCCTTAAGGGGCTCATACCCATGCCTAAGGACCTCCCACAAGGCTCCACCTCCTAAGGGTCCCATGATCTTCCAAACAGCTCAACTTCAGAGCCTTCTAGGAACCCCTCCCAACACTTGGGTATTCAAGATCCAAATCAAATTATAACAAACTATGTTAGGAACCCAATATTATTTTATTTTCTTTTTCTTTTTCTTTTTTTGGCTTTTCAAGACAGGGTTTCTCTGTGTAATGGCCTTGGCTGTCCTAGAACTCCTTCAGTAGGCCTGGCCTCAAACTCACAAGAGATCCGCCTGCCTCTTCCTCCCGAGTTTTAGGATTAAAAGAGGACGACGCCACTCCTGCCTGGCTAGGAACCCGGTATTCTTTTGTTTTGTTTTTTTTTTTTTTTTTTTTGGTTTTTCGAGACAGGGTTTCTCTGAATATCTCTGGCTGTCCTGGACTCGCTTTGTAGACCAGGCTGGCCTCGAACTCACAAAGATCCGCCTGCCTCTGCCTCCCAAGTGCTGGGATTAAAGGCGTGCGCCACCACCGCCCGGCAAGAACCCGGTATTCTTAAGGCTTTATTCTGTCATAACTTTCTTTTCTTCATAATTAGCTTCATTCCCTTATATTTTCTTTACCCGTCAACACCATCAGCCTTGCAGCCTGGTGGATATAGAGAGAACAAGAGGGAAAGGCTGGTGGGCTCCCTGGAATCAGGTGGAGCTCTCACGTAGAGTGCAACTCCTCCAACAAAGAATGCTTGATCTCACTGCAGACCTTGGTCAGTGGGCTTAGCGTGAGCGGCTGTTGCTATGTTCTGATCTTCGCAGGTGCCACATCGGCTCCGTGCCTCATCTTCATCTTCCCTGCCATCTTCTACTTCCGAATCATGCCCACCGAGAAGGAGCCTGCAAGATCCACCCCTAAAATCCTGGTAGGAGGGGCCTGGAAGCTGGTGGGCTGGGGACAGCTAATGGAACTGTTCTTTTTCAGGCCTGACTCTCATTTCTGACCCTCAACAGGCCCTTTGTTTTGCTGCGGTTGGCTTCTTGCTGATGACCATGAGCTTGAGTTTCATCATCATTGACTGGGTCTCTGGGACCAACCAACATGGGGGAAACCATTAGGATGACCCCCATCTTGTTCTGTCTGTTCACCCTACCATCCCTGCCCTCACTCTCCAGCCTCTGCTCCCAGCCAGGGGCTAAGTAAGGGGAGAGAGACAGGGGAGAAAGACTCTGTAAATACTATGGCATTTGGCTCCACCCATATCCTCTCCTTGGAAGGTTTTTGTTGAAGAGCCAAAACCAAGGCCTTTGGATCACCCCCCGCTGGGCTCCAGAGCTGCAGGGGCTTCCTGAGCTAGGAACAGGGTGGAGCCGTTGCCTCAGATCCCACCGAAACCCTCCATCCTCCTCCTGCAGCTGTGTACACTGAGGCCTAGCAGCCACCTCCTGAGGTCACACAGGCTATAAGGGCCACACAGAGCCAGAACCCAGGCCTGAAGACATCCCCAGCTTGCTGATCTCTCAGCCCCTTTTCCAACACTTGGGCCCAAAATCTTGAATGCTCCTGTCCTCTTCTTCTGTCTCCATAGAAGGAGATCCTATCCCACCCCATATCTGGGGTCAGCAGGTTCTGCTGAGGATGGGGCTGGTATGTACCCCAAAGGATCCCTGCTGTGGACCTTCACCAGTCCTGGGGAGGCTGGGACTCCCACACCTCAAGTCTGGGCCATGACTTACATTCCACTTCTGGGAGAAGAGAGACTGGGCCCAGGGTATCTTGCTCTTGAGACACCCAGGAGCCAGACTGGCACTGTGATGGGAGGCTGGCCTTTTATAAATATTATATACAAGACCGGTTGTGTTTTATATTCTTGGTCTCCATAGTCCTCAGGTTTCAGAAGATAGGATAGGGGTCAGTAATGATATGGAGGGTACTGGAGGTTCTCCTGTCTGCTTGTCTGCATGAGCGTGGGGACTGAGCAGGACCTCCACCCCCACCCCACCTCCTGCCTCTCAGATCAACCAGTGGCATGCTCAGACCCAGCTCTGGGCCTGGGCCAAGTTCAGCACAGACCTGCTTTCTCACGGGGTGAGGTGGGGAGGAATTAATGAGGCCCCAGGAAGTGGGACAGAGAGAAGCCTGTGGAAAGAGGCAACGTGAGGTGCATCCCCAGCAGCTCCAGAGAGGGTCTGAGCTGGGGGGCAGCTGAGCCTCATAGAGAGAAGCCTCAAGAAGGGGCCCCCACAATCCACCAGTTCCTAGGCTGCTTGTCACCTCTCTGTCAACGCCTTGAAGCTGGAGATAAAAATCCAGGGATCCTTTGCCTTGCAGGACTATTCCTTTTATTGATAATAAACACTTCTAAGAATAAAGGTAGGTTAGTTAGTCTCACTGGAGTCGGGGTAGTCCTGAGTGGCAAAGGGAGAGTGAAATCCTAGGCAAGGCAGGGACTTCAAGGAGGCAGGACAGCCCCAGGTATCCTGGCCCAAGTGGGACTGGGAAGCTGCCCATTGCAACTTTCAGGCCTGAATCAGCTACAGCCCAGAGGGATAGAATTGCCCGGGCCTTGGCACCAAAACCTCATTAGGAAAGACCCTGCACTGGGCTAGGCCTCCAGCGAAAGGACAGCAAGAAAAATCCAGTTTTAACTTGAAAGGCAACTGTCAGCTTGGGAAAGCCCTGAAGAAAGAACTTCTTCAAGCTGGTGGCTGCTTGATCTGCAGCTGTGCCAGCTAGATAGAGAGGGGCTTCCTGAGTCCCATTTCCATCGGTCCCAGGCGCCTGTGACTTCAACCAGAAGCCCCGTGGCCACAAGACACATCTGGACACTGACCTAGTGGTACATGTAATGTCAGGTACACCGTCAGGAGAGATTGTCTCCTGGGAGTCACCAGTCTCTTCTCCATTAGAGGGAGCACACAGTCTTGTCTAGAATGCCTAGCTCATGGGAAGAGAGGGACGGTCAAGGGAAGAGTCTATCTCTTGGGCCGATCTTAGAGCCTTTTTACAATAGAATAGCCTACTCTATTCAAAGAAGGATGCAGGACAACACAGCAATGGGACATCAGCCAAGTCTACAGGCTTCTCAGTCCAGATGTGATAACAGTAGCCCTCATACAGAGCCAAGGTGTGGAGAAGGACCCTCACCCCAGAGCTCATCTGTGCATTCACAGCTTGACCATGGGTGGCAAGCTCCAGTGGGAACAGGGCAAGTGATGGAGGCACATCAGGATTCAGGAGCCATGCACCACATGACTGTGGAATGAATATTTCTGTCACTGGCTGTCACCCCAGTGACTTATGAGTCAGCCTCCATAAGGGTACATAGCCTTAGCCTTTGGACATCATTGGGGATTGTCATATGTTTTGAATAACTTCCTAGGTTTTTTCCTTCTTTATGCTTTTGAGGGGGAAAAATGTTCTACACTTGGAAGCTCAGTGGTAGAGTAGTTGTCTAGCATGTGTGAAGCCCTGAGTTCAACTTACAGCAACACTCACTTGCACACATCCTCTGGTAACATCTGTTTTATTTGAAATATTGATGTTAGAACACACCAAAAGTCTAGCACACCTGTCATCCACATTTCCTTCACTTTTTCTTTCTTTTTCTGATGAGGGACAGAAGATAAGATCTCACCACGTAGCTCAAGGTAGACTCAAACTTCCAGTTCTCTTCCTGAGAAGAGGGATAACAGGAGTGTCCACTATACCTGGTCCCATTGCTTGTCACTGTTTTTTTTTTTTCTTTCTTTCTTTTCCTTTAATTTTATTTGTTGTATATTCAGCTGCAGGCCAGAAGAGAGCACCAGATCTCATTATAGATGGTTGTGAGCCACCATGTGGTTGCTGGGAATTGAACTCAGAACCTCCAGAGGATTGGTCAGTGCTCTTAACCGCTGAGCCATCTCTCCAGCCCCTTGTCACTGTTTTCTTTTTTTTTTTTTTTGGTTTTTCGAGACAGGGTTTCTCTGAATATCTCTGGCTGTCCTGGACTCGCTTTGTAGACCAGGCTGGCCTCGAACTCACAAAGATCCGCCTGCCTCTGCCTCCCAAGTGCTGGGATTAAAGGCGTGCGCCACCACTGCCCGGCTATTGTCACTGTTTTCTAATGCCTGCTTGTCACAGAAATAAGATAACACTCTCAACACTTTGGAGGCTAGGGCAGGAAGACTCCAAGCCTGAGGCCAGCCTGGGCTACATAATGAGACCAAAAAGATAATACAGACCAGGAAAATATATTGGTCCATCACGGCCCAGCAGCTGGCTGGCCCTGCCCACATCCCCCCTCCCCCAGCCCCGGTGTGTACATTCTCCTGTCACGTGAAAAGTGATATCACCATTTATTCTGCAAAGTTTTCTTTTGTTATTGTGGTATTGGATATTGAACTCAGCGTCTCACATATGTCAGGTGAGTATTCTACAAAAGAGCTATATATCTCTAGTCCCATTTCCGGGGAGGGTACCGGGGATCAAACCCAGAGACTCACAGATGGTAGGTACAGGGTCTACTACCAAGCAATAACGCAGTCATCCAAGAATATTTATGGAGACTTTTCACAACAACAGTGAACATGGAGGAAGACACCTTTAGAACAAAGGCATCAATCATGACCACAAAGTTATTACACTTGTTACAAGTTACTTAGTACTAGCTGGGTGTAGTGGCCCACACTTTTATTCCCAGCACTCAGGAGATGGATCTCTGAGTTCGAGGCCAGCCTGTATTACAGAGGGAGTCCAGAACAGCCAGGGCTACACAGAGAAACCCTGTCTTGAAAAAACAAAACAAAAAAAAATGTTCAAAGGAATATGCAGGGGGATGATCAGGAGATTTCTCTAGTCAGTAGGACCAGCCAAAGGAAAGCTCTAGCATATGAAGGACAGCCATGAAATCACTGAGACTGGTTCTGGGTGAAGCAGAGGAAAATAGGGTCTAGTGGGCACTGAAGAGGAGGAAGTACTCCAGGCCCCGTCAGCTACCACAGGATGTTTGGATTTTTTTTTTTCAGCATGAGAAACAATGCCAGACCCTGAAATGAAAGGGAAGTAAGATCTGATTCAGTTGTAACTCTAAGGGTTTTTAGTTTTGTTTGTTTTGCTTTGTGTTTTTGTTTTTTTTAAACAGACAATACTTTTTTTTCTTTTTTGGCTTTTCGAGACAGGGTTTCTCTGTGTATCCCTGGCTGTCATGGACTCACTTTGCAGACCAGGCTGGCCTCGAACTCACAAAGATCCACCTGCCTCTGCCTTTCGAGTGCTGGGATTAAAGGCATTCGCCACCACACCTGGCTAAACAGAAAATATTTTTTATTTTTTTTTTTTTTTTTTTTTTTTTGGTTTTTCGAGACAGGGTTTCTCTGTGTATCCTTGGCTGTCCTGGACTCACTTTGTAGACCAGGCTGGCCTCGAACTCACAAAGATCCGCCTACCTCTGCCTCCCAAGTGCTGGGATTAAAGGCGTGCGCCACCACCGCCCGGCCAGAAAATATTTTTTAAAGAAAAGATTCATTCATTCATTCATTCATTCATTCATTTATTTTTGCACTGAGTGCTCTATCTGAATGTACACCTGCATGTCAGAAGAGGGCATCAGATCCCAGTATAGATGGTTGTGAGCCACCATGTGGTTGTTGGGAATTGAACTCATGACCTTTGAAAGAGCAGCCAGTGCTCTTAACTGCTGAGCCATCTCTCCAACACTCCTGCCGCCCCCGCCAGATAATACTTCTAATTTCTCTATTCACTTTTACTGTGCATGAGTGTTTTGTCTGCATGTGAAAATGTATACTGCATGTATGTCTGGTGTCTGAGGAGGTCAGAAGACAGCATCAGATTCTCTGGAACTGGAGTGAACAGATGGTTGTGCCACTATGTAGGTTTTGAAAATCAAACCTAGGTCCTCTACTAGAGCAACTAGTGCTTTTAACCACCGAGCCCTCTATCCAGACTGCCCACTGCCCACCAGCCTTTTTAGACAAGATGTCCATATGTAACCTTGGTTACACTGGAATGCCCTCTGTTGACAGGCTGTCCTTGAACTCATTGATGTCCACCTGCCTCTGCCTACCCAGTGCTAGGATTAAATGGATGCCCTTTTTTCTTTTTCAGCTAGTAAGTCTAAGTATTGCATAGATTGCTTTAGTAGAGTTGAGAGATGGCTCAGAGATTTAGAGTCTGTACTGCTATTCTAGGCCACCAGGTTTGTGAGCTGTGAACTGCCATGTGGGTGCTGGGATTTGAACCCGGGTCCTTTGGAAGAGCAGCCGGTGCTCTTAACCTCTGAGTCATCTCTCCAGCCTGGTAGCACACGTCTTTAATCCCAGCACTTGGGAGGCAGAGGCAGGTGGATCTCTGTGAGTTCCAAAGTGAGTCCAGGAAACCCTGTCTAAAGAGAGAGGGGAAGGGAGGGAGAAGTCTGCTTTCAAAATCTCTCAAGGGCTAGGTGAGGCAGTTCAAGCCGACAATACTAATACTCAGGAGGCAGGAGGATAGCCACCAGTTCAAGGCTAGTTTAGTCTACATAGGGAATCCTAGGCAAACCAGGGTTACATAAAGAAGTTTGGTCCCAACAAAACAAAACAAATGCAACAACTACAAACAAACAACAAGCCAAGCCTAAAGGTCTCAATCCCAAGCCCTGTGCTGAGCCCTCAAATTTACAGCTGGCGGCCTCGGCTGACCTCTGGTGGTCAGCAGCCAGAGTCTGGATTGTGCGGAGACCCAAATAATACGGGAGGAAAAAGCAGGCAGAAAAAGAGCAGAGAGGGAGAGGTGATCCCAGATTGGATCTCCACCAGGGTATTGTGATTCAGTCTGGGCCCATTTGCTACCTGACCGTGGAGAAGACCCCAGAATGGACTCTTTCTCCCTGCCTCTGTCTCCCAGATGCTGGAATCATGTCCAGTTTATGTAGTGCCAGGGATGGAGCCAGAGCTTCACGCATGCTAGAAAGCCTTCTACCAAGTGAGAAACTCATCTATATTCCCAATCAATACCCAGATTCCCTCTCTCACTTGCTGGGGATGGAACTCAAGGCTGTGCATATGTCAGGCAGGCAGGCAATATGTCGCAATACTACTTCCCCCAGTCCCATTGGCTCTACTAAGGGTTCTCAGAAACCCCTCCAGGTATTACGCAGCTTCTCTCCTTACCCATATGACTTTAGGGTCAAACTCCACAGTGCATTCCAGTCCAAGACATAGTGCATGTCTTGGGATGGGCACAGTGGCCAACACACTGAGCAGGCAAGATCTCCAGTGGAGAACTACACAAATCAACCTTCTGTTCTCCAATCTCAGCTGTGAAGTGAAAGCAGAGAGGGAGGGAGGGTCCTGAACAGAATGTATGAAGCGCCAGGAAAGATAGTCGTCCCTGGAGGCGTTCTAAGGACTAGCTGATAATGGTTACAAAGGGAGAGGGGTTGGATGGATGAGTTCTGGTGCCGGATGAGAGAAGAGCAATAGGGTACCACAGAGGGTTCCGGGCAAGGAAGAAGATGCCAAGCAGGGGCTGGTCTGTGGAACTAAGCTTCGACGCCCACGTACTTGACGCTTCCGCGGAGGAAAGACTAGAGCCCGAGGCAGGAGACAAAAAGAACTGGAAGGCGGCAGCGGCCACGAGTGTTCGCCTGAGGCCGAGAGGACTAGAGAGAGGAAGATGAGGAGCCTGGCCCGCCACGATTCCTGACCCGCATACGCCCTGATCCCGCCAGGGGGGCGCCGCTCCTCCGCGGCTGCTGCTCGGGCCTGGAGATCCCGGAAGAGGCGGGGCAACTCTCCAGGAGACCACTTCCGGCTTCCACCCGGGCGGTTGCTAGGTTTGGTAGGGGTACGATGAGAGAATTTAGTAGGGGATGTGGACGATTGAGGGGTACTAGAGGACTATGATGCAGAGTCTGAAGACTATCGGCACCCCAATGAGGGTGCTCACTGTGCCGTTCTAAGATCTACGCCTGAGCAGCCCCCAGCTTTTTTTTACCTTGTCCTGTGGACTCTTGAGTTTTATACACTGGCAGGAAGACTTCCTGTGGATGGATGGGTACAGAAAGGTGAAGAAACCATTATAGGGACCTTAGGGGTGTTCTTGGACCAGCTAGATGGCTCATGGGTAAAGGCCCTTGGATGCAAACCCGACACTGGGTTAAATCCTTGAAACCTACTTAAAAGGTGGAGGACCAGAATCCACTCCATAGAGTTGTCTTTTGTTCTCCACATTTGCGCCCCACCACACACCTACAATAATTTGTTTAAGACTGGATCTCACCCTCTCACCGTGAAGCCCCAGCTGGCCAGGAACTTACGTAAACCAGTCTGACCTGGATCATAGAGATCCTCCTGCCTCTGCCTCCTGAATGCTGGGACTAAAGGTGAGGGCCACCATGCCCGGCCTTAAAAGGTTTTTCTTTGTATGATGAGCCGCCTATATTTGGATAAAAGGCTAAGCCTTCAGGGAAGGCTACAAAGAGACCAATCAGTCCCAGACCTGCAGGAGGAAGCGAAAAAAACCCAGCCCTTTAATGTATTTGTATACACATACCTAAGATGTCTTCTCCTAGGAGACACATTACTGTGCTGTGGGACAGGCTTCACGACAACACCTTCACATGATGGCTACTCCCTGCCTCCCAGACTTCCCTCTTGTCCTTAGGCTATATTTCTCATACAAGCCAGAGGGATCTGTAAAATATCAGGTCTTGGGACTGGAGAGATGGCTTAGCAGTTTAGAGCACTTGAGGATCTTGCAGAGGACAGAGTTCAGTTCCCAGCACCCACAAAGACCTTTAACTCTAGCTCCTGGGAATCTGACACCCTCTTCTGATTGCCACATGTAAGCACCCACACACAGATACATAAACATAGACATAATTTTTTAAATGGAAGAAGGAGGGCTCAGCAGTTAAAAGCACTGGATGCTGTTCCAGAGAACTGGGGTTCAGTTCCCAGCTCTTACATGGCAGCTCACAACTGTCTGTAGCTCCAGTTCCAGGGGATCTTTTTTTTTTTTTGGTTTTTCGAGACAGGGTTTCTCTGAATATCTCTGGCTGTCCTGGACTCGCTTTGTAGACCAGGCTGGCCTCGAACTCACAAAGATCCGCCTGCCTCTGCCTCCCAAGTGCTGGGATTAAAGGCGTGCGCCACCACCGCCCGGCAAGTTCCAGGGGATCTTAAACCTTCTTCTGACCTTCAAATACATGCATGTAGGCAAACATTCATATAAATAAATTTCTTTTTCTGGTTTTGTTTTGATTAAATAACAAATCTTTAAAAATGCAATGTAAGGCCAGGTGTGGTGGCACACACCTTTAATCCCAGCACTTGTGAGGCAGAGACAGAGGCAGATGGATCTCTGTGAGTTCAAGGCCAGCCTGGTCTACAAATCAAGTCCAGGACAGCTAGGACTATTACAGAGAAACCCTGTCTGAAAAAAAAAAAAAAAAACAATGTCAGATTTTGTCATTCTGCCTTACATCAGGCAGGTCTCAAACTCAGAGAGCTACCTGCCTCTGCCTCCTTAAAGCCATCACTGCCTGGCCTCTTTTTTTCCCCCTTCTGCTAAGAGTCATAGGTTTGACTCTTTCTTGCCCTGTGGCCTTTTACGATCTGACCTCCTCCTTTTAGGTGCTGGTTTACACCCTGGCCTGTTGTGATGACACAGGCTGGTCCTCATCTTAGGGCCTTTTTACTGGCTGATTGCTTCCTGGAGGCTGGTTCTCCAGCAGCCTGCATGGCTCCTCACCAGGCTTCTCTCAGCTGTCAGATTCATTTTGGTTGCAGGGTTTTGCTTCCTACAGGAGAACGCAATATGCTTTCCTTGTTCCAGAACAAGCTCCCCTGTTTCTTACCTCTCTGTTTGGATCACCGTCAACAGAAAACTCTCGTGGCCGCATGGCAAGGTGCACCCTGCTTGGTTGCTGCTGTTACATCACCTTCATTAGAGCTGTTTTTGCCTCTTCATTAAATTAAATTCCAGGAAGCAATGCTAATGACAGCACTAACAAGTCACGGGAGAGGCTAGCAGCCGCAGCCTTTGGACAGCATGGAAAAGAAGCCGAGGCAACAACCTGAGCAAAGCAGTGGCTCCTGGGAAAAGGCTGATTATCATTTTCTAGACCCTCTGAGGACCCTGGGCTTCCCCAGGGAGGTAGTCTACTGAGGCTGTGTATTGGGCCGGCACAGCAAAAGACCTGGACAGGAAATCTTCAAGCACTAAGAGAAAGGAGGCTCAGTTCTAGGCCCTGAAGCCCTGAGCGCCCCATGGTTCTATTGCAAGGTCCCTGGCTTGTTTGTTCAGCATGTGCTCCTGGGGGTAGGCTCCACCTGCCTTCCCTGCCCTAGGGTTCTCAGCCCCTTTGAGACTCAATAGGTTCCCAGTGCTTGAGCAGATAAGCAGGTGAAGTTTCCCATATGTTGGGGATCAGGGGATAGGGTTTTTTTGGTTTTTCAAGACAGGGTTTCTCTGTGTAGGCCTGGCTGTCCTGGACTCACTTTGTAGACCAGGCCGGCCTCAAACTCACAGAGATCTGCCTGCCTCTGCCTTCCTGAGTGCTGGGATTAAAGGCGTGCACCACCACACCCAGCGTGGAATCTTTTCTAATCCAGAAACTTCTAGGCAGAGTTCTGGGTCTTCAGTTTTCTAAGTCAAAGTTAATTATTTATGACGAGATAAGCAGGAAGGGGAAACTTAGGGTCTAGGCCCCCAGGCTTGGTCTGTTCTTTTGGGGGGGAAGAACACCCTGGCATGGACTGGGAAGACTGGAGAAGATAGCTCACTACAATCTCAGAATCACTGCTGGGCCAAGAAACACAAAGGGGGAAGTTCAGGGGATAGACTAGGAGGTGGAACTTGGTTCAGACTGGGCCTGGAGGGGGCAGGGTGGCAGACAGGACAGGGGCTCTGACCACAGAGATTCTCAAGCACAAGTTGTTAAGGCCATGTCTCCAAGGCGGTGATTTGGTAGTCTTTGTCTGGGGACTCCATGCCACCTAATCACCATGGAGGTGGGGTACGCAGCATCTTGGACTCTAGACTTCCCTTGGGATCCAGGGCAGCAGATACACCCATTCTGAAACTGCCTTTGGGGAAGTGTTTGTAGCTTCCTCTTCTTGGCGCCTGTAGGCTAGGGTGTCACAGCCTACTGAAGGGGTCTCTGTTCCTCACCCTGTCAGGACTGTGGCTTGACAGAAACTCAGGACAAGCTGGACACCACGCTCTGTGGCCTGTGGTGAGCCACAGGGCTGTTCTGGCTCTGGGGGTGAGACAGCAGTTCCCTTCAGCCTTCCATCTGGGGTGTCACTCTCACTGCTGGATGCCATCTCACTTGTTTTATGGTCAAGTCGAGGTGGTACTGACCTTACTGGGTCGTCCACAATTCAGGTTTCCTCTGGAGCTCAAGACTGCTAAGATACCCTCTGCCCTCCAGAGCACTCCTGGATTCCTGAGTGAGGAGGGACAAGCAGGACACCTCCCTCTGCTGTCTCTCCTGGAGACTGGATAGAGGCAGGCAGATCCTGGCCCTCAGTTGATTCAGTTATAAACAAGTGATTTATCCTACACTAACCCTTAATTTTTTTCCCCAAGCCCCACTTTTCGGTGCCATCATTCTCCATGTATGGTTCTTTTCTCCCCCCTTCTGTCTCCTTTAAACATTTTCAAATTTCAATTTTTTAGATTTACTTATTTTATTTTACGGGTATAAGTGTTTTTGCCTGCATGTATGTTCAGCTACCTCTTATGTGCACTGCCTGAGGAACTCAGAAGAGGATGTAGCTGGATGTGGTGGCGCACACCTTTAATCCCAGCACTTGGGAGGCAGAGGCAGGCCTGGTCTACAAAGTGAGTCCAGGATAGCCAGAGCTGTTACACAGAGAAACCCTGTGTCAAAAAACAAAACAAAAAAAAAAAAAAAAGAAGAGAATGTAGGATCCCCTGGAACAGGAGTTAAGATGATTGTGAGCTACGATGTGGGTGCTGAGAACCAAACCCAGGTCCCCTGGAAGAGCTACACATGGTCTTTTATTTTTTGGAGGGAAGATTGAGGCAGGGTTTCTCTGTGTAGCCCTGGCTGTCCTAGAACTCACTCTGTGCAGACGAGGCTGGCCTCGAACTCACATCTGTCGGCCCCCCTGAGCGTTGGGATTAAAGATGTGCGCCACCACTCCCTGGTTTGCAGTCCATGCTCCTAACTGCTGAGCCACCTCTGCAGTTCACCACGCCTCTTTCTGTAATGTTCTCCCTCACTGTTCTTCTCCTTTAAACACACAAAATGTCTCTCCCACCCAGAAAGTTCTCTGGACTTCCCAGGCAACAACAATTTTTCCCTTCTCTGCGCATACTGTGATGGCATTTTTTTTTCTTATTTATTGTTGGGGGAGGGTCTGAGACAGGATACTCACTATATCCCGGGCTGGTCTCAGATTTGTTATGGAGCTGAGGACAAACTTAAACTTCTTTTTTTTTTTAACATTTATTTATTTGTTTGCTTATTTATTTATTATGTATACAGTATTTGGTCTACATATATGCCCGGGCACCAGATCTCAATGTAGATGGTTGTGAGCCACCATGTGGTTGCTGGGAATTGAACTCAGGACCTTTGGAAGAACAGCCAGTGCTCTTAACCTCTGAGCCATCTCTCCAGCCCAAACTTAAACTTCTGATATTCCAACCTCCACCTGTACATTGCTGGGATTACAGGTATCAGCACCACAGCCGACCTAGGGTGAATATTTTTTATAGTGGTCTACACTCATCTCTAAGATAAGGACATCCCAATTCATTAGTTTAATTTGACAAATATATACCTGCCACTCATATACTACCTGGAAATAGGAACCTGGGTTGGTGAGACTCACCACCAGACTCACTCCAGTAGGAGAAAGACAGTGGATGCCAGAGAGATCTGTTCCACAGCCAAGGGATTAATGTGGTGATTGATGGGACAGAGGATGAAGTGTCACAGCAAGCAAGATAAAGGCATCATGGTGACCCATTCCTATAATCCCAGCTCTCTAGAAGCAGGAGGACTGCCATAAACTTAAGGTCAGCTTGATTTATTCTTTATTATTGTTTGTTTGTTTGTTTGTTTTCTCTGTGTAACAGCCCTGGCTGTCCTGGAACTTACTATGTAGACCATGCTAGCCTCACGAACTTAGAGATCCGCCTGCCTCTGCCTCCCAAGTGCTTGGACTAAAGACATGTGTCACCACACCCAGCTAGGACACCCTGGATGACCTAGAGAGTTTGAAGTTGTCCTTTGAGTGGGGACAGGCTCTATAGAGTCTTATTTTTTTTAAAAAATCACCTTTTTAAACAATTTACACCCAAGTGGTGGCACACACCTTTAAATCCCAGCACTCAAGAGGAAGAAGCAGGTTGATCTCTGTGAGTTTGAGGCAAGACTGGCCTACAAAGTGAGTCCAGGACAGCCAGAGATATACAGAGAAACCCTGCCTCAAAAAACCAAAAACTAAGCCCGGCGGTGGTGGCGCACGCCTTTAATCCCAGCACTTGGGAGGCAGAGGCAGGCGGATCTCTGTGAGTTCGAGGCCAGCCTGGTCTACAAAAGCAAGTCCAGGACAGCCAGAGCTGTTATACAGAGAAACCCTGTCTCGAAAAACCAAAAAAAAAAAAAAAAAAAAACCAAAAACTAACAAACAAAAAGCAATTTACCTACATAAAATAAGTCTGTGTACCACAGGCGTCCTGAAGTTTTGTCTATTTCCTCCCTTGGTCCTGTGCATTGGGTATGAACAGATCTACTTTTTTTTTTTTTTAGGTTTTTCCAGACAGGGTTTCTCTGTTTATCCTTGGCTGTCTTGGACTCACTTTGTAGACCAGGCTGGCCTCGAACTCACAGAGATCCACCTGCCTCTGCCTCCTGAGTGCTGGGATTAAAAGCGTGCACCAACGCCGGGCGGTGGTGGCACACGCCTTTAATCCCAGCACTTGGGAGGCA
>CAJQZJ010003646.1:16550767-16596318 GCA_907164525.1 Lophiomys imhausi
CAAAAAAAAAAAAAAAAAAAAAAAAAAAAGCGTGCACCATCATGCCCAGCAATTACAGACAGCTATGAATTGCCTTGTGGGTGCTGGGATTTGAACCCCTGGTCCTTTGGAAGAACAGTCAGTGCTCTTAACCACTGAGCCATCTCTCCAGCCCCTAGACCCACTTTTTAGGTAAGGAAGCAAGGATGTAAAAACCTCTGACACTTGTCCAAAGTAAGACACAGTCAGGAAGTTTCCCAGAATCCTTTCAGGCAACAACTGTTTTACCTCAGTTTGTTAGTTTGCTTGTTTGAGATAGAGTCTCTCTATGTAGCCCTGGCTGACCTGGAACTCTTTTCATAGATCAGGCTGGCCTTGAACCCACAGAGATCTACCTGCCTCAGCCTCCTGCTTGCTGGGATTGAAGGGCATCCACAACTATTCCTCTGACTTTAGTGAAGTTTAAACCAGTGTTTTGCAAACTTTAACCTCAGGGAGCCAGAGGAGGTTTGTGAGAAGGGAGTGCTTTCCTTCAGTTATCCTGCTGGCCTCCCTGTGGAAGATGCATTGGCGAAGCAGCAGAGCTGGGGATGAGGGTGTCTTCCTAGAATGGGAGCCGATATGGATGGAGAACAGACAGGTTTTAAGGAGGAATTAAGGAGAGGCTAACAGAGTGCATATTTGGTGGAAGTAAGGGCTCCTGGCTCTGGCTGGTGGGAGGGACTGTGAAGTGACTGCCCAGGGACAGACAGCAATAGGGATATGCCCAGTTCTGAGCATTGCATGGGTTTGAGGGAGTCTGAGGTAGAGACTCAGACATGGGACCACCGACAACAGGAAGAGATCAGATGAGACAGGCATGTGAGCAGTTCTGAAATGATGGGAGAGAGGTAGTGACTGGAGTAGCAAGCAGCGCCTGGCCATAGCCCTGGGGACTCACATGGAAATGAGGAAAGAGCAGCCAAAGCATTGGGAGTAGGAGTTGCCAGACTCCCTTGGGGCTGGGAAGGGTGCAAAAGCTACAGGATCTAGCCTAGGCTTAGAGAGGGCCATGTCTTTCTGCTCCACCTCCATAGACTGGGGTCTGCATGCTGCCCACCTCCCTAGAGTGGGGCCTCCAAGGGGCTGACAGGTTTGCTTGTTGCCTGGCAACTGAGAGAGCTGTTGGCTGTTGCTAGGAGGAAGCTAGGGAGGCCAGAGGAGCAAAGCTCTGAAGCGCAGGGTGGGGTAGGGTGGGGGGTGGTGTGGGTGGGGGAAGGGGCTGGCTCAGAGAGGGATTTGTCTGTCACTTGAGTGTAGTAGACCGTGCTCAGCTGTGTGCGTCCATATTCACGGTGTGTTCTGTGGATCTGTCATGTTGGAGGTAAGTCCCACTGGTGGATATATAGAGCATATCTCTGCCCATAGGTAGTATTATATGTTCTCATTCTATTTAGTGCATGCCCGGGGCAGGGCCTGGTTTGGGTTCGGGCAGAAAGATTACTGAGGGAACCACTAGATCATTACAGGGTAATGACTCCTCAACAAGGAAGACATTTTGATGATTGAGACACACAGACACTCCAGAAAGAGCAGGCAACTTGAGGGGTGGAAGCTGGGACATGGTGTTTGTCCAGGTAATGTTGTACTAACAGGGGGCTGTGAACAAATCTCACTGGCAAATCCCTCTCTGGCTTTAGTCTGGGGCCACTCAGAACACCTTACTGCATAGTGCTTGGAAAACACTTCAAATGTTCAACCAAAGTTGGGGTCATAGGACCCTCTTAAAAATCAGATTAGGCTGGGAGTGGTGGTGCACACCTTTAATCCCAGCATCTGGGAGGCAGAGGCAGGCAGATCTCTGTGAGTTCAAGTCCAGCCTGGTCTACAGAGTGAGTTCCAGGACAGCCAGGGCTGTTACACAGAGAAACCCTGTCTGGAGAAACCTAAAAAAAAAAATCATTAAGAGCCGAAACATCTCCACTTCCACCTTTGCCCAGCCATAGGATTGCGGCCACTACCCAGAAGAGATATGGGACTGAAGAAACCACTAGAGGCTGACAGACGATGGAAGGGACAAATTATAAGATCGTAGCAACGTTTGTTTCCATAAGTTCAGTGGCAACTTTCTCTTCCATTTTTCCTGCTAGAGTCCATTTCACAGGTTCCCAATTGAAGCCCCGGATTGCTGCCTGCAGGAGAATGCTTCCCAACCTATCAGGCAAAAGGACTAAGTTTAGATGATGGGAGAAGATAGCCCAGGCAGAAGTGTGAAGGCGGCAATCAACTGTTTTTGCTTTTTGACATGATACAACATAGACGGAGACAAAGCTGCCTTAAAGAAAACCGAGGTCAGCCGGGCGGTGGTGGCACACGCCTTTAATCCCAGCACTTGGGAGGCAGAGGCAGGCAGATCCCTGTGAGTCTGAGGGCAGCCTGGTCTACAAAGTGAGTCCAGGACAGTCAGGGCTACTCAGAGAAACCCTGTCTCGAAAAACAAAAAAAAAGAAAACCGAGGTCCAGAAAGACATCATTTGCCCCCGCAGATTTAATAGATCCTCAAACAAATATTTAGGTTCACTTTTAGCAAGTGAAGAAGACACACCTCCTCCACCTTACTCTCATAATTCACAAAAGCTCAGAGTCCTGGTTTCTATTCGGCCTGTGGCGAGGGCAGCTAGTCCTGGACCCTTGGGCCACCAGATCAACTGGTCCTACAGTCCTGAAACAGAGCCTCAGGCTCTCAACACCCAATCGGAGTCGAGCTCCTCCAGCAAGCCCGCCCAGAGGCCTGAGTCTGTGTAAGCCCTACCCCTAATGTCTTCTCTCTTTGCAGCTGGGCTTTCGGCCTGCGCCCAAGCCAGCACTGAGCCTAACTTCTCCCTTTGCTCCGCCCTCCAACCAATCACCATCCCCAAATTTCCTTTGGCCCCGCCTCCAGACCCGCCCCGGTCCAGTCGCGGGCTTGGTTCGCCCGGGCCCCACCCCTGGCCCGCCCCGCCGTCGGTGCGCGGCGGCCGGGAAGGCGCCTCCCGCAGTCGCTCGGAACTGCGGACCTGAGAGCTTCCCGCAGAGGGCCGTCGGTGGGAGCGGAGTGGGTCGGGCGGGGCCGAGCCGGGCCGTGGGCCGTGTGGGGGCCAGGCCGGGCCGGCGGACGGCAGGATGGGCTGCACCGTGAGCGCCGAGGACAAGGCGGCAGCCGAGCGCTCTAAGATGATCGACAAGAACCTGCGGGAGGACGGCGAGAAGGCGGCGCGGGAGGTGAAGTTGCTCCTGTTAGGTGAGGCAGCGCCCGGTTCTGGGACCCTTGACTCTCAGCGCCAGTCCCCAGACAAGGACTTGAAACTACCCAGCCTGTTTTGGAGCTACACCTGCGCTTGAAATCCCTAGGACTCACCCTTTAAGACTAGAAACTCTGGATTGGTCTAGATTTATAATCCTAGTCCAGACCCTCAACTCACTCCAGATCCCAGATCCCCAAAACAAGAAGCCAAACCCTGCATGATTATCCCCCCCTCCCCTTACTGTCCAGTCTCAGAGAACTCAGCCCCTGTCTTGTATTTCCACACTTTCTTAGGCTTCACTTAAAACCCTCGGAACCCCACTGGATCCCACTTTCAAGCCCCACCTGTTCTATTTCCATTGACAAGAGCATTCCTTGGGACCCTTGCCAAGCCTCAACCCACTCCCTCTTTTCTCTATTCTTACTTTAGAATCTCTATCCTCCACCTGTGCACTCTGACCCCTTAAGAACCTCTTAGGGAAACTGACTACTCTCAAGCCCGCTCTAGTGTGAATCCCAGTTAGAGCCTCTAGTCCAGATCACCAGATCTCTCTCTGCAGGCATCAACCCCCAATTCATCTGCTCCTCTTTTAAATCCTCTTCTCACACCCTGGCATTCATTCCCTTGATTCTGCACCCTCCTGCTCCTTGATAGGAAGGCGGTGAACCAGGGGCTGGAGTTGGCCAAGCGGCTGGACTGAAGCTACAGACTCGTCATTTTGGGGAAGGGAGGCCAGGCCTCAAGCATCTGTGGGAAGTTCCATTCCCTGGGAATGTGTTTCCTAGTTTCCAAGGCTTGCCTGGGCCAGGGCCAGGGGAGTCTGGGCAATAGGAGGGAACATGGAGGAGTTAAAAGTTGTAGCCACTTCCAAGGCCAAGGAAGATGGTGGCTGCTGGGATGGTGGGGGGAAGTGGAAGTAGTGAGACAAACGACATATTGCTGCCCCAGTGTGCCTGTAGAGATCTGCTGGCGGATGCTCGGGTTCTCCTACCCAGGGCTGAAAGGCCTAGGATATGGCCTAGGGTACCGAGTGGACCTGTTGGTTCCCAAAGGAATCTTGTGATGGGGAGCGTGGATAAGCAAGGGGATAAATAGTAGGAGTCAGCTGCCTGTAGCCCCGTGTGCTCTCCAGCATCCCAGCTAGGCGTTGGCCAAGGCAGCGGGCCCGATGGTTGTGTCCAGTCTCTCGGTGGGGGTCAGAGTGGTACCCTGCGGAAGCCTGACTTGGGAAGATCGGGTCCTCTGGATTGCAGGGAGGAAGGCCCTAGCCGCAGCAGCAGCAGAGCCGTCGCCAGTATCGTATGTGGGGGGGGTGTGGCCCCTCAGCCCCGGGGCCGCCTTGGGGCCTGCAAGCTATGGAAAGCCTGGCCCTGCTTGCCAGGCCTGTGTCCGAGAAACAACATGTACGTCTTTATGGACCCATCTGTTGACTGTCCCGGCGGACCCGGCCTGGGGGCACAGCCCCGGAGGTTTCAAAATGGCATCCGCTCCGCCGCTGCCGCGGGGAGGAAGAGAAGGGGCGGGAAGGGGCGGCGGCCCAGCCTCCTGGGCTGCTTTGCGTTGGGCGCTTGCCTCTTCCTGTCTCTGCTGCGAGTGCGGCGAGCAGTGAGTGGGTGTCGACGCGGCGGCGGCGGAATGTCCGTTGCTGCTGGGCCTAGGGAGGGCACTTCCGGGACCGCTACCTCCCGGTGCCCAGCCAGGAGCCCCTTACCAGCCTCTCCCGGGTTTATTGCAGCTAGTGCGGTGGCTTAAGGAGATGGAGATCTGGACCAGAGAGCCGCGGGAAGGGGTTGCCCAGGACTCCTGGCCTGTTCTGCAACACAAGGCTTCCTCTATCCTGACGGTCTTGCCCCTTGGAGCCCAGCTCTGCTTTTGGGCCAGGCTAGGAGGGACCCTTTCCTACATACGCTAGGCTGGGAGCAGCGAGTGGTATAAGACCTGGCTTAGCACTTTCTTGTGGAACAGTCTATCCCAGGATCCTGTCCCTCTGGCCTTTCCTTTCTCCAAAATGAAATTCCTGGCTTGTGTCAGAGGAGTACCCACAGTGAGACTGAGGCAAGCCGGCCAAGGGTGTGCAGCCAAGGGGCTAAGAGTTCTGCCTGAAATGGACAGTTTGCTCTCTGTCACTGCTACATGGGAACGGGTCTTGACTTGAGTTATTCACCTTCCTGGTGAAGGGATAAGGTGACAATGGGATCCCAGCTGTAGCGGGTTCAGAGTTCTGGGCACCAGTTCTGCGTAGCAGAATCCTCTGTCCAGGCAACGGGACCAGGCTGGGCAAGTGCCATTCTTCCCTCCCAGCCAGAGCCACGCCTGCTGCCCCACCCGCACACTGTCTCCCTCCGTCCCCTGTATCCCTGCCAGCAGGCGGGCACAGTCACTGTCACCAGAACAGAGGCAGATGTGGTACACCCTAACAAGATAGTTTCCTCTGGCAGCCTGGTGGGGCAAATAGAGAAGCTGATACCAGCCTCACTGCAGGGGAACTCCTGCCCCCCCCAGTTCGACCTGACTGACTAGCTAGGCCCAGATAGATGTTGGGGCTCTGGTGACAGCCTGAACTGGACACACCAGGGGAAGCAGTGGGCTCCACAAAAGCTCAGAGTGTAGATGCTGGATTCTGTCTCACAAAGGGACTTGTATCTTCCCATTCATAGATCTCCCCCCCAGAATCCTTCCTGAAGTCCCACCATGGCTGATACAGCATCTCTGGGCCCTGGGTTCCTGCTTTTCCCCATTAGAATGTGGTTTTGGCCCTTGGGGGAACAAGGCAGGGCTGCGTCGTCCTTTTCATCTGTGTGTTGAATGAAAGATGTATTTGGTGAACTTGGTTTGGGGGATGAGCAGGTCACCGAGTCACACAGTTTGGCACACAGTGAGCAGGTGAGAAGTGCTCACTGGAAGGCCAGTAACCAACATTGAGGGGATGCCAAAAGAAAAGTTCTTAGGTTTTTCTTGGCCCCATCACAGGTTGTGCAGGTACCTCAGGGACAGACCTCACCCTGCCCATTGCAGAGCTCCTGCCCACCCAGCCTGCAGCCCGTCTCAGGGGACAACACACAGTAGGGACTCTATGTGAGAGAGTGGCTGTCAGTTCACCTCTGTTTCAGGGCAGTTGCAGAACTCCAGCCAGTGACAGTGTAAGTAGCTGAGAGGGTTAGTAAAGCTTGAGAGTACTTCATCTCATTCAGCCTTGAGCCTTGCTGCAGGAGCTCCAGGCTTGTTAGTGCGGGTACTGCTCGGGAGAGTTACAAAAGGGAAAGGAAGGGAGTTTTGTAGCTTGTGTCCTGTCTGTATCTAGCAAAAGACAGACATACTGTATCGGTGCTTACTAAGGATGTGTGTTTGACCATGAAGCTCCTGAAACACATCTTGTAACAGGCCACATCCCTTGGGGGTGGGAGAGAATATATGAGAATGGGAGAAAGAAAATATAATCCTGGGGCTGCTGAGATGGATGGGAGTGCTAGCCTGGGGTCCTGGCTGGCTAGGCACTGGGAAGATTCTAATGGTTATGGTGAAGGGGCATCCAGGAGGGCTTGAGAAATGAACAGTATTGATCCATGAGGTGGCTCATCATTGGCCAGTGCCAGGCACTGGGGCAAAGAGACCCAGTTCACCAAGAGCACTGAGACAGGAGATGTGGCCTCTATTCCCAAGACTCCAATGGATGTTTCCTGGCATGAGGCTGGAGTCTCACCCTGACTGGACTACCCTGAGGGTCATGTAGATATGTTAGAATCCTGGAGCTGCAGATATGGCTTAGCAATTAAAAGCACCACTGTTCCTCCACAGGACCTGGACTCGATTCTCAGCACCCACATGGCAACTCACAACTGTTTACAACTCCAGTTCCAGGGGATCTGACACCCTCACACAGACACACATGCAGGCAAAACACCAATGCACTTAAAACTTTAAAAAAGTTAGAATCCTGGTTCCACCTTCTGTACTGTTTAGAAATCTGCGTCAGGTGAAACTGCCAAGAGAGCTGCCTGTCATGCACAGTGCAGGGGCAGTGGGCATAATACACGAGAGCCTGGAGATAAACAAAAACAGATGAGGGGTCCTCTACTGTCTCTGGTAGAGCTGCCTGGGTACAGTATGGGGACCTTCCTGGGGAACTCCCTTCCCTACCCCCAGGAAGCTCACAACTAGTGGGAGGGCCAAGGTTTGTAAAGAATAGATGTCGGGTGGAGTGACTGACTGTTCAGGGACTTAAGGCCTCATCTCTGGGGGACCAGCCTTGGGGGTGTGGCACAACTCAGCGAGCCAGGTGGGCTGGTACTTAGGCAGCCTCCCTCCCCTTACCCACTTCTCCCCGGCTGCAGCTCATTAGCACTTGAATGGGGGGGCTGGTCGGCTTGGGCCTCAAAATCTCTTCCCACCCCTCCCCCAGGCTGGGCAAAGCTTTGTCTGCCCAGTCGGGCCTGGATGAGCTCCCACGCTAGGGAGGGAGTGGGGGGTCCAAGCCATTTCTAACCTCCTGTCTGCATCTTGCCTAGCTAGGCTCAGTCCTGCCCATCTCTCCAGTGCTGGTACAGGCAACATAAAAAGCTGTACAGTACCCTCAGCAGGCGTAGGAATCAGTAGACGATATATAAATATATATATATATATATATATTGTTTGTTTGTTTTGTTTTTTGAGACAAGGTTTCTCTGTGTAACAGTACTGGTTGTCCTGGACTCACTCTGTAGACCAGGCTGGCCTTGAACTCACAGAGATCCACTTGTCTCTGCCTCCTGAGTACTGCTGGGATTAAAGGCATGCGCCACCACACCCGGCCAGAGACAAGATATTTTAAGGGATATTCCTGAACTGGGGAATCAGGACAGCTCAGCCAGGGGCATCCCTGGTGGGTGGGTGGATGGGGGACTTTGAACAGGGTCAAACAAATAGTACTGAGAATGGGCTGCCACTGTGGCTGGAGGTGGCAGTCCAGCCAGCTGAGGGGCCACAGGCTTCCACACAAGCCCTTTGGCAGCATCAAGCTGCCTACAGTTGTCAAGTCAGAGCCTAGGTGGACAAGTAAGGTGGTCGGTCCACCTTGTGACAGCTGGGGGCAGGGCTGTGGCTGCGGGACTCAGGGCCTCTTTAGCACTGGTGGGTGTGGCAGCTACTTGGAGCACCTGGGCCACTGGAAAGCACCCTGATCCTGTGTACCCTTCCCTCACTCTTCATCTGTCACTGCATCCCTCTCAAATTGTTTGTAAAAGTCACTGGTTCACTTGGCAGGAAAATGACGGAAACAACTTTGTTTACCCAAGAAGGGTTCAGCCACTGAGGGACCAGAGCACCCCACCACTACCACCCCCGGAAGGATGAGAGTGTGACTTGGAGCCTGAGTGCTACTGCCCCCACTCACCTTTGTGCTGTGGCAAAAGTGGGAGTGGGCCAGTGGGGTAAGGTACAGGCTTGGCAGCCTTCTCAGCAGCTCTGCGGGTTCAGCTTGGGTATTCATTAAGAGAGGAAGGAGTCAGCAAGCTGTTGTCAGCCACAACACATGGATCATATCTAAGATGTTCTTCAGGGTGCCCTGGTGTGAGCAAAGATTGAGCCCTTTAGTGTGCCCCTGGTACCTGATGCTCTCAGGAAGCCCCTGCCTCAGCTACAGGTGCAGGGTGGGGCTTCCTTGTCTAGCCACACCCTGTCTTTTGCCTAGAGCTCTTGTTCTTACTAAACCCAACCCCACCCTCACCCTGTTGGTGCTTCATGGGTCTGAAACTACTCTTGGTGGTTTGGGAAGGATAGTCTACCAGGGCTGAACAAAGATTGCTGGGCTGCCCTTCAGGATTGGCCTTCAGAATTTGCATACAAGGCCCTGAGAGGGTGCCAGGCTAGTTTGAGAGAAAGTAGGGTCATGAAAGGCTTGTTGGGGAGAAGGGGTCTTTGAGCCTTGGCTGGTGCCGCCCCCACCCCACCTGTTGCAGAGTACAGCAAAGATGGTGATTGATGGCAGTACCTAGTGCGCCTAGGCAGGAGTGGGAACAAGAAGTCATGTAGCTGAGCCTCTCAGGGAAATGGTGTCCACATCAGAGAAAAAGGAGGAAGCAGCTGGGGGAGGAGGAGCCCAAAAGAGGAAGAGGCCAGAGGGCTGCTTGGTGCTAGTGCAGAAGTGTGGGTCCTGAGTCACCTAGACCTTTGCCCGCCAGAAGGCCTAGACGGTGGTTCTCACCTGCCCAGGCTCACCTGTGACCTTCTGTGGGCCTACAGTTGCTGAGTTAGGGCCAGTCCGGTGGCAGCCTTGTCCTGTCCTGTCCTAGCAACTGCTGGGGCCAGGATTGTTAGAGGCAGTGCTTCTGAGAAGGATTCTAAGTCCCTCATTTGGCCACAGGAAGTGGTGGCTGGAGAGGGACACCAGCGGGAGATCCAGCAGGAAGGCAAGAAGCTGCTCTTAGGTTCCCGAGTGGCCATTGCCCTCCAAGCAGGAAGGCCAGCCGCATGTGGAGATGAATGCCTGGAAGTGGGGCAGTAGCCCCACATTAGCTCACTCTGGATTTCCCCTGCCTGGGGCTTGATGAGGGAGCCTTCAGCCCAGCCTAAGGTTCCCCTGTCGCTACTTGCTGAACCTGGGTACCTTCACTGCACCTCAGTTTCCCTTCTGCTCATAACAGCAGGTCCCTATGACTGAACCTTGGCTATTATATATGGCTGTGGACTCTGTAGTCTATTTAATCTCGTGAGGCTGAGACAGGCAAGGTACCAATGCTTTTCCCACCAATGGAGAAACTGAGGACATACAAACATACTAGGGTGAGACTCAAGCAGTCATTGTGCACCCATTCAACCATTGTAGGCCTTGTTATCTGTGTCAAGATTACTGTTAAGGTGACAGGCTGAGGCTAGTGCATCTGTTATGGTGCACTTGGGGATCCTGCCTTGAGGAGTCTTTTTTTTTTTGGTTCTTTGAGACAAGGTTTCTCTGTGTAGGTCTCGCTGTCCAGGAACTTGCTCTGTAGTCCAGGCTGGCCTTGAACTTAGAGATCCACCTGCCTCTGCTTCCCAAGTGCTGAGATTAAAACCATACACCACCACTACCTGGCTTGAGGAGTCTTAAATCCTCTTTTACCCTGAAAGGTGAGACCCATGATTCTGTGTTAGCCTTTCTGCTGTCCAAACAGAAATCTGCCTGCTGGCATGGCTTCATTCTACCTGTGGAATCCTGACTTATTTCCCACCTTTCTTCTTAGCATTGTGCCTTCCCGTGTTGCACCTCTTCCTCCCCTAACCTCCAGTCTGAGGGAAATAGACTGAACCAGAGGATGGCTGAAAGTCACTGTAGTTTTGGCTGGTGGCTTCTATCATGACTCTTAGCTCAATGGTAGCTTCAGTGTATATGGTACTGTGTGGTGGCTGAGTGTGGGTGATATACGACTGGCAAGAATGGCACCAGGTGCTCATGCTTCTTGTTCCCTAGATCTCAGGTCTGTGGCAGGGTGGGGACTTACCCTCCCATGGGAGGTTCCAAGGGCTTCTGCTATGTTGTCAGAACAGGCCCTCTTGGCTAGGAGGCTGTGCACAAAGTATAGGCCATGTTCCTCCATATCACCCAGGCCTGGGTACAGAAGGACCAAGTCCCCACATTCCTCGTTATGTGATCTCAGGCTGGCCTTACCTTTGTGCTCAGCACGTGGACAACTGCTGGCTTGAGTTGGGCCCTGAGGCAGTTTGGAGTTCCTGAAAACCATAGGAAAGCTGCTCTCAAGGCAGGCTTTGGGGCCTGGCACATTCCCATGAGGAGTACATTTCACAGATGGGGACACTGAGGCCCAGGCTGCAGGCACCTCACCTAGGGTCTGCCATAGTAATTCAGAAGAGGCAGCCATTGTTCAGACTCGTAAAAAATAGCTAAAGGAGTCTTAAAAAAATGTCTAGGAAGAGGAATCTATCAGTGACCTGGGGCTTGTTTAGGGGCGTCAGGCTCTTACAGGTGGTAAGGCCTACCGCCTGAGGAAGCATGGGCTGGTTGATTTGTTGGGGCATCTGGTGGAAGGTAGGTCGACAGTCTTGGGTGGAAGTGTTGCTGGATCCTTCCAAAACCACCTCCTTGTCATATCCCTACCCCCACTGTGAGACTGCTCTGAGCCTCCTTGGAGGGCTGGGGGGGGCGGGGGTCAAAGAACAGCACCTGGAGGAAGGAAGAGAGGCCTGGGGTGGGTCTTAGAGGGCCTTTGTCTGGCTGGGCCCTCCCCCCTCCTTTCTTCCCTCCTGTTTCCATTGTTCCTGTGTATTGAGTGAGACACTGAAGCTGGCTGGGGGCTTCCCAGGGAGGAGGTTGTAGTTGAGGGTCTTGGCACCTCCCCCAGCCACCCCCCTGGGAAAGCCGCTTTGCTGAAACAAAACATTCCCCATGCTGCCCAGCCCCCACCTCTGCTTTGTCTCTGACTGTTGGGCGCCCCCTGGTGGTAGCTGAGTCAGAGACCCTGGACTGTGGAGCACGGAGGTGATGGTTCCAGAATGGCAGAGGCGGCATAGCACCGGAGAAGTGGCCCTTCTCTAGTAGCAGGGCTACCTTCGGGGTGGGCATCCAGGGCTCAGACTCATCTTCACTGTGCCCCACTGGGATTGTGGCAGGGCGGGTGTGCCTGGTGCTGTGGCTTTGAGCTGGGCTGCTGCCCAAGCCTACCCTGTGGTCCCAGCTGCTCATGAGAATCTCTGCCCTCGGGCTGCCACGTCAGCTGCCTATTCTCCTTAGCCCATGAATTCTAGGGGAGCCCACTAGCTCAGGAGCTGCCTCCAGGGGGCCTTTTCCCAGCCTTCTGAGGGTGTGCAGTCAGCAGAGGCTTCTAGGCAAGAAGGCACTAGCTATGTAAAAGGCCTGGTGTGTGGAAGAGAAGGGACAGGCTCAACGCAAAGTGCCAGCAGCAAGAGAGTTCTCACTTAGGTCCAGGTAGCACTGCATCTCAGCAGGGCACCTTTCCAGTCCGTATTAACCTGTTAAACACTGCTTTCTCCCAGTCTTCAGAAGCTCTGCTTCAAAAGAGATAGCTGTGGCAATCCACTCTGTGCCTTGATGTTCCGGTGACCAGAGCAGCCAGTCATTGTGCTCTATAGGAAGTGATGTTTTTGGGGGGATCTGCACTCCTCCATCAAATAGAAAATAGTGACAATTGACTGCCTTCCTTCTGGTAAGGGTCTCTCTGTGTAGCCAAGGCTCGCCTTGAAGGCAACATCCCCTTGCCTCAGCCTTCTGTGTGCTGGGATTATAGACATGTGCCCAGATACTAGTAACAACTTAAAATAACTTTTTATTTTAATTCTTGGATAATTTTATGCAATGTATTTTTAAAAATTATACTTTTTTTAGTACATGTGTGTTTGCCTGCATGTATGTCTGTATAGTACATGCTTACCTGGTACCTCAGGCCAGAAGAGTGCATCAGATCTCCTGGAATTGTGGTTACAGATGGCTGTGAGCCGCCTGTGGATGCTGGGAGTCAAACTAGGGTGTTCTGGAAGAGCATCCAGTGCTCTTAAGGGCTGAGTGATCTTTCCAGCCTCGGTAATGACTTTCATTTGCACACTAACCTTAGGTGAGGTGCACCAAGAGGAGTTTTGCATTGTCATCCCCCTCTTCTGTTAGAAAAGAACTTGTTCCATTTCACAGGTGAGGTACCAGAATACTGAAAGAGTAGAAGCTAATGGAAATCTCAGGAAGGATCAATGTGGGCAGCAGGGTTGGGGTAGATCTAGATCCCTCACCCCCACCCCTGGGGAAGGAGAAGATCCAGAAGTAAACGTTTAGACTGGCTGACTGCTTCCCTGCAAACCTAAACCTAATGTAGGGGGTGGAGGGTCCAAGATGGACACAGATGAACATAGATGAACAAGATGGGACCTAGATGAACATAGAGCGTTTGAAGTTACAGGCCCATCTGTGGTGAGACTTTGCTGGTCTTGCCAGGCAGTGAGGTGATGCTGTCTTCCTGGAGGTCTGTTCTCTCCATAGAAGCCCAGTGCTGCCTGTGGAAGCAGATGTTCTATGCAGAGTGCCTTTGATATCACTGCCCTCCTGCAGTGTGCCCAGCAGCTGAACTCAGGGCAAAAGCTACAGAGGTGTTTTCTTTGCTGGGAAGTGGTGTAGCCTAGTGGGAATGTCAAGGCCACCCTCAGGGAACCTCTGTGGATCCCCACTGGCCTCATCCAGCTGGGGATGGAGCACCTGGTGGGGGCAGGAGAAGCTGACTCCTGCTCTTGTCTGTTCCATAGGCTTCCCTGCAGGCACTCTGTATCAGTATGGGGAAGCTCTCCCTGAGGTAGGTACAGGGCCGGCAGGGAAGCTGAGTGAGCACAAGCAAACTCCAGGGCAGATGGTGGGAGTAGTGTGCATGGTAGAGAAAGGGCTGTGGGGGGCAGTGGAAGAATGATCTAGAACACCAGGTCTGTGGCCTACCTGACCCCCCCAAGGTCTTCACTACACCTTTCAATGGATGTCCTGCCTCCAGCTCCTTCCCTGGCTGTCCTGAGGTCTCCCTATTTCCTGCTTGGTTGCCTACCGCGCCCCTGTCCTGCCTCTCACTACTTCCTGCCTGAGTCACAGCTATTGCGACCTCCCTGAGTCCCAGGGATGGAACTCAATAACTTTTGTACACCTGTCAAAGGGGGCTATGTTTGCAGTGACCCCAGCTAGAAACAGGATGCCCTAACTCATTTGAGAGGTCTGAGAAAAGGGAACTGAGGCATTAGGGAAGTGTGGAGTAGGCCTTCAGTTGTCTGAGGCAAGAAGTATATGAACCTGGTTCCTGCCTTGGCTTGCTCAGGTGTGGCCCCCTTGGTGTCTTCCAGCTTTGCTAGGGAAATCAAATGCAAAGCCAATTTGTGCCATCATCTCTGACACTGGGAAGGGTTATGGGTAGCCCACAATACCTCTGAAGAGAGTGGTTAGAGGATTAGATGCCCTCTACCCACAGTGGC
Organism: Lophiomys imhausi; assembly: GCA_907164525.1. Lineage (NCBI taxonomy): Eukaryota > Metazoa > Chordata > Mammalia > Rodentia > Muridae > Lophiomys > Lophiomys imhausi. The sequence goes on from CAJQZJ010003646.1 coordinate 16,564,927, forward strand.
CAGTAGAGAAACCAATGTCTCACATAGCCAGGAGTTCCAAAGTCATGTAAATGGACAACCTTCATTTGAGGTTTCCTGTGCCCTGGACATCTGCTGCCACTACCCTTCCCACCCACCATCCTTGAGCCTGGTCAGTATGACCTACCTTACTCAAGCCTTCACATCTTTTAGCCTCTACTCCCTGAATGAGGCCTGAGGCCTGGCTGAAACTGGTTTTTCCTCGGCTCCAAGGTGGGTCCCCTTCCTTCTGCTCTGTGGAAGCAATTGGGCAGGCTAGCCAGATGGCCACTGTGCCTTTTCTTCTCTAGGCAGATACTGAAGCCCGTGGGCCTAGTGCTCATAGGTTGGGTAATGTGGCCAGGCTAGGTTGTACAGGCCTTCTGAACACCCCTCTGGGCTTGTAGAATGTGAAGGAGCCTCGTTCCGCTGCTCTGAACAGCAGCCCTGGTGGGTGAGATGACCGAAGCTCACACCCAGGCAATATGCCAAACCGGGTATCCCTATTGCCCAGGGCTAAAGCCAGAGAAAACACCATTCTAGAGAAGGCTGCCGAAGGCCCGAAGGTTTGTACCGTAATAGTTCCCACGCCATCCTGGGAAGCAGGCTTAGACAGTTGGATACTCAGTGATCATAGGAGCATTTGTAGGACGTCAGACCTTTCCCCTCAGTGCAGCTGCTGGATTGGGGATGTACCCGGCCCTGAGCTTGTGAGGGGCACACCTGTGCCTCAGTTTCCCCAGTGAGTTATGGGTTTGGGTAGGGAAACTGAGACTTGATGAGGTCCTTCAGCCTATCCTGCTTCTACTTGTTTGGTGCCTGCTACTTCCTGAGCACCTCAGAGACGAGACTGGGACCAGAGAGAACACAGTGACAAGTACAGCTGGGCCCAGGCACATACAGTCTCCCGGAGGAACTGTGTGCAGAGCAAGGTGGACTATTGATTATATACAACATGTGCCTCACTTTTTGTAAGATGGAGGTGAGAATAGAACCTGCCTCGGATTTGTTATAAAGATAAAAGTGCCTAGTAAAAACAGTAGGTAGGCGTGGTAGACTACGTACCTCATATGCATGAAGCCAACCCCAGCACCACATAAAAAACTAGGCATGGCTTGGCTGGAAAGATGGTTCAGCAGTAAAAGGTGCTTCTTCCTCTTCCAGAGGACCTGAGCTCAGTTGCCAGCACCCACGTCAAGTGGCTCACAGTTGCCTCTCACTGCAGCTCTGAGGGATCTAACACTGCCTTCTGGTCTATGGGTGCACACCCCCACCCCAAATATACACACAAAATTAAGAGTGCAAAAACGAAGACGGGAATGATGGTGCACGCCTTTATTTCCAGCACTTGGGAGGCAGAGGCAGGTCTATCTCTGAGTTCTCTGTGAAATTGAGTCTAGGACATCCAGGGATACACAGAGAAACCCTGTCTTGAAAAACCAAAATCAAAATAATTAAATAAATACAATAATAAACAAAAATTAAAAAATAAAAGTGGGAGCCAGGGGCTAGTGACAGTGCTTGCTGGCAAGCTGGACAACAGAGTTTGATCCCTGGGATTCACCTGGTGGGAGGAAAGAACCAACTGCTGCAAGCTGAATGCACAGTACAAACATGCCATGCACACACATGTTTTAAAAAGTAGGGGCTGAAGAGATGGCTCAATGGTTAAGAGAATTTGTTTCTCTTGTAGAGGACTCAACTTTGGTTCCCAGCACCCATTTTGGGTGGCTCATAACCACTTTTAGCTCCAGCCTCAGAGGATCTGACACGCTCTTCTGGAAGCCTCTGTGGGTGCCTGATCTGATATCCATAGACTCATACGAGTGACTTAAAATAAATTGGAGACTGGGGTGATGATTCAGCACTTGAGAGCACTGGCTCCTTCCTCTACCCAAAGACCCGGGTTCAATCCCCATGCCCACATGGTGGCTCACAGCCATCTGACCATAATTCTTTTTTTTTTTTTTTTTTTTTTTTGGTTTTTCGAGTCAGGGTTTCTCTGTGTAACAGTCCTGGCTGTCCTGGACTCACTTTGTAGACCAGGCTGGCCTCGAACTCACAGAGATCCGCCTGCCTCTGCCTCCCAAGTGCTGGGATTAAAGGCGTGCGCCACCACCGCCCGGCTCTTAGCTGTAGTTCTAAGAAGCTCAGCGCCCTTTTCTGTCTCTGTGGACACCGGGCACATGTGATGTAGACATACATGCAAGCAAAACAGTCAGACACATAAAATTTAAACAAAACTATTTAAAGTTTTGTGTGTATGTTTGCTTGCTTGTGTGGGTGCCCACCGAGGCCAGAAGAGGGCATCAGAGCCCCTGGAACCATGCTCCCTTCTGTTGTGAATCACCACATGGGTGCTGGGTACAAAAGCCTGGGTCCTCTGGAAGAGCAGTAAGTGCTCTTAACCACTAAGTCATCTCTTTAACCCAGAATAAAATCTTCTAAAAACAGTAACAAAGGGTTGGGTGTGGTAATGCGCACCTCCCAGTGTAGCACTTGGAAGGCAGAGGCAGGGGTATCTCTCTGAGTTTGAAGCCAGCCTGGTCTACATGAAACCCTGTCACAAAGACAAACCAACCAAACAGCCAATAGATGTGAAGCATTACCTGGCACACAGTGGGTGCTTGTCACAACTTTGCCATCACTAGCTGATGGTGTTATTGTTACTGTGTTATCCCCATTATAAGTTGACTATCCCTGAGGGATCCTAGTAGGAAGGACAGAGTACCCAAGTTTGACCTCTCCATAGACCCTGCCACCAACCCTGTGAACTGCTTGGAGAGATAGACCTAGGCTACTGTGAACAGAACACAGGGCAGGTTTACCCACTAAAGGGAGCAGTATAAGCAGGTGACAAGAGGCAAGTAGTAACTGGCAGGGACAGGAGTGACAGCTGGCAAAGGGCAGGAGCAGAGTGAACCTGGGAAGAGGCTACAAAGGAAGATGAGGCCTCATCTTGGCATCGTGGTGCCATCTTGAATGCTGGCTGCATGATCCTGCACCAAGAATGTACTCTTCTGAACTTAAGTGTCTTCTGTAAAGTGAGAGCAGAAAAGATACTTGCTGTGGCCAACATGGGAGAGAGTAACAAGCCTGAGAACGAGTCATGGAGAAATGAGGACGGGGCTCTGCCAGGTTGGAGAAGCTTGAGTCAGAATATGTGTACCAGAGAGAGAGAGAGAGACTGTGTGTCTATTTTCCATCTGTTTAGGACAGAGCTGGTCCAGAAAGCAGAGGACTGGGCCTTGGACCATAGCCAAAGGACAGGAATGTGACTTTGTGGCCCTTGTAGGTTGCTTAGCAGCTAAATCTCAGGGTTTGGGAAAAGGAGGGGTTCCTGCACTTTTGCAATATGCAGAGTACCTTCCAGCCAGCTCTGCCTGAAGTGCACAGGGCGGCAAGCCTGTGTATGTGAGAACAGAGAATGTGGTCTTAAATCTTTGGCTGAATCCCTGAACTCCTGCAAGATAGAGGTGATCGAGCTCTGGTAGACATTGGAGCTTAGAGAAGCAGAGGCCTGCAGGGAGCCTGCCATGGGCCAGGTGCTATAGGTTTCCTTAGCCACTGTGGCCCCTGCCAGCCACACCTCTGTCTTACTGTGCCACTGATGTATGGAAGGTGAGGGGTACCTTCAGGGCTAATGGCAGCTAGGCTATTTGTCTCTGTTTGAGCCCACTGGGCCTGTTACTGACCATATGCCCTCTATTCCAGGTGCTGGGGAGTCGGGGAAGAGCACCATCGTCAAGCAGATGAAGTAAGAAGTGTGCAGTAGTTCCCAACCTTTGATCACTGTCTTCCTCTGAGCCTGTGCTGTCTCCCCTGCTTGGTCTCCACTTGTCCCAGAGTGCCTCATTGCTACTTCTGTCACTATGCCTCCTGTGGCTCAGGGGTTGTTCCCCATCTTTGGAGCAGATCTCAGCAGTCCCAGCCAGCCATGTGATTTCTTGTGGTTTGTGGACCATAATTCTTGACCTCTGTTTATCAGGATCATCCATGAAGATGGCTATTCAGAGGAAGAATGCCGGCAGTATCGTGCAGTTGTCTACAGCAACACCATCCAGTCTATAATGGCCATTGTCAAGGCCATGGGCAACCTGCAGATTGACTTTGCTGACCCCCAGCGAGCGGTATGTGCACTTCCCCCACTCTCTCTCCTCTCCCTGTCTCCCAGAAGCCTCAGGGCAAGTCTTGTCCTTAGGAACCTGAGAGTACCCCAGCCTGGGCCCCATTCTGGAGATTTCCCTTCCCTCTTGACAGAGAGGGGGTGTGTCCCTTTACCTGTCTGACTGCCTTCCGTTTCTGTGCTCAGGATGATGCCAGGCAGTTGTTTGCACTATCCTGCGCTGCTGAAGAACAGGGTATGCTCCCTGAAGATCTGTCTGGAGTCATCCGGAGGCTCTGGGCTGACCACGGTGTGCAAGCTTGCTTTGGCCGCTCACGGGAATACCAGCTCAATGACTCGGCTGCTTAGTGAGTACTGCAAGGGACTGGATATGGTATGGGGTCCTCGGGTACTGAAGCTGATGGCCGTCTGCTGAGGCTTTGGTGGTGGCTTGAGTGGGAGCTCTGGAATAGCACGGTATTGAAAGGCTGGAAGGAATGCCAGCCATGGTGGCTTTCCAGCTACTTTACCTTATCTGTTCTGAAGACCATTTGCAGCCACCTGCTCTGTGCAAAGCGTCAGGGACAAAGTGATGAGTGCAGAAGGCAGGTCCTTAAGCAGTGACAGCTGAGGGTGTCAGTACCATTGCAGGGAAGCCCAGAGGAGTGCAGTGGATTTGAGGCAGGGGCATGCCACGTGTGACCAGGCTGTCAGTGAGACACGGGAGTTCAGGCCTGCTGCTCCGAGCCTTACTGAGGAGGAAGAGGCTGTCTTTGGGGTGACAGATGTGTGCACAAGCTGGAGCCTGGACCTTGCTTCTGACCTTTTCTGGATCCAAGCCAAGCCCAGGACTCAGCTGCAGGATCACAGAGTCTCCCAGGAATCCCAGAGGCACAGCGGACTTGGAACCTTTAGGCCGGAACATAGTTCTGAGTCCCCCTCAGTCCAGCCATGTGTCAGGATTGAGGGAGGGGGCTGAGGCATCCTGGAGGCGGTAGGAGACATCATAACATCATAAGTACTGGACGGTGTCACCAGATAAATGCTAGCCGACCTCTCCCTCCTTCTGCTTTAGCTAGGCAACCATCCCCCCATCCTCACCCCCTCCAGGTCCCTACTGCCCATCCAATCCTGAGCCTACTCAGTAGGACTAGACCCCACAGGAGTAGGCAGGAGAAGATCTATCTGACCAGGATTCCCAAGTCCTGCTTCAGTCACATGAACAGGCTTCCTCTGTCCTCCTCACACGGCTTAACTGCCCTTGTGTCGTCCCCCACCCCCAGTAGTTTTGGGATCATAGCCAAATCTGTAGAGGCCTCCAGGCTTCAGCTCTGCCCCGCCCTGAAATCACGGGCTTAGCCACCAGCTGAGCTTCTGGGTTATAGAAGCAGGGAGGGGTGAACCCTGTCAACCTAATGGTTGACAGTCAAAACTACTTCAGTGTCCCCAGTACTCAAGGAGGACAGGGTGGAACCATTGTGGGCCACTTCCCACTTCCTCTGTTTTCCTGTGTCTTACATACTGCATTGACCAGCACTGCTTTAGGAGTTAGGGTTCGGTAGTTACCACAGGCCCTGCTCTGCCAGAGTGCTCTTTGCCTTGACAGGATCACCTCAAGAGGAGGGGTGTGGGGTGGAGCACTACAGGGAGTGGGGTACACTAAGCGTCACCATAGTCCAGTAAGACCACAGGAGAGCAGAGGGTCCCTAGAGTTGAGTCCACCTGTTGAGAGGTGGGAAATTGGTATGGAACCCACCTAAGGCTTCCAGGCTAGGGGCTTGGTCCACAGGGGATGGGACATGGTATGCAGGTCACAGCAAGTGCGTCATGGTCCCCTGTGGCCCTTCCTGTTATTCTGTTCTATCCCTGCTTCTGTGAGATCATTTCCCTTTGGCCTGGTTTGGCTGGCTGCTGGTCCCAGCATCCCTGCCCCAAGAACAAAAGACCAATAGAGGGCAGTGACTTCGAGGCCCAGATTCAGCCTGAAGGCACAGTGGGGATATTGAGGCAGACAGAGAGCTGGGCCCTGGATCCTGCACTAGGGGCATTGGTACTAATTAAAGGCTTTTATGATGAAGACCCCAGGGACCTCTGTAAGCAGGTGTCTGTGCTCCCACCTCAGTTCAAATTTTATTGAGTGTTTGGCAAAGGACCCACTGGGCCTGGCAGGCCCCAACATGTTTAGTCCCATATGAAGGAACCACACTAGGTTGCTCTGCAATGGGTATCTTAATTATACCGGCTAGAATCTTGATTCTCTCCCTGAAGGACTAATTTGCCCCTCCCACCATTTACCTGGAGTTCCAACATTCTGACTCCTGTTGGATGCAACCCTGACTACCAGGGTCACAGGCCATGACCCTTGTCCCATTCCCATTCTATAGGTGGGAAATGAGGGGACCGAGCCTTGTTTCTTTGTTTCATTAATGATTGTGAAGGAGGCAAAGGTCAACAAAGCAAAGAATGGCAGGCACAGCGGTGCACACCTCAGCACTGGGGCTGAGGCGGGACGAAGGGAGAAGAGACAAGCAGGATTCTGCGTGTCTGAGGTCCAGGTCAGGGTACTCCTTTTGGTCTGCCTGATCCTCCCTCCCTCCCTGCAGCTACCTGAATGACCTGGAGCGCATTGCACAGAGTGACTACATCCCTACACAGCAGGATGTGCTGCGGACCCGTGTGAAAACTACGGGCATTGTGGAAACACACTTCACCTTCAAGGACTTACACTTCAAGTGAGTGGGTGTACGGACACCATTGGGCATAGTTACTAGTCCGTTTGAGGGTCCTCAGGATTGTAGTGACCTCCTGCTAATAGCCTCTCCTGCCCCTGTCGCACGTGACTCTGACCTGTCCCTTTGATCAGACTCAAAATCAGGATTGCAGTGAGTAAGGGTGGGTGGATGGTTCCATGATGGCAGCTGTCCCGTTTTGGCCAGTTCTCTGTCCTCAGCCTACCAGCTTTGTGCCTCCCCTGGGGCTCTGCTCCCTGGAGCTAAGCTGACCCAATGTCCACAGGATGTTCGATGTGGGTGGTCAACGGTCTGAACGGAAGAAGTGGATCCACTGCTTTGAGGGTGTTACAGCCATCATCTTCTGTGTCGCCTTGAGTGCCTATGACTTGGTGCTGGCTGAAGATGAGGAGATGGTAAGGGACCAAGAGAACACTGGTGGCGGGGCAGTTCCTGGCAGGCGGGCAGCAGTGTTGTAGGCAGATCCTGACCTCACGTCCTTTCCTTCCTTAGAACCGCATGCACGAGAGCATGAAGCTGTTTGACAGCATCTGCAACAACAAGTGGTTCACAGACACGTCCATCATCCTCTTCCTCAACAAGAAGGACCTGTTTGAGGAGAAGGTCACACAGAGTCCCTTGACCATCTGCTTCCCTGAGTACACAGGTGGGGCCCTGTAAAGGCTGTCTCAGGGATGGGGACGGGTGTTGGCCATCCCAACAGGCACCTTTGGGGACCTGGTAGCTCATGGATGCCCCCATCTGGACAGAAGAAAAAACACAGGGCCTATGGTACCTCACTGAGGAGTGTATCCTGTGTTCACACACCAGAGGCCTGTTACCACACATGGGCCTCTGCTCTTGAGCGTGTGTGCATGGGAAATGTCCATCATACAACACATGTGCTTCAACATGAACATGCTATGCCCATGGTTTGTGCTTGTCTATCCTGTGCTGTGCATGCAGAAAGGAGCCTACCTGTCTTCAACATACAAAAGTCTTCATTTGTCATCTTTAGGGGCCAACAAGTATGATGAGGCAGCCAGCTACATCCAGAGTAAGTTTGAAGACCTGAATAAACGCAAAGACACCAAGGAGATATACACGCACTTCACGTGCGCCACCGACACCAAGAACGTGCAGTTTGTGTTTGATGCCGTCACTGACGTCATCATTAAGAACAACCTGAAGGACTGTGGCCTCTTCTAAGGGGCAACAGGCCTGGCAGGATGGTAAGTCAGAAGGAGGCAAGGGAGCATGCTGGAAAACAATGTTCTGAGACCCTTGAGTTCAGAGAGGGCATGGAACTGGGGTTGTAGGGGAGGTCCTTTGGGAGGAGTCGGCCTGGAGGAGAAAGGGTGGGGCAGGGCAATGGGGGGGGGGCAGAGGACAAGGGAGGGAAAAGAAGGGCCTGGCTTTCCCCTGGGCAGACGTAAAGGACTATTCAGTGTTCTTTGGAAGAAATTGTCTCCCCACCATTATGTCATATTACCCTAGTCTAGATGCAGAAGGACACCCAGACACCACACTGCTCACTGACCAGGTTTATTCTTAAACATCTGTCTCTAAGATCTGAGAATCCTAGGCCCAGGACAGCCCCACTGGCCCTGGTGTACATGTAATGACCGCCAGTGTCACTGATACACTCTGTAACCAAGCAACAGAAGCTGGCCCCTGGGCACAGCTGTGTCCCTGGTAACAAGTAGGTGGGGGGGGAAAATGTCATTAGAGAGGCAGGAAGAAGAGCCACATGTAACCCAGACTGTATCTGTCCTCCACCTCCAGGGCCACCACCGACTGTGCTCCCCACTACCCCTGAGGAAGATGGGGGCAAGAAGACCATGTTCCCTGCCTGTCCCTCCCCCCAGCTGCTTCTCCCATTTTCTCTCTGTTCTCTGCTTCCCTGTCCCCTCTCAGCTCTAGACTTGGGGGGAGGGGTTGCCACAGGCCTCCCTGTTTGAAGCCCACCCTTGTCTGAGGTCAGGAGTGGCCATGGTACACCCTTCCTGGGCATCTGTTTTGGTTTTCTAACCATTGTCTTGTTCTGGGGTGAGGGGGGGAGCGCATGCAGAGTTTCCCAAGGCCTGTGTCTGGAGGGGTACACACTTCTCCAGCCTAGATCCCTGGCTTTGTCCAACACCAGCCCTGACCCAAGTCCAAATGTTTACAGGGAGCCTCCCGCCTACCCCACCCTCTGCCGCTCGGAGGCCCCAAAGGAAAAAAGCACAAGAAGTGTGAGACCCCTACCATTCCGGAGACACAGTCCACCTGCTCATTCTCATAGCTTTAAAAAAAAAGAAAGAAAAAGAATGTAAAGGAGAAAACAACAAACAAGGAAAACTGCAAACCTAGAAACCTTTTAGAGAAACCTATTTAAACTGTCAGTCCTGACCAGCATACCCCACCCCGCCCCAGCCCCTTTCCAGTGACTCCGTGCCTTGAGTGTACCTGCGTGTTTACACCTATCCCTCTTTGGGCGGCCCCCTGCCCTGCCCTCCACGGAATTGGATTCCAAGGGCTGTTCCAGACAACTGCCAATGTCACTGAGGGCCCTGCCCTGAAGCCCTGGGCCCAGGCTCCATTAACCTAAATGTAGCTCCTTAGCGCTAATCTAGGAACCGCCGCTGCCTGCTGAGGGGCCAGGCCCCTCATGCCCTCACCCCAGGCCCGGGTCCTTCAGCGTTGAACACTTCCTTGCTTTTTTCACGTTTTATGGAATTGTTCACATGATTTGAAATAATAAAATGTAGAAAGAAAACAAGAACTATTGGGTGTTCCTTTCTCCCTGGGGACTGAGAAAGAAGAAGGTGGCTTCTGCCTCATTGACTCACTGGGATGTGACATCTGATCATGTCCACTTACAAGCTAGAGGATATGCAGCCTCATATTCCTCACTTTGCAGTTTGGGGTCTGGGCAGGCTTCAGTCATGCAGAATCTTGGGAACTCTTCTAGAAGGTTGTTGCATCTTGGGAGTAGCAGAGGCATCTAGCAACAGGTAATGACTTTTGACTTGTTGGCACGGAAACCCAAAGACAGTTTAAGGGGCTGCACCCCTTGGCTTGGCAAACAGACTCAGAAGCTAGGAGTTGTGCTACATGGTTGTAACTAGCCCACAGGAGGCTGAGGCAGGAGGTTGACCAAGAGTTCCAGACCAACCCGGGCTACATATTGAGACTCAAAAAAACCAAAATCACCTCCAAGGCTCAGGGAACATTGTAAAAGCGGGACAATACATGAGAATTGCAAAAAGATAGAATGTTGCAGAATGCTTTCCCAGGCTTGATGGGACTGGTCAGCATCCTGGAAAGCCAAGGTGTCTCACCAAGCCCCAACTCCTCTCCTAAGTATTTACAGATACTAACTGGTTGATGAAGGAAAAGAGAGACATTTTTTTCAGTGTTGAAGCCTCTGGTAAGGTATCCATACTCCTGAAAGCAACCCTGCTGAAACTCTTGTGTCACTAAAAAAATTAAAAATTGAAAGTTGGGAAGAGTGGGGGTGGGGGGGGTGCACTGGAGAGAGAGTGGTTAAGAACATTGGCTGAGGCTGGGCGGTGGTGGCTCATGCCTTTAATCCCAACACTCGGGAGGCAGAGGCAGGTGGATCTTTGCGAGTTCAAGGCCAGCCTGGTCTACAAAGTGAGTCAAAGACAGCCAGGGCTACACAGAGAAACCCTGTCTCAAAAAACAAAAAAAAAAAAGAACACTGGCTGAGCTGGGCGTGGTGGTGTACACCTTTAATCCCAGGACTCTGGGAGGCAGAGGCGGGTGGATCTCTTAGTTCAAGGCCAGCCTGGTCTACAAAGTGAGTCCAGGACAGTCAAGGATACACAGAGAAACCCCGTCTCGGTAAACCTAAAAAAAAAGAGCACGGCTGACCTTTCCAGAGAGCCTGAGTTCAATTCCCGGCAACCACATGGTGGCTCACAACTATCCATAATGGAACCTTATGCCGCCTTTGTCGTGCTGGCATACATGCAAATAGAGTACTTATACATAAATAAAGATTTTTTACAACTTGGGAAGAGGAAGGGAAGGGGGGTTGGAAGTGCAAGAGTGAGGAGAGAGTAATGGGGGCTAATAGGATAAAAATGCACTTTATACATGTTGAAACATCATAATGACTCCCATTATTGTGGATAATGAACATGCTAATAACCATTCTGTTAAAAAAAAAAGGGGGGGGGGTCCAGAATACAACGTCGCCAAATCAGAGAGGTGCGGACAGGCATTCAAGGCAGGGGTCATAGGGTTCTGTCATTGGCTGCATTGGAAGGTTGATATGGAAAACATGAAGCTGAGGGAAATACTGGGTGCCTGTGGAATGGGCGTAGGCGGAGTACTGATCTAAATGCCCGGGTTTTCTTCCAGAACAGCAGGGGCAGCCAGGCGCTGAACTGCTACCCGGAGGACTAAGAAAGACCGGCCCCAACTGGGCGGAGCTCCGAGGCGTCTGCCGCCGGCCGCCAGGGGGCGTCACAGTCCACCTTCTCCACTGCTGAGCTGGTCACGCAGGCTGACGTCACCGGGTCCCGTGGAGGACGCTGGACACAAAAGCAGCTTTGTGTGGCATTGGAGGCTCCGGGCCTGCAGCCTGACAAAGCGGCTGGGTCCTGGGGCGGGCGGGGGTCGGCGCCATAGAGGCGGGGGAGGGAGGATTGGACCTGGGACCTGGGACTTCGCCTGCTTCCTTACACCTGTCAGTGGCCAGGGGCCACCGGGCCTCTGGTGCTGGCAAGAGATGAAAGGTTGTGGCGGCAGGTCGGAAGGAGCGCCTGCTTCCCCAAACCTCTCCCCCGCCCCTGGTCCTCAGGCCATTCCGGCTACCTCTGCCACGGAGTACGACTGACAAGAATAGGATCCTGCGCCATCCCCAAATCCTTGTATTTCTTTAAAGGTTCAGGCCTGAACCCCAGTGTGCGCAGGCGGGCTGGAGCCATTCCAGGGCCACCATACCCGCCCAGCAGGAAGCAAGCACCGGAGATGGGTCCTTCCTTCTGTCCTGAGGGGAACCCGGCACAGAGGGCCTTTGAGGGATTGGCATTGTCTGCCTGATGCACCCGGTGCCTCCCTGCTTGGGTGGGCCATCTAGGGCTCTGTCCTGGATCCCCTGGGATCTCACTTGGCATTGGGTCTGGGTGTGGTTGTGGCAAGCAGGACTTACCCCAGTACTGACAGTTAGGCCCCCACCTGCCCTTGGCCCTTCTACTCCAGCTTTGAGCTGGAGGGCATAAGGCTTCATTGTCCCAAGACTGGTGGGGGTGGCTTCTCAATTCAGCCTTTCTTTGGCTGGTGGGAAATTCCCAGCCATGTGGGGGGGTTGGGTAGGGAAGGAAAGAAAGACCAGACTGCCCAGGTATCCTGAGCCCTAACTGGAGGTACCCAGTGCATCCCCCACTGCTTGGAGCTGTTCTTGGCTGAGCCCTGGCAGTTCCTCATTTCTTGGGAAACAGCTGAGTGAGGAAAAGACAAATTGAGTTTTTCTCTAGAACTCTCCCAATGTCCACACCCATGGGCAGCTGCAGTATGAGCCCCAAGACCCTTAGCAGGATGAACAGAGTCAAGTAGGGACCCAAGCTTTTGTTTTCGGTGTAGGATGGGCAGTCCCCAGCCTATGAGGACTGCCACGAAGCTGGTCTGCCTCCAAGAGAGCCTGGCTCACTTGAAATAGTTGCTGGAGCTACTGATGTGGTTGGTGGATAGCCTTGGTATTTTTAACCTATTTGTAGGGCAGTGGAACAGCTGGGAAAAGAGAGAGGAACAGCCCCTAAGAGTCAGAGGCCTAAAGAAGGGAGTGCATGGGGACTTTGAAGGAGGCAAGCCCAGCAGGCAGGTGGAGAAAGGATAGATGTCATGCACAGAATAGGAAGAGGGGCCCTTCCTGGGATTATAGCTAGGCTTCCTGAGACTCCAAGAGCTGCCTAGTCCTGATGAAATCCTTCACCATGTTTCAAAGCAGACCTAGGACTTTTTTATGTTAACATTTTATTTGTGTATATCTGATGGTGTGTGTATGTAAGGCGAGCATGTGTGTGCCACAACATGCTTGTGGAGGTCAGAGGACAACTTGTGGGATTCGGTTCTCTCCATTCACCATGTATGGTCTGGGGACTGAACTCAAGAGTATCAGGTTTGATGGCAAGCACTTTTACCTGCTGAGCTCTGTCGACAGACCCAGAGCCCTGCCTTCTGATGTCCCTCAAAAATCATTACATACACACTCTTAGACCAAGATCACCTCAGGCTAAAACATAACAGCCCTGACTTCAGCTGCCTGGCTAGTGGCAGGAGCCCAGTGGCCTTGGGAGATAGGAAAGAATGATGATAAAATTGCAGTGTCTCAGCCGTTTCATGGTGGCACACGCCTTTAATCCTAGCCCTTGGGAGGCAGAGGCAGGTGGATCTCTGAGTTCGAAGCCAGCCTGGTCTATAGAGTGAGTTCTGGAACAGCCAGGGCTACACAGAGAAACTTTTGTCTACAATGTCCCCTGGTTGAGTTCTGTTTAAGCCCATCCCCAAACACTGCCTCAGAGCCCTGTGTCTAAAGGAGATCCTAAGACTGTACCACTTCCTCCATTGTAATCAGAATAGAAGGCAACCCCCCATTGTGTGCCTAGGGGTGATGCCTCAAGCCAGTTGGGGCTTATATACAGCTACCTTATAGTGTTATAGCAAAAATATGCATATGCATCCGGCCTCAGTCACACAGTGAGATGTCTTAATTTCTCACTCTTCATGGAGATGCAACCTTGCAGGTAATCTTGGGTGGGAGGAAAATCATAGTTTGACTTCATCTCCCATCTCTGCTTTCTGGGCTCATTAGGGCTGTATGGAGGCAGCCTTGGAAGGCCTGGAGCAGTTTGAAAGAGGGCCTGACATGTATCTTCCCATAATTCCTGAGCCTCATGGTGAACAAGCAAGCCCAGGAAAGTGGAAGGGTTTTTCAACAGACAAGCTCTCTCCTGACTCCTTATGCTGGGCATCTCCAGAGTCATAATGTCAGCCGTGATGATGGTCCCAGCTGCTGCCTCCACAATGGAGATCCTAAGGCCTGGTCCTGAGTTTTGAACCTGGTGCAGCAGGAATCTTCCACGGAGGAAGATTCAGTAGCTGAGATGACTAGTGCCATGACTAGTGTCCAGCAGGTGACTCTAAAGGGCTCAGGGCACAGCTCAGGTAATGTTTTGGCAACAAAAACTCTATGCATCCCAGAAATGAGGTTGCTGGAGCATAGAAGAATGGCAAGGCTGAGCTAGGGTGGTGTTGTGAACTCCAGGCCAGGAGCTGCGGTCCCTACAAGCTCCTGTAAACCAAGTCAGGATATAGAAGCACCATACTGTGGAGGATGACCTCAGGGACCCAGCCCAAGGGCAGGAGGCAGCTAAGGTCTTGCCCTATCTTCCACAAGACCTATAATAAAGTTTCCAGTAGGAGTGGTCTTGGGTGCTGCTGGGGTGGAATGGGGACTTTTGAGAATTCTGACGAATCCCCAGGGGAGGGAGAGAGACTCAGATGAAGCCTTGAACACAGTGGTTTGAGGGTGCAGAAAGTGGCTAGGCAGGGTGGCAAGCAGATGGAAGAGTAGCTGAGCCTGAGGCTGGGATGGGAGCCATGACAGAGAGGGGTTTCCCTCAAGGCCCTCATGGGATGTCCAGACCTTCACTGGCAGTAACATACACCTGTGTGCCTCTAGCATGAACCCAGCCTGCTTGGCCCAGGCTGCTACAGTGACTGAACCAGGGGATGATGAGGAGAAGGAGCTGTAAGGTTGGCAGGTGGTGGTGTACACCTTTAATCCCAACACTCACTCGGGAGGCAGAGGCAGGCAGATCTCTGAGGCCAGCCTGGTCTACAAAGCAAGTTTCAGGACAATTAGGACTACAGAGAAATCCTGTCTTGGGGGGAAAAAAAAGGTGGTCACTAAACCAACCAGGCTCCAGAGAGTCCAGGCAACATCTTCAGCTCCTACCTGAGCATACAGAGGAGCCCCCTCCCTGCCCTCCAAGGTCAGGGCTTCCGGGGAGGATCTCTATATCCAGTTTAGGGATTGTAGTATTTATGTAAATGTCATTTATGTAAATGTCTGTCCAGAAGCACGGAGTGCCACAAAGTCTTCTTTTGCAACTCTGGGTCTAGCCCCTCCCTCAAAGGCTGTAGAGGACCAGGCCCCACCCCTACTCCCCTTGTTTCCCCACCCCACTCGGCAATGAAGAAAACAGGAGTGAGTGTGGAACAGTGATGTGGCTGGTTGGTGGGGGGGACTGCCTATCCCAGAGGGGCTGACCTCAGCCTGGGAGGAATGTGAATGCAGGAGGGAGGGCAGGGGTGGAGCCAGTAGGGGGAGGGCCACAGCTAAAGGGCCAAGGCTCCTGAAGGCCCCTCCTGTCACCCCTCCACCTCAACTCTGACATGGCCCACTGAAGGGAAGGGCAACAGGCAAGGAGGGGAGGTGCTGATCTTTCCAAAAGGTGGGCTGGGGAAGGGGGGTCTCCTGGAGACTATGGAGATCAGGCTTGGGGTTTGTGGGTGGTGAATGCCCTGACATACCCTCAATTTTTTCCTCAGGAGATCTGCTGGGGGCAGGTGTTACGCTGTCGGGGAAGTTAGGCTTCCAGAGACTCTTCATGGCTGTGCCTTACCATCTCCTGGCACTGGGCTTCATTCTCACAGTCGCATGACCTAGTGCCCACGTGGCCAGCGGGGGAAGGTTGTAACGTGGATCAGCCAGCCTTGATTGCAAACGCAGGTGCGAGTGGAGAGCCTGAGATACCACCCAGCCCAGGCCACTGGCATACCTAGCACAGCCTTCATCAGATGGGTGTCCTACCATAGCCACGCCACGGGGAGTCCAGGCGGGTGCAGAGGGGTAGGCTCAATGGTGAGGGGCTGTGGGGAGGCAAGGGCTGGGCCTTGCTGCAACCATCTAGTTATTTCCAAAAGAAAGCCAAAGCCTTGGCAGGCTGTAAGGTCCATGGGCACTCCACAGGAAGAATCCAGGCAAGTCTGTGAGAATGGATGTCTCATCCCGGTGCTGGGTTTCAGACCCAAACCAAGACTGCCTTGTTCCAGAATCTTTAGGAGTCTGAGTATGACACCCGGGTACTGGCATCTCAAGGGCAAGGGGACCCCACCCCTAAGCCCGGCATGATGAAACCGGGACTAGGGAGCATGCTGTGGGGGACCTGCTGCCCATCCCTCCCTTGCATATCTGCAGGAGTCACCTGGCTTAGGCTTAAGAGGGCCCAAGACAGCTCGTTCCCTTGAGCTGGGAGCTGTCTTGGGTTGTCAGAAAGATGGTGGGGGTCTGGCGCAGTCTCCCAGTGCAAATACAAGGCTAGTGATGAAAGGAGACTGGATCCCTGGGCCTGGAGAACTGGAGACAGTCTGGGCAGAGGGTAGGGGCCTCATAGCAACACTTACTGCTGGGTGGAAAATTGTAAACAGCCAAAGAATGTTGTTTGCCTGCATGAAGCCAAGGGAGGCTGCCCAGGTCTTTGGGGAGAGGCAGCCAGTCCAGGAGCAGGGGAGGGCCTCATCCTAGAAGCCTGAAGTTCCTCTAGGCTCTCTCCTGAAAGCCCCTGGTCCTTCTTCCACTGCGGCTAGACAGGTAGGCCAGGAACACTGGATCCTGAGACTCCTAGGGAGATAAGTCTCCCCTTATCTCTGTCTGTTCCCCTTATCTCTGATTGGATGACACCCAGGCAGAATGTAACAAAACTGCACAGTTGAAGTGCCCAGACACCTGCGGCTTACGAGCCATAGGACCCATCCTAGAGGCCTTCACACCCCTGAGATCAGTCTTGGTAAGACTGAGGCAATATCCAGTCCTTTTAAAGTGCTCCTAAGGGCCGGGCGGTGGTGGCACACGCCTTTAATCCCAGCACTTGTGAGGCAGAGACAGGCGGATCTTTGTGAGTTCGAGGCCAGCCTGGTCTACAAAGTGAGTCCAGGACAGCCAGGGCTACACAGAGAAACCCTGTCTCGAAAAACCAAAAAAAAAAAAAAGAAAAGAAAAAAGTGCTCCTAAGAGTCCAAGCAGGGAGTGACTTCCAGAACAAGCTACAGGACAGGACACCAGGTACTTCCCAACTTAGGGACCACAAAGACAAGTCTAGGAGTCTGTCCTGTCTCATAGCTGTCTGCCTTACACCTGGCCCAGCACTTAAGAAGCAGAGGTGGGAGAAGCAGGGGTTGAAGGCCATTCTGGGCTACATGGCAAGTTCCAGGCTAGCCCAGGCTACAGGAGACCCTGCCTTCAAACAAACAAAAACTGTCCCACAAACTTCTTGCAGGTACCTGGCTCTGGGTTTTATGGACAGGGCAGTCTTCCCAGCTTGGAAGAGAGCTGGAGTTGGAGTTCATAGGCCACCCACCTCCCGGCAGTCTGCCCATAGCTTCAGCCTATCTGGACTCTGAGGATGGGCCCACACTCTGGGCAGAAGTGAGATTTTCTTCATCTCCTGACCCTGACCCTCCTCCCCCCTTTCTGCCTGGCTGTCATGGCAGCCACCTCAGGGCCAGACAACTGAAGTTTTAAGAGGTCCAATTGGTAAGAACTGGGACTGGGACCGGGCCAAGAAGAGGGGAGGAGAGCTCCTTCTCTGACCTCTGACCCACCTGACCCAGGCAGCTCCTGGAAACCGAGCTTGCTGTGGAGTGTCCAGTCATCCTGTAACTGTGGAGGGGCAGGTGAGTATCTGCCCTACCATTCCCTAGCCTGCTGCACAGAGCTATCAGGGAGGGTCTCCTCTGCTATTCCTATCTGGTTTGCTTTGACTTACTGTCAGGTTTCAGGCAGCGCCATCGGGGCACCCTTCACCTTGAGACCCAGCAGGAGAGGGCCGTCTGTACCTGCCCAACCCTTGCTCCCATTCCATTCACACGGGGCCACTGTCTCCAGCCAGTCCCAGCTGCCTGTGCCGGTCACCCGATCCACCCTGTAGCCCTGCAAACTTTATGGTATTCTGGGCGGCGGCTGCTGGCCTGGTGGGGGCGGGGGCTTCTACTTAAAGGAGCCGTCGGAGGGTGCCCTGTGGGCCCTAACCTGCTCCCCTTCCTCAGGTCAAGAGGTGTTGAGGTGGGAGACACCACTGCAGAGTTCTTGGTGGAGTGTGGGGAGGCTTCTGTGTCAGCCCCGCAGACTGCTAGAACCCTCAAAGAGGCACAGGCAAGTGTGAGCAGATGGAGGGAGGGAGGCAGGGGTCCTGGCCTGGGAGGGGTCCAGAGACCAGTAGGGTGGGTAGAGAATGGAGGGAGGAGAGGTCTAAGACCTACCCAGGCAGCTAATTCCCTTCTTCAATCCATACTGGAACGTTGTGGCCCACCTGTCCTGCCTGCTCCTGTAAGGGAGGGAGGCTGTAGCAGCCAGAATCTGGCTCCACCTGAGTGTGCCAGGCAGGGTGTCTGGTTCAGTGAGGGGTGGGGGTGGGGTGGGGAGGCTCAAGGACAGGGAACCTTAAGATTCGGAAAGGGAAGGGACTCTGAGGGCAAATCATTGCTCTACCTGGAGTGGAAGGTGGCCTTTCTGGCTCACCTTCCACTCCTCATTCCTCTCTTGGGTCAAACCTGACTTTAGTTCCTCATATAGCTAGATCCTTCTACCCTCAGGCTTCAGAAAGGAAACAGTCATAAAGTTGGGCCTCCTGGATTTGGCCTGGGTCTGGATCCGGGTCCTGGGAAGACTAGGTCTCACATGTATGGAGTCAAAGGAAGTGATTGATACTGCTTCTGTATTCACTTGCATGCCCACTATGCAGGCGTGTCCACACACCTGCCTATGCACAGATGTGACTCATGCACCAAACAGGCACACTGAATAGATGTGTGCCTGAAGTGCCCCATGTGTGTATGCACATTTACACACTCAACTCATATCTACATGGGGGTGACACGTTTGCTCATAGACATTTATACATATGCACATGGACACGCTGCTCGTGTATACATGTTCACAAAGGGACCCTCAGAAACATATTCATAGCCATAGTCACCCACAACCTTGGCTCTATTACCAAAAATGCCCCCCGCATTTCCCTGGCGGTCGGTCTGTGGGTACACAGTCATCTCCAGAGGCCTCATTCCCTCCTGTCATTCTCCCTTCATCAGCCGTTTGGCTGGTTGCACTTGGTGCCCTCTGAAATGACCTCAGGAACTGACTTCTTGTTGGCCTTTTGCCCTTTACTGCCTGGGGACCTTGACCACATCGTCAGTATCCTTGTCCCTGCCCCAGGCTGGGGTGAAATGGGTGCATAGTGCTTGTGAATTAATGTCTGTGTGTGTGCAGAAGGGGAGGTTACTGAGGAGGGTGACGTGGTGGGGCGGGTGCCTGCCAATGCAGGGTGACCCGGAGGGTGTGCCCGGTGTGGTGTGTCTCTGATTGTGGCCAGGCGGGGCATCCTTGGTGGAGAGGAAACGTATGCGACCCCCCAGCCTCTTTCCCTAGGGGCTGTAATCTGATCCCTTGGGACTCCCCCGTGCCCTCCCGCCCTTACCCTCTCTGCCTTGCTGCTGACTCTTTTCCAGATCCTGGGGCAGAGTCCAGGGTGGCTGAAGGCTCCTCCACACACGCCTGCCTGCTGAACCGTGAGCGCCCTGAACTGCCGGCATGGGGCGGGCTGAGGCCGCCGCCATGATCCCAGGCCTTGCCCTTCTCTGGGCAGTAGGACTAGGGGATGCTGCCCCTAACCTTCCACGCCTTAGGCTCTCCTTTCAAGGTAGGTGCACCTGGCAGATGGAGGGCCGGCTTGAGGCGAACAGGAAAGGGCCCAGTATGGAAAGACTTGCTGGTGCCAGGATGTGCATCCCATCACCAGACACTTGTCGGATTGGGGGTATTCTTGGGTAGTCTCCAGTTAACCCTGTCCTAGCCTCAGCCCCCAACCTCTCTGCCTACATTCTCCTCATGCTTTCCCAAGAAGGACCCCTACTATCTCCATAGCAACAGTCTTTGTCTCTCTCCCTAATACCCCATCCCAAGGCAAGCCATGGCTCTGTAGTAGAGAAGTCGAGGTTTGGGGGCCAAGAGCCTCTTTTATTTTTTATTTTTATTTTTTGGTTTTTCGAGACAGGGTTTCTCTTTGTAGCCCTGGCTGTTCTGGACTCACTTTGTAGACCAGGCTGGCCCCGAACTCACAGAGATCCGCCTGCCTCTGCTTCCCAAGTGCTGGGATTAAAGGCATGCGCCACCACACCAGCTTTCAGAGCCTCTTTCTTATATCCTTTGCACAGAGGAGTGTTCCCTGGGTACTCAGTGCCCTTTAGTGGTCAACTCTGCTGAATCCAAGCTAGTGGTAGGGTGTCAGGGAAGGGACCCTCAACCTGATATTTTAGGGTTGGGATTCTGTCCTGTCCATTTCTACTCGCTCTGTCTTTCCTAGAACCCTGTAGTCCATGAACCTGGCCTCTGGGCATGCCAGCCCACTTGTCTACACTTGTTTTCCCAAACCTGTTTTTCCCTTTCTGGGGGCTGCACTGCCCACCCTGTAGCTCTGTACAAGCATCCAGGTGGGCCATTCTTCATAGCTGTAAGCTCACATGCATGTAAGTGTTCATGTGTGTAGCTTGGGTCACACACATAATCTTGGTCTGCAGAAAGACGACCAGGCAGGGCCTTGAGGAAGCTTCTGTCATGACAGGCAAGTACTCAGGTATCTCTCCCTGAAGAATTACAGGCCCGGCATGGTGTCCGAACCTTCAGGCTGGAGCGGACCTGCTGTTATGAAGCCTTGCTGGTGGACGAGGAGCGTGGACGCCTGTTTGTGGGCGCTGAGAACCATGTGGCTTCCCTTAGTCTGGATAACATCAGCAAGAGAGCCAAGAAGGTTCCAGGGACCCATAACCTTACCCAACTTCGGTGCTGCCCCAGGAAAAAGCCTTAGGGTCCCACTCCAGAGTGTCTAGACCCTAGACTCGAGAGGATCTCAAAGGGGTGGGCAACTGAATGGAGAAACCTCCAAAATGATGAGCACCTCAAGTCCCTAACCTGTGTTCCCTCCCCATAGCTGGCCTGGCCGGCCCCTGTGGAATGGCGAGAAGAATGCAACTGGGCAGGGAAGGACATTAGTGTGAGTGTGGGCTACTCAAAGGGGAGCAGAGCGTGCAGAAAGGTCAGGGCCCCTCATCCCAGGGCTGAGAGAGAGGCTAGCCTGTTCTGACTGGGGGAAGGGCAGGGAGGGTCAAGGCGGTTGAGGTCTGGATGTGGTGAGTCCAGTCGGGATGGGAACGCATGTGATTCTTCTTGAGGGCCTCTGAATCATGGGGGAGCTGTATGTGTTCGTACTTGCTCACGTGGCAGTCCCTGTAATTTGTGTTAGTGCTTCCCTGGGCTGATGCAGAAGAGAACAAGTGTGGGGATGCCCCTAGGGAACAGTTTCCCCTGAGGAAAACCTGACTGCCTCTGCCCACCTGCCCACCAGACGGAGTGCATGAACTTTGTGAAGCTGCTTCATGTCTATAATGGCACCCACTTGCTGGCCTGTGGCACAGGGGCCTTCCATCCAACCTGTGCATTTGTGGAGGTGGGCCAGCGGCTGGAGGTAAGACTGGGTTCTAGACGTCGGGGAGGCAGCACATGATGAAAGACCTGGCATTAACAACTCGCCCACACCTCCCCGCCACCCCCAGGAACCCATGCTCCGACTGGATGTGAGGAAGCTTGAGGATGGCAAGGGAAAGAGTCCTTATGACCCGAGGCATCGGGCTGCCTCCGTCCTGGTGGGTGAGTCCAAAGGGTGGTACCCAATTTAACTCTAGAATCCCTTGGAAGTTCTATAACTTCAGGTGTCCCAAGGGCATGCCCTCAGAGGCCCCCTAGTCTCCACTCTCTGAGCACTCCCCAGAGCTCCCTACTCTGGGGAGTGCTCAGAGGAAAAGTGTGGCACTTTTACTCTGAGGGCTCACAGCTGGCTGAGCATCCCCTTGGCCTGTCTGCAGGGGAAGAGCTGTATTCAGGGGTGGCAGCAGACCTCATGGGCCGGGACTTTACCATCTTTCGCAGCCTGGGTCAGAATCCGAGTCTCCGAACAGAGCCCCACGATTCCCGCTGGCTCAATGGTGAGAACTGGTGGGGCCACTGGGAGGGAACTGCCATCCTCCAACAGGGAAGGTACCACACAATGAAAAGGCAAGCACTGGGGGAAGTGAAGCCTCTCCAAGTATCTGTCACAATCAGGCCCTGTGCCAGAGGTTCCAGAGACAGGCGAGGGTCTTTGAGTCCACAGCTCTCGAAACAAGTACACGATGAGAGAGGTTCCATCGGCTGTGGCACCAATGAAAGAACAGAGAACGAATGGAAAAGGAGTCTGGGTGGGTTGAGGAAGGGACGCTGCTTGTTGGGAGGAGCTATGAGTTATTAATAGCTTCTAGAACACAAGAAAAACAGCCAACAGAATTGGAGAAGCATTCCAGGTAAGGGGAATGGCTAGTGCAAAGGCCCTGAGGCAAGAGTCAGCAAAGAAACAGACTCACACGACTAGTATTAATAGGAAACAGACTCTCAAGGGCTGGAGTCCTTTATTATGGGACAGTAGGAGAAACTGAAGCAGGGACAGGGAGTATTTTATCTGCTAGGGAGGAAGACTTATGAATGAAGGTGAAAACAGATACCCCCTCTTCCTCTTTTCCTGGCAAATTAAGGAAGGGTGGCATGGTCAGAAGCTCTGTAAAGGGGACAGGGGCAGCCTCTTGTGCTCTTAGCTATGGTCTCTACTGCCCCCTCGTGGCTGCTTCTTGCCTTGCAGACGCTGATCATAAGCTCTGGTTGCGGGAGCCTGCAGATGGGTTCCATGTTACCGCCAGGACCAGGACGCGCTGATACTGTTTCTCATATTTTGGCTAGAACCCAAGTTTGTCAAGGTCTTTTGGATCCCAGAGAGCGAGAACCCTGATGACGACAAAATGTATTTCTTCTTCCGTGAGTCCGCAGTGGAAGCAGCACCAGCAATGGGACGCACGACCGTGTCTCGCGTCGGTCAGATCTGCCGGGTGAGGAGTCACTGGGCCATTCATCCTCAGGCTACCTTTGCCCCGTCCCTTTGCCTGTATGGTCTTGTTCTCATCCCTTCTGATCCTGTGAACAGAATGACCTGGGTGGCCAGCGCAGCTTGGTCAACAAATGGACTACATTTCTGAAGGCGCGGCTTGTATGCTCAGTACCTGGAGCTGAGGGTGACACCCACTTTGACCAACTTCGTGAGTATCTTGAATTGAGAGGGGAACATCAGAGCAGGAGTGGAGGTGCACGGTCCAGGAGCCTGAGGTGTGCGTGTACTGCCCTGCCAACCTTTCCTTTCCCTGCAGAGGATGTGTTCCTTTTGTCCTCCCGGGACCGCCAGACATCACTTCTCTATGCTGTCTTCTCTACTTCCAGGTGAGGGGCAGAAAGCACAAGTTCCCCTGGGGAGTCAGCCTAGCTCACTGGGGCCCCTCACTCTGCTCTCTTCATTGCCTCCAGTGGCATCTTCCAGGGCTCTGCTGTGTGCGTGTACAGCATGAATGATGTGCGCCGAACCTTCTTGGGACCTTTCGCTCACAAGGAGGGGCCTACACATCAGTGGGTGTCCTACCAGGGTCGTGTCCCCTACCCACGACCTGGCATGGTGCGTTACTAGGAACTGCTTGCAATGATCAACTTCAATGTCCCAAGGGTGGAGAAGGAACATGACTTGACCTGAGGGTTTTGCCTGGGTGTGACAACATCTGATTTCCTCCTTTTGGTATGGGTGAGGAAATGTCACCATTGTAAGACAGAACTGCAGAATGAGACCATGTGCCCCTCAGCCTAAAGTTCACTAGCGAAAGGCTCAGATACTGAGGGCCCTTGTCCCTTTCCACTTTTCATGTTCCCAGAGGTTTCATGGGGTTTTTGTTTTGTTTTGTTTTTTGTTTTTCGAGACAGGGTTTCTCTGTGTAGCCCTGACTGTCCTGGACTCACTTTATAGACCAGGCTGGCCTCGAACTCTCAGAGATCCGCCTGCCTCTGCCTCCCAAGTGCTGGGATTAAAGGTGTGTGCCACCACGCCTGGCAGCTCCAAAGGCGTTTTAAATTTTTATTTATTTTCATTTTATATGCATTGGTGATTTGACTGCACGTCTGTCTGTGTGAGGGTGTTGGATCCTCTGGAACAGAAGTTACAGACAGCTGTGAGCTGCCATGTGGGTGCTGAGAATCGAACCCAGGTTCTTTGGAAGAACAGTCAGTGCTCTTAACTACTGAGCCATCTCTCCAGCATTCCCAGAGGCTTTGAATGAAGGGCTGACCACAAAACACCTGTGTGTGATCTCTGCTTGACCTGCCTTGCCTTCCCTAGTGCCCCAGCAAGACCTTTGGCACCTTCAGCTCCACCAAGGACTTCCCTGATGATGTCATCCAGTTCGCCCGGAACCACCCTCTCATGTACAACTCAGTCCTGCCTGTGGGGGGGGCGCCCTCTCTTCCTACAAGTGGGAGCTGGGTACACCTTCACCCAAATCGCTGCAGACCGAGTAGCAGCCGCTGATGGACACTACGATGTTCTCTTCATTGGTACAGGTCAGGGTCTCATTACGGGGGCCCATAGGACATAGAGGTCCCCCTGGTTTCTTGGCCTGGAGGTAGAAGTTGTCCCCGGGTCAGTCTAATCTTTGTCTGTGCTGTGGCCTCACTTTCTGGAGGTGGCCGTACTTGTCCCAACTCACAATTTTTAACTTTTTCATGACCCAGTCATGGTGTAGACTGAACATGAACACACACACACACTTGGCTTGTCCGGGAAAACCAATAGTCACAGCCACTCTTCATTTTTACAGATGTGGGCACAGTACTGAAAGTGATCTCAGTCCCCAAGGGCAGTCGACCTAACTCTGAAGGAATTCTCCTGGAAGAGCTGCAGGTGTTTGAGGTTAGGCTATGTGTCCCGTCCCCCCCCCCCAGTCACCCTAGGACATATCGCCTGAAACTACTCAGCCCTCATCCCCATGTCCTGCCTCCCTTTCAGGACTCTGCTACCATCACCAGCATGCAAATCTCCTCTAAAAGGGTGAGTGACTGAACTTTGGGGATGAACTGAACTCATACCACCAGCACCCCAATTGTCTTGCTTTCTCCTTGCTTTTCAAAGCCCAGAGTTTCAGGTACAGCTTCTCTTTGCTGGACAAGGAGACCTCAGGGTTCCCATCTGTCCAGCCGGGGGGAGGGGGGGGAAAGGGTATCTGACTGAAGGGAGCCGGGAGCCGGGTAAGGGCTGTCCTCAGTCAGACTGCAGACCCTTGTGCCCTCTAGCACCAGCTCTACGTAGCATCACCCAGCGGAGTCGCCCAGATTGCCTTCCACCGCTGCAGTGCCCTGGGCCGCGCCTGCGCAGAATGCTGCCTGGCCCGTGATCCTTACTGCGCCTGGGATGGGTCAGCCTGCACACGCTTCCAGCCGACGGCCAAGAGGTGGGCTGGTTTGGAGTCTGGATTGGGCCGCTGGGAGGGAGTCTCTGTCAGCCGTCGCCAACAGAGAAGGGGTCACGGGTTTTAATGTCGCCCCCAGGCGGTTCCGGAGGCAAGACATTAGGAATGGTGACCCCAGCGCCCTGTGTTCTGGGGGTGAGTACCCCATCAGCTCCTACCCTCAGGTCTTGAGGTTGCCACACCCAGCCCTGCCTGCCTCGTCTGATTATTTTTAACTTTTTGTCTCAAGACTCCTCACACCCGGCCGTCCTGGAAAGGAGGGTGTTAGGTGTGGAAAGTGGAAGTACCTTCCTAGAGTGCGAGCCCCGCTCGCTTCAGGCGCACGTGGAGTGGACCTTCCGTCGTGCAGGGGACGCTGCTCACACCCAGGTGTGCCTTCCTGCACTCTTCCTAACGAGGCCCAGCTAAGGGAAGCCATGCTCTGCCCAAGGAGGCCTGTGGCCTGCACCTCATACCTAGATGAAATCCGGTTCAATCAGGCTCTGCTCAGTCGGACCCTTTACCGTAGGTCTCATCCTGTGCTGTCCTTGGCCACATTCCACAGCTTAGTGATGCCCACTGTGTCCAACCAGACTTCTGACCCACCCTCTACCATCTGGGGGAGAGGGCCCTCAACACATGCATTGGGGTTTCTAGTGTACCCCAGGCCCCATTCAAGTGACCCCGCCTCACCCAGATCGAATCTTCATCTGAAACCTACCAAAACCTGTGCACAAGGCCTCAAGTGAGTACGCGCCTGCACCTATTTTCTTTGTCCAGCTTTGTTTCCCAGTGGCCCTTTGTTTCTGTTCCTGCCCTCACATGTAGGTGCTGGCGGAGGAGCGAGTTGAGCGCACTGCAAGGGGACTGCTGTTGCATGATCTGCGGCGCCAGGACTCCGGCGTGTATCTGTGCGTCGCGGTTGAACAAGGCTTTTCACAGCCACTGAGGCGCCTGGTCCTGCACGTGCTGAGTGCGGTACAGGCCGAACGACTGGCACGGGCAGAGGAGGCGGCAGCCCCTGCAGCTCCAGGCCCTAAACTCTGGTACCGGGACTTTCTGCAGCTAGTGGAGCCAGGTGGCGGTGGAGGCGTGACCTCCCTGCGAATGTGCCGCCCCCAGCCCGGGCCCCACTCTGTGGCCCCAGAACCACGTCGTCGTAAGGGTCGCAACAGGCGAATGCATGTCTCTGAGCTGCGTGCCGAGCGTGGGCCACGTAGTGCAGCACACTGGTGACTGGGCTGTCCCCACACTGGGGACCAGGCTGGAGATGACACTCAGAGGAGGGGACAGACAGAGGCCAGGAAGGCAGATGAGTTATGGCCAAGGCACACCGAGGTCCTTGGGCTGATGGAGACACCTAACCCATGCATGGGCCCTGGCCAAAGGGTAGCTTATTTATTAACAAGATAACCGGTGAATGTAGCCCGAGGGGAGTGGTCCAGGTTCAATTCAGGATCTAGCCTGGAGGGAGGGGACAGAGAGGTGGAGTTCCAGGGTAGACCAGGGCCAGTGAGCTGTCTCGGGTGCCCGCCCTGGGGCAAGCAATCTCTTTCTTGGGCAGTGAGCAGAAAGTTGTGAACAGGGTAGACTGTTGGGTGTTGGGTGAGGCAGGACAACTGTACTAAAGTAATGCAATAAATACATTATCAGCTGATGTTGGCATGGCCCAAGCAGATAACAGATAGTCCTAGACCTGGCTGGGGGTCTTGGGCATTGTCCTAGCAGTCTCAAGTCCTGAGTTTTTCTCATCCAAGATTGCTGTAGTGAAGATTAAAAGTGTTATTAGATGGTTAAATTGGCTCCAGTGAGCCTCTGGAGGTACTGGCATGCACAGTGCTTCCTTCAATGGCAGGACTGAGTTCTCAAGTACAAACAAACAACACTGGACCTTGTGGAAAAGGCTGTGTGCAGAACCCACTGAAGGGGTGACACTTGAACTGAATAATGAGAAGGAGCCTGTCAGTCGAGGGCATGGTGGTGCACCCCTTTAATCCCAGCAGAGGCAGGCGGATCTCTGTGAGTTCAAGGCCAGCCTGGTCTACAAAGTCAGTCCAGGACAGCCAGGGCTACACAGAGAAACCCTGTTTTGGAAAATAAAAATATAAAAAGGAGTCAGTTAGTGTCTGGTAACAGAACATTCTAGGACAGAAGAATCAGTGCAAAGTTCTGGAGCGGGGAACAAGCCTGCCAAGTCTGAGGAATGACAAGGAGGCTAATTCGACAGCATGGCATGATGGAGGATCAAGACGACTTCATGATATGTACATTAGTCATCCTCTGCATCTGCATTTTTATTCCCAGTGCAACTGGCCAGGAATCCTTGCTCTTGGTTTGTTTTTTGTTTGTTTGTTTTTGAGACAGGGTTTCTCTGTGTATCCTTGACTGTCCTGGACTCACTTTGTAGACCAGGCTGGCCTTGAAGTCACAGAGATCTGCCTGCCTCTGCCTCCCGAGTGCTGGGATTAAAGGCATGTGCCACCATGCCCGGAAATTACAGACAGCTATAAGCTGTCATGTGGGTGCTGGGATTTGAACCTGGGTCCTTTGGAAGAACAGCCAGTGCTCTTAACCACTGGGCCATCTCTCCGGCCCTCCTTGCTCCTGTTTTAAAAAAGGGAAAACAGGCCACCCTCAAGGTTCTCTCTCTCTCTTTTTTTTTTTTTTAGATTTATTATGTAGACAGTGTTCTGTCTGCATCTATACATATACTCCAGAAGAGGGCACCAGATCTCAGTATAGATGGTTGTGAGCCACCGTGTGGTTGCTGGGAATTGAACTCAGGACCTTTGGAAGAACAGCCAGTGCTCTTATCCTCTGAGCCATCTCTCCAGCCCCTCAAGGTTCTCTTTACCTAAGGCTATAGTTTAATACTGGAAACACCAGCTTTTAAAAGTCTGTCCACTGACCAGCATGGGTGGCCACTTGTGGGGCTGCCAGATTCCTATGGCATTGACTCCAGTTGTCCACCCACTCCCCCAATATCTGGTACTAGATGGTCACACAGTGGATGCCCATCTCACATTTGCTGGAAGGAGATGGCTGGTCTGTGGGTAATGATTGGTCTATGGGAGTGACGGAGGGTTGAGTGGAGGTATGCAGGGTTCCTTTTCTGTTATAGCTGCACGCTGACCAAAGTCTATGCCCGCATAGAGTCGGTATGGTTCTCTGGGCCGTTCCCTGGGCCCATGTGTTTAGCGTAGGCTTGCTCCTGATTGAATCCCATCACCAACTTGGTAGTCTAGGCCAGCCCATTTAGGTCACTGTACCCCTTTTCATGGTTCAGACCTGCCCCCTCTAAATATAGCCCAGGGAAGTGAGCTCAGACCTATTTTAGGACCAGTTCAAGGCCAGGTTGGGAGGCATCCAGGCCTTTCCCAGGATCCTGAAGGAGCCACTGCTTCAGCTACTGGGCACTCTCATCAGGGCCCTGACTACCTACCAATTGCTATGTCTGAGGAGACCCGAGAAGGTAGGAGAGGGTAGCCATTGGGAAGGACAGGGCTCTAGTCCTATGGCCCTCAATATTTTATACTGCAGAGAAAGGGCCTAACCTTACTAAGGGAAGATGTTTATCTTTTTTTGGGGAGTCAGGGGACTTAACTGTAACATCTGTCATGTGTTTTATTTTTCTGTAGCAAATAAAACATGTTCAAATATAAAGTATGGAGAAGCACCGTTAGGTGCAAAGGGGACTTAACGTGACCTGAAGTCCATTGTCCAGGCTTAGGAACTGACAGCATCTTAGCCGGGCCTGGTGGCACATGCCTTTAATCCCAGCACTTGGGAGACAGAGGCAGGTGGATCTCTGTGAGTTTGAGGGCAGCCTGGTCTACAAGTGAGTTCCAGGACAGCCTGTACTGCAACACAGAGAAACTGTCTCGAAAAACAACAACAAAAAACAAAACAAACAAACAAAAAACCCTGATACCACCTGTTTTTGTTTGAATTGCTTGTAGCGTGTCAAGGGGAAGCTTCAAGCACATCATAAAGGTTGAGTTACTGTCCTGAGACGGGCAGACCAGAGGGCCCAAAGCCAGGCCTTACCCAGTGCCCTGCCACACTGTTACCTAGATCCCTGGCAGGCACCTGGAGCTCTTGTGGAACCAGGACTAAACAAAATAATAAAACCCAATAGAAGGCCTTGGTGGTGTACACTGGGGAGGCAGAGGCGGGAGGATCTCTTTAAGTTCAAGGCCAGTCTAGTCTATATAATTTGTTCTAGGCCAGCCAGAGTTACACAGTGAGACCCTGTTTCAAAAATAAATAATAAATATGCAGTCAAATCACACCAGCAGAAAGTAGTTACAGTTATTTAGATATTTAGATACAGTTATTTAGATATATTATCATAAATATTTGATAATAGTTAGAATGCTGAGGCAGACAATAACTATTTTTTGTTTTGTTTTTTTTAGGTTCTTTGAGATAGGGATTCTCTGTAGATCCCTGACTGTTTTAGACTCACTTTGTAGACCAGGCTGGCTTTGAACTCACAGAGATCCGCCTGCCTCTGCCTCCGGAGTGCTGGGATTAAAGGTGTGCACCACCATGTCTGGCAAGATCACTCATTTTAACCAGGTACTCAAGACCAGGCTGGGAACTTTCTGAGTCTCTCTCAAACAAAAGGGGAGGTGGGGGGAGGGACGAGATGGTTCAGTGATTAAAACCACTTGCTGCATAACCAAGATCTGAGTACAGATCTCAGTATCCACATAGCAAGCCAGGTGTGGTCTTGTGTGTCTTATAAGCTCAGGACTGTGTGTACTAGGAGGTGAAGATAGGACCACTGGGGTTTGCTGGTTGTCATGCTTGTCAAACAAAACAAAACCAAAAACCAAAACCAACCAACCAAACAAGAAAAGCAAACAAACCAGGATTTCCAGACTGAGGAAGAGTCCCTGCCTCAAAGGATAAGACAGAGTGACAGATGAGGGTGATGACACCCAAACCCTCCTCTGCAGTCCACACATATGCACGTGTCTAAATACATGTGTACATGCACCGCACACACATATCACTAACACAACAAAACTGGGTATAGTGGTACACACATGTAATACCAGTAATAGGCTGGGCGGTGGTAATGCACATCTTTCTCCCAGCACTCTGGAGGCAGAGGGCAGGTGGATCTCTTAGAGTTCAAGGCCAGCCTGTTCTGCAAAGTGAGTCCAGGACAGCCAAGGCTTGTTACACACAGTCACCCTGTCTTGAAAAACAAAAACAACAACAAAAAAAACGGTAATAGGGTAATAGGTAGGCTGAGGCAAGAGAAGTTCCAGTTTAAGCCAACTTTCCTAGCTTAGGCTGCTCAGTGAGTTCCAGGCCAGCAGAGGTTACATAGTGAATTACTATCTCAAAAACAAAACCAAACCTGAAATAAATAGAACCATAAGGCAACCAGGTGGTCAGTGACTAAATGGGCAGAACCTATGGATGGGTAATTATACACATATTGGTCAGGCTCCCTAGGCAACAAGGCAAGCTGTTTCTCATCTCTTAAACTAGCAAATATGTGTAAAGTATGTGTGCGCATGTCCTAGGGAGAGCTGGTAAAAGGCTTGCCTTGCAAACACAAAGACCTGGGTTCATTTCTCCGGGGCCCATGATCTGCCTGAAGCTGCCCCTTGACATGCTTGGAAGCCACTCAAAAATCAGATGCTGTGTGTCAGGCCTTATGTGAGGGAGGTGGACTGTAGGTCAGGGCACAAACCTCTAATCCCAGGTCTGGTGAGGTAGAGACAAAGAGTTGCTGGGGCACAATGGTTAGTGAGCCCCAGTGGCACAGGGGTTTGAGTTCCTGTGCCAGGCCAGCAAGACCCCTGGTTTCTGTGTGCACACACATACACTTTTTCTCCCCTCAGTAGGCTGCCTAATGGTGGCAACACTGTACTGCTGAGTTCTGGTCAGTTTTGATGATAGCTTTTTTTTTTTTTTTGGTTTTTCGAGACAGGGTTTCTCCGAATATCTCTGGCTGTCCTGGACTCGCTTTGTAGACCAGGCTGGCCTCGAACTCACAAAGATCCGCCTGCCTCTGCCTCCCAAGTGCTGGGATTAAAGGCGTGCACCACCACAGCCCGGCTTTGATGATAGCTTTAGAGAAGCCTCTGTTCTTTGGACACAGCGATTCCACTTCTGAGAATTGTCCTC
>CAJQZJ010003646.1:16596328-16608926 GCA_907164525.1 Lophiomys imhausi
GGCACTAGCCATCCTGGCTGTCTACCTAAGTGGTAGGGACAGGCAGGGCAGGGAACTCAGGGCAACTGCAAATGCAACAATAAAGGGTGGGGTACGGGTCAGTGGGCAACCCCTGATGCTGGGCTGTTTGGAAATCTTGGGAGGATGTTTGACAAGGTCCCACAAATGTCTTCCCATCCCAGTGCTGCAGAGTGAATCCCTGAGGGTCTTGGCACACACACTGCGCACACAAGAGGAGACTCTGCTCAAATTGCGCCTGGCTAGTCTCAACCAGCTAAGGAGGCTCAACTCCAGCGAAGCTCGGGCACCCAGCTGAGATGCCATTTGTATGCGAGACATGTGGGCGGGGGAAAGGGACCTTCGGCAGGTCTCTTTCTCCATTGATGGCCACATCTACATAACTTCCTTGGTGAAATTTTCTTTATACAAGAGTCTGATGAGACTCAACAGCTGCCTGTCTCTCTTGAGCTCTTCAGACTAAGCTTGACCAAGCCTTCTGGGGCCAAGACCCTGCTTTAGACAACCAAAGGTCAGAAGACGGGGCACCAGCCTCTCCCTGGCTCCTCCTGTGGCTTGTCACCACCCTCTGGCCACCCCCAGATAGGAGGTTCAGAAGTCTAGAAACAGCTGTCCCTGCTCAGTCACCCACTTTGCCAGGCCTCCTAGTAGGAGGTCCAGTCTCAGCTCTCAGACCAGCTAGGCCGAGTTGGGGGTGGGGGACCACGTGGGCAGAGAATGCCATAGAGGACAAAGGTAAAACATCTAGCTGGGGCCAAGCCTGGGGTGGTATACAGGAGGGAAGGCAGGCAAAAGACTCAGAATAAAGGCCACAGGGGGATAACTATTGTTTAATTCTTATTTTTAAAAATCAGCACACATATTCATTCTAGGTAGCTTTGCCTACCCTATGCCATGGTGGCCAGGTGCCAGACCCCCAAAAGACGTGTCCCCAGGGGACAGTCTAACAGACAAAAAGACAGTGCTTTCTCACCTGCCCTTCAGCTGGGGGGCTGGCACACATTTGGTTTTACCTGAGACAGGGGGCAGGAAGAGGCCACAGTCACAGGGCTGAGGGCAGATACAAAGGGCTAGAGCCTTAATTGTCCTGATTCCTTGACCCTCCCACATTTGTCTATTTTTGGTTTCATCATTAAAAAAATAAAGTGACAATCACTGGCAGAGACCAGTTCTTGTACTGTATTCTGTTAAAAATATGGTAAGGGTATGGGTAGTCTTCCTGACGGCCAGTCTGTTTCACAAGATGTCTGCCCGCTTGTCCCTTGCACGACTCCGGGCCTTGGTCCGGGCTTTGAAGGCCGCAGCATTGTACAGGTGCTGTGGAAGAGGTAAAGGGAGCCTGGTGAGCTGACAAGTTTAGGCTCCTCCTGGAGCCCACTCACAGCTCTAGGTCTCCAGGTCACAGAAAGCAAGATGAAGGTCTAAGATGCAAACCTTTTCTTTTTTTTTTTTTTTTGGTTTTTCGAGACAGGGTTTCTATGTTTAACAGCTCTGGTTGTCCTGGACTCGCTTTGTAGACCAGGCTGGCCTCGAACTTGCAAAGATCCGCCTGCCTCTGCCTCCCAAGTGCTGGGATTAAAGGCGTGCGCCACCACCGCCCGGCAAGATGCAAACCTTTTCAAAGCGTGAAATCTTGCAGGCCTTCAGGGCGGCAGCATCCAGCACTAGCACAGGGCCCAGGCCAAGGATGTCACGGAGCAGCTCATTGTTCTGAGGACAAGGTAACTAGCTAAGGCCAGTCTGCAGCAGTCGGGTTGGGTAGCCCTCCCTGTGTGTCCCCTTACCTGGAGGTGATTGACAGCACATGCTCCAGTCTGAAGCAGTCCGGCTGGGTAGCCCTCCCCATGTGTCCCCTTACCTGGAGGTGATAGTGCATGCCCGAGCCCAACACATCCTTGAAGGCTGTGTAGATTCGGTGGCGAGCCCAGCTGTCTATGTAGAGGACTTCTAGTCCAAAGCGGATTGTTTCCTCCTCACATTCACCACCCTATTGAATAGAGGGCCCAAGATTGGGATTAGCTGCCATGCCTGGGAGTGTGTGTGTGTTTTGAGATAGAGTCTATGTAGCCCTAGCTGTCCTGGAATTCACCAGCATGCCCCAGCCTCCTAAGTGCTGGGATTATAGGCGTGGATTGCCACCATGCCTAAACCTTGGAGACATATTTTTATGGGATACTCAGGTTCTCACGCACACCTCAACGAAGTGCAGCACAGCACGGAAAATGGAGCGCTGGCGTCGACGGTCAATCTTGGCCCGGTACTTATTGCTGTCGGTGGCTAGAGTACGCAGAGCACTGCAGAGAGCCTCCATGTCCTCGTAAACAAAGTCCTCCTGTGTGACAGCAGAGCAGTGCAGGTATTGGGTTGAGGCTTGAATTCTGGAGCTGAGCGTGGTGTTGTCCAAAATTCCACTCACTGCTCTCCTCTTCTCTGCCTGGCCTCTCCCCAGTTGTTTACTTCTGCTAAGAATCCCCACTATAAGCTGGGTGTGGTGGCACACACCTTTAATCCCTTAAACTCAGGAGGCAGAGGCAGGCGGATCTCTGTGAGTTCAAGGTCAGCCAGGCCTACAAGTAGAGTTCAGGACAGCCAGGGCTACACAGAGAAATAATGTCTCAAACCCCCCCCCCCCCCCCCCCACCAAATCCCCACTACAGCACTTGGCATGTGAGTGTTGGGGTCAACTCCCCTACAAAATAACGTGTGTGTGTGTGTGTGGGGGGGGGGCATCATGTTCTGCAAACAGCCTGGGATGCTCAGTGGCACTTCTTTACTATCCAGCAGGAACTTCTTACTATTCCTCGCACCTCAAGGTCCCGGGCAAGCTCAAAGAGCAGCGCGATGGCTTCACCAGCAGCAATTCGCAGGTTCACACTGTCACTGGACAAGAGCTGGGGCAGCCGGGGCAGCTGCCTACGGAAAGGGCAAGCTAAGCTTCTTCGTGTATGGTTTAAGGGTCCCTTCTCAAGTTCCCTCCCATTCCCAGTAGGCAGAGGCCCCTACCTGCCAAGGATATGGTTGATGTGGGTACTAGGACAGATGGTAAGCAGCAATGCCCAGGCCTGCAGGGCAGCACAGAGTAGGCCATGCAGGCTGGCAGGGACCAGAGCTGCAGCCGAGCCACTGGTGCCACAGGACCAGCTGAAAACACCTTCCAAGCAGGCCAGGCAAGAGACCAAGTCCTAGGAGCACAAGAGAGAGAGGAATGGCTCACAACACACAGAACTGGCCAGTCTAGCTGCTCTACCACCTGTGTCCAAAGTCCACTTACCTGGACGTCGGCGGCAGCTACATAGCAGCCCAAGCCAAGAGCAGAAGCACACTGTTGGAAAAAAGACAGAGCTAGGCCACCATGGCTCAACATCAGGACCATCATTTGAGTAGGGAGTCTGAAGATAGGTAGAAACTGACACCCTGCGGATGAGGGACCAGTGGGGCATGGAAATACTCACATGGAGCCGGGCAGTGGGGCTTGCCATGCTGTCACTGAACACCGAGATTAGCAGGGGCTGCAGGCTGTGGAACAGCTCCTCGCCCTTGGGTCCAGGGCCCAATTGCACACAGAGCAGGCCTAGCACAGCAGCGGCCAAGGCCTGTTCTTCACCCTTCCCTACAGGATGCTTTCCAGTTAGCGCATGCAGCAAGCGTCAACACCTGCCTAGCTAGGGTTCCCCAAGTGCCCAGGACTTGACCTTTCTTAAGGCACTTTTCCAGGGCATCCGCCAGTGTGAGGCTGCGTTCCAGCAAGAAGTCAGGAAGTAGGCGGGAGGCCAGGGCCAGGCGCAGGCTCTCCAGAGCTCCTTGCCGGGTCTTGGCACTGGGAGGTAGAGAAAGGGTTCATAGCCGGGCGTTGGTGGTGCACGCCTTTAATCCCAGCACTTGGGAGGCAGAGGTAGGCGGATCTCTGTGAGTTCGAGGCCAGCCTGGTCTACAGAGTGAGTCCAGAACAGCCAGGGCTACACAGAGAAACCCTGTCTCGAAAAACCAAACAAAAAAAAAAAAAAAAAAAAAAAAGAGAAAGGGTTCATGTGGGTGATCACTCCCTTGGTTCCATTAGCCATAGACCGAACAGGGCTCTATGTGTAGAAGATGGCCAGTAGCCAGAGGTACCTCTTATCAGTCAGGCAGTCCACATAGTCCTTCAGCCTTTCCTCCAGGTTTTCCTGCTGGCTCTGTTCATCAACAGTTTCCCCACCTGCAAAGCCAGCCAGCCCATCGGTCATCACTGAATCCTGCCCTTATCCAGTGGATCCCTCACTGAGACCCAGTCAAACTTGCTCTCACCCAGGCAGTCCTCAGCAGCAGTGCTGAGAAGGCTGGGACATTCACTGGTGGTACTCCAGGCCTCGCTGGCTGCTTCATCCTCACTGGAACCCGAGTCAGCCTGGGTACTGCTCCTGGCACCTGGGGAACATAAAATTGCTATCTGACCAGTTTCTACTGGTGAGGAGGGATGACTCAGGGTACCTCATTTAACTTCATGAATACTATCCCCTCTTAGAGATAAGCAAACCAAGGCCCGACACATGAGACTTGGATTAGGAAGCAGGAAAAGGGAAGAAGGTCTATCTGTTAGACTTATCTGTCCTGGAACCAGCTCTGTAGGCCAGGCTGGCCTTGAACTCATAGAGAGCCTCCTGCCTCTGCCTCCCAAGTACTGGGATTAAAGATGTGTGCCACCAGTACCTGGTGCATTGCTTTAAGGAGAATAGGAATCACATAGTGGCAGAAGGGACTGGGTGAATTCTACCTAGGCCTGTGGCCCAGTCTAGATTGTCGGCCAAAAGCAGACAATGTAAAAGTTAGGGCTCAGGTTATAGACTAGACAGACACAGGGGTTTAAACTGAGCCCTAAGGTATTTTCCATTGGCCTACACTTAGTGCCCCCCCCCCATTTTAGCAGTATCATTTGATCAGTTGCCCAGCCTTTAAAGTATGGATAAGAAAGCGCCTCTCTCAGGTGTGGCAGGTAAAGACAAGTAACTCACAATGGCTCTGCTACAGGCCACCACTCTCACTCAGCTATATATCAACTATGGGAGCAGAGGTCCAGGTCCCCGGTGGGTTTGCTGGGCACTTTGTGCTTCAAATATATTGTTTTCTGTGCTTTCTTTGGTCCAACAGGGCCACCAACTTTAGGTAGAGACACACTAGTTCCTCCTAGCCTTGGAAGACCAGAAGAAGCTCTTGACCGTGTGAGCATTTGAAAAAGTAAACATAGGCTGGGCGGTGGTGGCGCACGCCTTTAATCCCAGCACTTGGGAGGCAGAGGCAGGCGGATCTTTGTGAGTTCGAGGCCAGCCTGGTCTACAAAGCGAGTCCAGGACAACCAGAGATATTCAGAGAAACCCTGTCTCGAAAAACCAAAAAAAAAAAAAGAAAAAGTAAACATAGTGAACTCTCAAAGTAGGGCAGGAACACCCCTGTGTGTAATTCTCTCCAGGACCAAGGACTGGCTTTGAGAAAGGTGGCCACTATGGTGGCCAAGTCTTGGACAGGTTCTAATCTGGGGGACCGCTAACATTACCTGCCTGTAGGAAAAAGTTCAGTCCACACACTGACTTCTGTTCATCTCTTCTCTTACTACCCTACTTGTCAAAACAGCCCAGCCTTTTTCTCATTTGCTTCACTGTACTGCGGTTCCTTTGGCTGCCAGGCCTTTGTACAACAGGCTATCTGCATGGGGCTCTCTAGCTCCTCTCACAGGACCTCCCAGGATACCAAGACCACTCAGTAAACACTTTTAGTACTAGTCCTTGTGGAACTGTCACTACCCTACTAAATGGCCCCAGACCCAAGCCTCATTAGGATGGCAAGTCAGGTCAAAATACACTTGGCAGGCACTCTATCTCAGCAGTTGCGTGTTTACCGCAACAGGACATGCTTCTGGTTGAAGCTGATAAAGAGTCTCCAGCCTGCCGCAGGCTCTTGGATCTCCACCCAGTCTCCAGCCCAACTGCAAGCCCTCAATTCTGTACCTTTTCAATCACACTTCCCCGTTTTACAGAACAGACAAGGTCTCTCTAATTTCCTTACGCAGTCTACCAAATGCAATAGTATTTGGTGAAAGGGCTGGCTTCAAGCTCTGCCTAGTGTGATTGTCTACCCAGTGGCGATGAGAAAAACCTAGGTCCTTAAATGTTGGCCAAATCAACGTTGCGGCGCGGGATTTCGAAAAACAGCTGGCAATGAGTTCAAGTTGGGCGCACACGTGGCCAATGCCTGCTGCGGCACGTGCGAACCTTAGCAGAGTTCCGGAAGGTTAAGCTGGGCTGATCTGGGAAGATTCGCCAATCCAAGACCCTTGGTGACATCGAAGGGGACCCACAAAACGCCCCCGCTCACTACTAAACAATTCTACTGGAGCCCCCCAGGCTCACCTCCTCCACGGCGCTGACCGCCCTTGCGGAGCGCGTTGCCCTTACGAGCACGAGGCATTCCTGGAACCGGGAACTGGGGAAACGGGAAGGGGGCGCGGGGTCAGGGACCCGGAGGGCGGGGACTCCAAACCAGCGAAAAGCTGGCAGGTGCGCTGAGCTGAGACTGGAGAAGACGACCGGAGCCACACTCCGCGCGCGCCACCATCTTCGTGAGGCGCCCCGCCCTGTCAAACGGGGCGCTGGGAAAGTGAGTTCCCGGCTACCCTGTTCAAATCCACATCCACGCGGCCGAAACTACTATCCCCAGGCGTCAGTGTACACAGATTAGGGCCGTCCGAGTTGGGCGCAGTGCACGACGGGAATCGTAGTCCACTCCCTAGACACATAAGCCGACGCCGCTCCAGCTAAACTATGTACCCATAATGCCCTGCGTATCCATTCGCCCCTCCTCCCCCTACCCCGCCCATGGTGCCCGAGTACATAAGTAACTTAGTAGTTTCCTTCCTCGCCATAAGCATCCTAGGCCCCAGGAACAGGACACCTGGGTTGAGGCGCCCGGGTTTGACGACTGGTAGAATAGTGAGAAACAGACAAACCTCAGGTAATGAAATAATGACTTTATGAATGAGAGTGCAGATAATAGCTTAGCATTTAACAGACCTTAGCTTAGTATTTTTTGTTGTGTGAGTTGGGAGGAAATGTCTCTCTGCCCCTAGATTTATAGACTTCTCTATAAATACATGGAAGTATAGGAACAAAGGCCCTGGGCTGGCAACCTTAAATGCCTGGAACTGACTCCCTGAAGCTTATTAAGTCAGATGATCTCAAAGGGCTCTGGGCTGGTTTTATGTTTTTGTTTTTTTTTGGTTTTTCGAGACAGGGTTTCTCTGTAGCCCTGGCTGTCCTGGACTTACTTTGTAGACCAGGCTGGCCTCGAACTCACAGTGATCCGCCTGCCTCTGCCTCCCGAGTGCAGGGATTAAAGGCGTGCGCCACCACCGCCCGGCTTTGGTTTTATGTTTTTATTAGGCCCTATCTATCCCTCAGGAATTCTGAGGGAAGGGATGTTGGTGGAGGTGGGGTATGTACTTGGGAAAGTTCAATAAGCTAAACAAAGCATAAATGGGAAATCCCCCTGGATGGGGAAGTGGCAAGGGCAGGAACTCTGACTTTATGTTGCTTCCTTGGGCTCAGGTTTAGGCTCCTGGCAGGTAGGGCCAGTCCAGCCTGAGTAACAACGGCATCCGAAGGACTTCCAAGCTCCAAGACTGTCATCTGACTGCAGATGCAGAAAGGCTTCCATTTGTCCTGGGTCTTTCCGAGCACAGCGACCATGGCCATGGCAATGCTGGTGAGCACAGGCCATGGCAGCCTTGGTCACATTGATCACATAGGGGCCTAAAGTGCCCACTAGGTAGTCATGGAGACGCCAGCACTCCTCCTAAGGAGAGAAGAGATATGTCATTGCTCCTTTTCTATGACTTGGCATGGCTTCTCCCCTAACTTGGGGCTCCAGTATGTGCATGATGAAGAGGGAATGCTCACCTCAGAGCTGGACAAGCTGAGGTCCCCCCAGAGCACCACTCCGGCTGCTCCAAGTGCTGCGCTCACACCGATAGTATGCACCAGGTCATCCTGGAGGCAAAGAGGGTGCTAAGCCAAAGCTGAACTGGCCAGATACATCAGGCCCAGCTTTACCACGATGCCATTTGGTTTACTATGATTGATTCTGCCTCTAGAGTAGGGCCCTTTTGACAGAGCTTCTGACACATTTCTCAGGACCTCCATGGACAGAGAATGCCTGTCCTTAGACCAGGTGCCACTGAGATCTCCTAACACACAAGCATGCCTCCCTACTTCAGGACAGGTTTTTTTTTTTTTTTTCTTATTTTTCTTTTTGGTTTCTCTGTGTAGCCTTGGCTGTCCTGGAACTCACTCCGACTGGCCTCCAACTCACAGATATCCGACTGCCTGTTTCCTGAGTGCTGGAATTAAAGGCATACACCACCACTGCTCCGACTAGGATAGGGTCTTTTTAAAACCCCTAGGATCAGAACCACCTCCCCAAGTGCCTTTGGAAAAGACTTCTCTTCAGGCCTTTCTAGGACAGGGCTGTGTCTCTGGACTCAGAAGATCCCTAGACCTCAGCTTCCACTTACCAGAGACAAGAATCTCCCAGAGCTCCGGTGTGCGAGGCGAGCATAGGCCAGAACAGGTAGAGGATGTGCATGCCCTGTAGGAGCTACACGGAAGGCTTCCTCCAGACGGTGTCGTACGAAGGCCTGACGATAGGCAGGTGGCAGTCTGGGTGGGAGGTAGATGCTAGGAAAGAGAGCACTGGAGGCGGCCCAGAGCCAGTGCAGCTGGGTGTTTCTGGTAATGATGGCTGCATGGCAGTGGCCTGTATAGTTGGAAGCCATATTATGCCAGCCATTGCCACAGGCTGGGTATCGATAAAAACCCCAGAGCCCATGTGGGCGAAGTGTCTGGCCCAGCTGCAGTGTGTATTCCATCAGTGCCCGGGCAGCCTGCTCAAAGCTAGTATGGGCTTTGTGGAATTGTTCCTGAGGGTCCAAGTCAGGGAACATCTGCTGTGCCCAAGCCCAGGAGGCTGCCTGGTAGACTTGTCGATGGGGCCCCCAGTTCCCAGCCCAGAGTGGATACCACTCTTCCCAGTCCAGCACTGCCAAGCCAGCAAAGCTAGATCCTAGGCTGTGGAGAATCTGGTGAGCGGATTGTGCCAAGTGGTGGTTGAGAGACACAGCCTGAGGGATACCCCCATTGTAGGCTGTGCCTCTAGGTCCAAAGTAAGGATAAAGGCCAAACTGGTTCTTGTAGAAAATGGTGATGTTCTGGCCATGAAAATACTGGCCATGGTTGGCTATAATGCCGAGAGCACTGAGTGGTAGATGCACACCAAACTGGGCCTTACATCTTGCTGAGGGTACATTCCACAGCACAGAAAAGGGACACTCAGGAACCTGCAGCAGAGACTGGCCATGCACCAAGGACAGGGATACCCCCACCACCAGGGTTAGACCTAGCTGCATGGTCATGCCACAAAGATGGAAACCTGCAGGAGAGAGGAGGTATGAGCTTAGAGTCCATGGCCAAAGCCAGGCCTTCTGCACAGCAAGAAAAGCCAGAAAAGCTTCCCTAGTTTCTCCCCTCAGGGAATGGGGCAGAGCTGGTGTGTTAATATGGCTCCCAAGAACTCCATGGGTCTTTCAGAGAAGCCATACCCCAGGCATCCTGGCTGCCCCTCTCCAGTATTCTCCATCTCTGTTAAGGCACCATAATGTTCTCTGAGCCCTCCCCCACTCATGGCTGTCATAAATCCCCTTCACAAATCACAAAGAACATTCATTCAGCTCTTGTGTTCTTGCTTCCCTGGTTTAATTCATATTCATCATTCAGGTCTCTAATGTCAGCTCTCTCCCAGATCCCTGCGGGAAGTGGGGGGCACTTGGGCTCCCAAGCAGGAGTCCTGCTACTTTTTTCACCCCTGCTTGTCTACAAAATTCCTTGTTGCCTATGTCCAGTGCAGGGCCTGACATATATACTAAGTGCTTGGTGAATGGCAGTGGGTGAGTGAACAGGGGAAGAGACAGTTACCCTGGGCCTGGAAGAGGAGGAAGGCAAAGCCCAAGTTGGATAGTAGGCTTTCTGCCATGCATAGGGGATTTGGGAATGGGGGTTAACCAATAAATTGTCACAGCCATACCTAAAGGAAGCCTTTATTCAGCCAAACTGACAGCTCTGAGCTGAGGCTTTGAAGCCACTTCCTGGCCCACTGGTACCCAGGAAACATACATGGGCTAAGGTTGTCCCCAGGGTCTAGGGAGCTTTAAGTATGGCCTATGGGCTGAGGACTGGGACTGATCAGGGCAGTCTAGTGTCCCAGAAAGACAGTGCCTAGCCTTCAGATGTCTTTTTCCATCCAGAATATGGGGCACCCCTTCAGATCTCGGTATTGTGTCTCTAATATCCTTTGAGGAAGGGGCCCTGGTGAAGGAGGGGGTGATGAGGTCAGACACTTGGGTAAGGGAGGAGGTGGTGGCAATGGGGGTCCCTTGGAGCTCTTTGGGACAGCTTGGGCAGCTAGGATAGGCCCCTTGCAGGGTGGCTGGGGGCAGGGTGTCTTAGAGAAGGAACGTAGGAGAGTGTTGGGCAGCCGATGGTTGGTGAAGACCAAACCCTGCACAGGCTTGCCCAGCTGGTAGCCCAGATGGGCATAGAAGTATAGCTGGTCATGAGTGGTGAGGTGTAGCCGTTGGAAGCCCCGGGCTCGGGCAAAGGCCTCCAAGCCCTCCATGAGGCGGCGACCAAAGCCACGGCCCCTCAGAGCCCGGGCTACCACCACTGTCTCCACTAGGAGGCTGTGGGGATGGTCCAGTACCCGTGATAAGCGGGCATGGCCCACCACAATAGGGGCCGCACCAGGTGTGGGATGGGGGCTCAGCAGCATCAGGCAGAGGGGGAAGGCATCTGAGGACTGGCCCAGGGAGTGGAGGCGGGAGGCACGACTGCGGGGCCACTGGTCATTGATGAGGTCAGCACAGGCACTCAGCAGCTCAGGTCGGTAGTGCACAGGCTCCAGGATCAACTCAGCCGGGTTGGGGACAGGGATCTCCTCTGCCTGGTGTTCAGGGTCCAGGGTAAGCTCAGCTGGGCCAGGACTGAGGCTCATCTCTGGGTGGCATGTGGAATCCAGGGTCAGCTCAGCTAGCCTGGGACTCAGCGACAGCTCTGGCTGGTGTGCAGGATCCAGGATTAGCTTGGTCAGGTTGAATCTCAGGGTCAACTCTGGCTGGCATGCAGGATCTAGAGTCAGCTTTGCTGGGCTGGTACTCAGGGTCAGCTCCATCCGGTGCAACAGGGTCTAAGGTAGGGGTCAGCCTGACTGGGCCAGGGCTTAGAGTCAGCTCTTGCCTACAGGTGGGATCCAGGCTCAGCTGAGTCAGGCAGGAAGCCAAGGTCACTTCCTGTTAGGTTTCAGGTGGTTCAATGCCTGGCTGGAGGGTAATGCCACAGTCTGCAGGCAGTGCCATCTCCTTATACAAGGGTTCACCTCCTCTGGATAACAGCCATGCTAGGCTGTGTCAGGAAGACAGGGTCGGGGCAGGGAAGGACTGAAGAGTGGAAGGGGGGCATGCATCCTGGACCTGGGGAATGGTGTGCTTCACCTTGTCCCACATGCACTTGTACAGATAGCCTGGAAGAGACCCATCCCTATGCTTGAGGAGAGAACTCTGGAACGGAGCACAGGGTGAATGAATGCAGGCATCCTGCTCCAACACTGGAGGGAGGCTGAGGATGGTGATGGTAAGCACTGAAGGCTGGGGTAGAAACCAGAAGCTCTGGCTACAGGTTTGTTGTCTTTTAGAACACCTGGCTATGCCAGGCTAGCCTACTTTTTGTTGTTTTTTGGGTAACACACACCCTCCACCCACCCCACTTCCAGGGTATGTAGCCCGTGTTTGCCTCAAAATAGTGATCCAACTGCCTCGGCCTCCTAAATTCTAGGATTACAGGCATTATCCACCATCAATCACCACACTGAGCACACTGTCGTTAGTAGTCCCTGACTGTAGCAGGCTAGCCTTGGCAGAGTGAGAGAAGGTGCAAACCAGACATTGCACTTCTAGCTTGCTCTCACCTGAGTTTTCTTTTTCAGAAGAAAGATCGCTTCCAGGAGTTCCTCTCTTTCTTCCAACCTATCCCTCCTTCTTCCTACTTCTCAGCTCCCTTACAGCTCTGAGCATTT
The DNA here is from genome assembly GCA_907164525.1 of Lophiomys imhausi. NCBI lineage: Eukaryota > Metazoa > Chordata > Mammalia > Rodentia > Muridae > Lophiomys > Lophiomys imhausi. The sequence continues at coordinate 16,608,494 of CAJQZJ010003646.1, forward strand.
TCAGCTATCTGAACCATGCCTGCTGTCGGGTGGATCTTAGGCCCCACATATCCACCTCAGCTTTCCCTCCCTCTACTGCCTTCCTTCCCTGGGGAGCAGAGCCCATGGCCCTCCTCTCCAATTCTGTCCAATTCAGGACATTTTGGGCATGGACTCAACTGTCCCTATATATGGGGCCCTAACAACTGCCTGGAGCTTGGCTCACTCACGCAGAATGTGGCTTTTGCAAGCCTGCCTGCCTCCGGCCTGAGTTTCGTAGTCACCATGATAAGGACCATGACTTCCTTCCTAAATCTACAGGCATTCAACGGCCACATGCCTAAACCCTATTGTTTAGCACCATATTCTAAGTTCTGCTGGCAGGAGGGTCTACGGCCACATGCCTAAACCCTATTGTTTAGCACCATATTCTAAGTTCTGCTGGCAGGAGGGT
>CAJQZJ010003646.1:16608936-16663548 GCA_907164525.1 Lophiomys imhausi
AACCCTATTGTTTAGCACCATATTCTAAGTTCTGCTGGCAGGAGGGTGTACGTTGGGAGTTTGTTTGTTTGTTTGTTTGTTTTTGAGACAAGGTTTCTCTGTGTATACCTGGCTGCCCTGGACTCTGTAGACCAGGCTGGCCTTGAACTCACAGAGATCCACCTGCCTCTGCCTCCCTAGTGCTGGGATTAAAAGCGCTCGCTCCACCATGTCAGGCACGTTGGGAGATTTCTTGCAGTAGGTTGTCAGTTGGGTCCCACTCCTTTACTCATTTGCTCTAGAAAGTGCCTCCTGACTCCCCTTCCCGACTTTCCCTGAACCATAGGACAGACAGCTCTCGCCCCTCACACAAATCCCACACACCGGGCTTTTAGCCTCTTACCTGCATCAGTTGGCTCAGGGGACGCAGCACCCCCTCCCAGCTCCCACTCCGGCTAAGTGGCTAAGTGAGGTATGGAAGGAGGAACCTCAGGGTCCGCCCCTAGCTCAGAGCCCCAGGGTTCCCCAAACGGGCTTAACCCTTTCATTACGGGCCCCACCACTGTAGGTGGAGCGAAGCTCCGGGTCTTTAGAGAGGGTCCGCACCTGCCCCTTGTAGGACACAGGCCATGAATCTTTTGGGAGTGGGGGTTTTGAAAGCGTGATTATGATGGGTGTGGCTCAGAATGCTCTAAGAGGGAACGGCCAACACTGGGAAGGCTTGAGGAGCGACACGGTAACTTGGGGACTATAGGCGCCGGGAGGATAGATCGGCAGCATGTGAGAAATGAGGGTGATACTGACATGTTAGAGCCGAGTTCCGGGATGGTCCGCGTCCTTGCCTGCGCACGGTTTGGTATCTCGCAGTCGCTGGTTCCGACTCCTCGGTCTGCCTACGCCGGTCCCACGAGTACGGAGGGACTCACTGCAGTGTTCGCAGGCGACAGCGCACCACCTCCTAAGTCCTCCGTGCCCGGAATGTCACCACCTAGACACCCCGCCCCTGGTTCTGAGCGTCACAACAGAACTACTGTAGGCCCATTCGGTCCCTGACTTCTTTCCCTTCCGGCGGCGACTAGGCCTGGAACTTCCTCTCGTTGGCTCCGCCTCCTCTTGGCCAGGGTTCCTGCTGGCCCAGCCTCCGGCTTCTAGCAGCTTGCCTGGGCTCAGCTCCACCTGCATCTCCCCACCCAAGCAAGGCTCAGAGAGAAATGGAGTTTCGGTTTGTCCCTGCTCTAGTAGCGTCTCCAGTCCTAGTGCATCGGTGGAAATGGTCTGATCAGGTGGAACTTCCTGCTGATCATAGGAAACAGTCGTCTAAAGACAACACATTTGAGTGAAAGAGGAGAGCCTTTCCTGTGCCTTCTGGGTTCTGAGACTTGCCTATTTATTTTAGGAGTTAATTAAACAACTTTGTTTGCAGGGTTGAGTAACGCTAGTACTCTCAGCGGATTCGGGGATCGTGTACAGTGATGTTATTGTGTTTTCCCAGCCCTCTTAGGGCACCCACTGTAGATGTGCAAGGTTCTGTCTTTGGAGCCAGATAGCCTAGATTTCAATATGTGTCTCTTTTGGGTTGGTTGGTTTTCTTGGTTTGGTTTGGTTTTGAGACAGTGTCTGTCTGTGTAGCCCTGGCTGTCCTGAAACTCACTATTATAGACCACGCTGGCCTTGAACTCACAGACACCTTCCTGCCTCTGCCTCCTGAGTAGAGTGTTGGGATCAAAGGTGTGCATCATTATGCCTGGGCTTGCTTGTCTCTTCTTGCTGGGCAGCAACATTGGACAGAAAGTACTCACCCTCAGTGGCTGAGATTATAGCTTAGTGGTAGAGCACTTGTCTAGTGTGTGTGAGGTCCTAAGTTCAATTCCCAGCACAGCAAAAAAATAAGTAAATAAGAAGTGCTCACCCTTCCTACATGCCTTGGATTATGAAGACTGAGTTAGTCCCTTTCTTTCTTTTGGTGCGCCACCGCGCCCAGCTTCTAGTGCTTTCTTTATACAGGGACTGACACAGAGCAGACATGTGACAAATATCAGCTTTTGTGACTGCCGACTTACAGATTCTATGATCCTGCCAAGTAGGTTCTTATAGGCACAGAATTAATAGTGCTTGCCCCTGATTCTGGTTCACTATGTGACTGTCCCTATGAGTGTGTCTATGTGCATATGAACATGGCAGTGGTTGAGTGTGCTCCTGACAGTGACTTTGGTGCATGTGACTGTATTTGAGGAAGTCATAGGTAGGCCCAGGGTATGTTAGGTGCTCAGTGTGTGCAGTCTGGCACAGCTAATCACATACCCTGATTCTGACACCATTTCCCACTCCATCCACGGTAGCATAGGCACTTGAATTTCATAGCCATCTGTGCCTGATCCTTAGGTGACAGGATACCTTTGAAGCTCGGACGCCTGCCTTCATGTGTTAGCAGAACGGAAAAACTGGCCAGGTTGAGGGGGAGGACAGCCTCAGGATAACTGGGGTGTCGGGTACAGCGACCATGGCTGGAACACAGAGCTTCACTGCACAAAAGAGCTGCGCTGGTCACATTCACAACGAAGGGCCCAAGTGTGGAGTCTACATACTCTTTAATGGCCTGGCATGATTCCTGAGTGGGAAGGAGAGAGTAAGCAACACCACAGTCATGGATGAGCCCTCTCAGTCCTGTGAGGTACTTGCCTGGAGCTTAGCCAGGACTAAGAGGAGAAAGAGTAGGCCGGTCCCTCCTCATCCCTACCCCTACTCCCAGGCCTCAACTTACCTTGGTTTTTGTTTGTTCCGAGCTCACCCAGAACACCACTCCTGCTGCTCCCTGTGCCACACTCTCCCCCAGGCTGTTCTCCAGCTCCTCCTGGGAAGGAGATTGCATAGTTCTATGGGACCTACTGTCCTTCCTCCCTGTGAGAACTGCTGCGGCATCACCGGATAGGACAAATAATCTGTCACCTTCACCCGAGGCTGCTCTAGTGTTGGTGACCAGGGGCATGCCTGTTCCCCTCTAGCCTGTAAGTAGACAGGAGCTAATTTTTTTCCTGTTAAATTCTGAATCACTCATGCTCCACACAGAACTTAGCATAAAGTAGACGCTCCATGTGTGGGAATGAATGGACACGGGTATTTAAGTCAGTAATATAACAATTTGTACGAAGCCCCGGAGTTTGATCCCCAAACAACACCCCCTGCTCCCCACAGATAGTAGTACCCTGAAGTTATGTGGCCTCAGGAGTTGGGCCTATTACCTTATTACCCAACAAGGAAGGCTGACAAGGTCACAGAGGACTCACCAAGGGCAGAAGATGATTTGTCATTGGATAAAAGATCTGGAGGTAGGGCATTATGGGCACACTGGGGTCTCTGGAAGCCATAGCTACACGGAACGCCTCTTGTACACGGTGTCGAACATACATCTGTGTCTTCCCTGTGCCCTTCAGTGCTTCAGGCAAGTAGATGCTAGGATAGAGGGCACAGCTCTGGTTCCACAGCCACTCTAGCTGGTCATTCTGGTCACGGATGCTTAGTGGGCACTGGCCTGTGTAGTTGGGACTTAGAAAATCGTAGTTGTAGCAGGCAGGGAAGCCATAGAAGCCCCAGAGGCCACGGGGACGTAGTACCTGCCCCAGCTTAAGGGTGCCTGCCATCCAGGCCTGTGCAGCTTCCTGGAACTGGTCCTGGGCCCCCGCCTCTACTAAAGCTTCTGGCCAGTCAGGGTGCTCCGTCCGGACCAGTTCCAATGAGCGCTGTCGATAAATGTCCTTGCTGTCCCAGTTGAAGGCCCATCGTGGGCGCCATGCCTCCCAATCAATGACTGCCAGTCCTGAGAAGTCAGGTTCAGGCACGGCAGCCACGATGTCCTGGAATGCGTGGGCGAGGTGGGTAGCCAGGCTGGCATTCTGGGGCAAGCCACCAAATATAGGTTCCCCAGTGGATGTATAGTAGGGGTAGGTGCCCAACTGCCAGCTGTAGAAAATAGTCATGTTAAGACCTTGGAAGCTCTGCTCCTTGTTGGCAACTACATCAAAAACGCTGACATCCACATCCACTCCATGACTCTTCAGGCACCAGTGGGTGTCTGCATTCCAAATAGTGATGAATGGCCGGTTGGAGACCATGGAGCCTCTGGAGCTTTGGGCCAAGCCGAGGAGAGTCAAGAAGTGAATACAAATGTGAAGCATTTGGGCTGCAGTGGTATGGGGTGGACCTGGGGAAACCTGGCCAAGGGAGGCAGAGTTCAAGGTATATCTCAAACGTTCTGACGACTCCCTCCTACATTTGAAATAGTTGGCCCCTTGCTCACAATTTTGTCCCTGCTGTGATTTCTGTTCAACATTGATCTGCAGGATTCAGCGGGGTCAGAGAGCAGGGTAGAGGCTTCGGCTTCGAGAGGAGCATGACTGTGAAAGGTACAAATGAGTCACCTCTGTGCCCAGGACCCTGCCATCGCTTCCCCCAAGCTTTGCCTTTGCCTGACTTTACGCAGCCTTTCCCCCAAGGGCCAGAGGAACCATCACATTTGTTCTGAAAGAGGAGCTGAGAGCTGGGCCCTCAGTCCCAGGCCTACCTGGTGAACAAGGGAGGCTATTCTGATTTTTCCACTAGAAAACTGACATGGGTTGGGAAAAGGGATGCTCAAGTGGCCAAAAACAGCCTGCCCTGGAAACCCGCTGTCTGCCCACTTGTCCCTGCTGACCTCAGGATTGAAGGGCTTCATTCTCCAAACTTCCTGACCATGCCGTGTGAGCCCAAACATGACATGGCTGGATTCTGTCCCACAAACTGGTCCTAGTTGCACCAACTTAGAGAAGCTGCTTGTGGCTGCAGCTGCCGTTCCGGAGAAATTGCGAGCTTCTGTAGATAGTCTTCCCACTCAGCTCATAGGCTGGCCTTGGCGAGGGGTGGGACTGGGGTTGGACTAACAACAGCCCCTCCTACACAGACAGCACTTGGAGAGGGCTTTGTATCCTTACTGGGGCTGGAGGCGGAGGTGGACTGCAGCAAGACAGAACCGGGCAAGCAACTGGGTGGCCCTGCAGTGTGGTCCCTGAGGACTATATGCTCATAAAATACTACTGTGACAATGTTAGGCTCTTGGCACTTGTGTCTTTGTGAATCCCCTCGTCACTGAAACAAGTTGGTCTTTTGTTTGTTTGCTTGCTTCGTGCAGTGCTGGGGACTCCGGCTCTCATGCTTGCTAGCCAAGTGCTGTACCACTGAGGCATATCCCTAGTCTCTTTAAAACAGCATTTTAAAATATAGGAAGAGCCAGTATAAGTACCTGCAGCTAAGCCTGATCATTTGAGCTCAATCCCTGGGACACACATGGTTCAACGAATGGTATTCCGTCTGTCACCCAAGCACCAAGGCGCGCGCGCGCGCACACACACACACACACACACGGATTTACAAGTCAATGGAAGGTAAAATGCTACCTTAGAAAAAAAGTTCAGAGCTGGGCAGTGGTGGCGCACGCCTTTAGTCCCAGCACTCGGGAGGCAGAGGCAGGTGGATCTCTGTGAGTTCGAGGCCAGCCTGGTCTACAAAGTGAGTCCAGGACAGCCAGGGCTGTTACACAGAGAAACCCTGTCTCGAAAAACCAAAAAAAAAAAAAAGAAAAAAGTTCAGAGAGTAGAGCAATACACTCCAGCTTAACCTTTGGCTTTATGCATACAAACAACACACACAGACACAGACACGTACATAACCCAAAGCAAAAAATCTTTGTGGGCTCCTAGAAGTATGGTGGCTAAGCCCTGTCTGTGCCTGCCTTGCTGGCATCACCCTTTGTTCATTCTGGGTCAGTGATTGTGTCCTTGTGAAGTTCTAGTTGGTAGCTGGATCACTGCTCAAATTCCCAGGGGTTTATACATGCGAGCAGGGAGTCAGGTCATGTGTGAAAGACCCTGCTGCTTGGTGACCATGACACCCTATACTTGAGTGACTGTGGAAATGAGCAGGGGTCTGCTAGTGAGTACCTCATGCATAAGTAACCTTTGTCCATATTTGTGCTTTACTGGTTCACTGAGTCACAGGCTGGTTTCTGCTTCGTGCTCAGGCCCAGGCTTGCCTGCCAGGATTAAAATAGTTGGAGAGGAGAGGATATGGCCCTGCCCAGGTTGAAATGTTGTCTGGGCCTGAAGCTGTGTTTGATCTTGAACCACTGAACCCCTTACTTGGTGGCTACTGAACCATTTGGTGGCTTTCAGAGGGACTATCACATGGGCCTGGTCTCTCTGGCCATGCATACTTCCGGGCTTTGAGCTACCCAATATTCCTACCCGGACCCTTCGCCTAGCCCTTAGGGCAGTTCTTGCTATCTTTTTTTTTTTTTTGGTTTTTCGAGACAGGGTTTCTCTGTTTAACAGCTCTGGCTGTCCTGGACTCACTTTGTAGACCAGGCTGGCCTCGAACTCACAAAGATCCGCCTGCCTCTGCCTCCCAAGTGCTGGGATTAAAGGCGTGCGCCACCACCGCCCGGCTAAAAAATCCCTTTTTTTTTTTTTTTGGTTTTTCGAGACAGGGTTTCTGTCTCGAACCCTGAGACAGAACCTGGGATTAAAGGCGTGCGCCACAGTTCTTGCTGTCTTTAGTGTGACTTTTTCTAAGGAAATGTGAACAAACTTCTATTCATCCCAGATAGGGTTCTGACAACAAACCAAAGAAATGATTTGTCCAAGTCTACTTGGTGAATCAATGAAGTTTTTTGGGTTTCATTCCCGGAGGAACATGACGGGGTTCCTTAGAGAAGCACGGTTGACTCAGAGGCAGCTGCATCATCGAAAAGTCCACCCTAGTGCAGGGACAGTTCACAAAAGCTATATCCTTGGGGCTGGAGAGATGGTTCAGTGATTAAGAGCACTGGCTGTTCTTCCAAAGGACCCAGGTTTGAATCCCAGCACCCACATGGCAGTTTGAAACTGTAGTGGCCGAGCATGCAATTATTTACTGTTATTTCTTAGTTTTGGAGAGGGACTTTGTGACTCTTGTAACTTAAATATATGTATTTGGCGAATGGGTCATTGGTTCTGACTCTTCCAGAGGACTGGAGTTCAGTTCTTGGCACCCATGCCAAATGGTTACAAGTAGTTCCTGAGACCCTGACATCCTCTTCTGGCACGGAGGTGGCATATACTCACACCAGCAGGTCAGAGGACAGCCTGCAGGTCAGCTCTCTCCTTCTCTCATGTGGATTCTGGGTATTGACCTTAGGTTATCTGGCCTTGCAGAAGCTTTTACCCTCTGAGCCATATCATTCATCCAAATCTTTTAATTTCTTGAACCTCCTGAGTACTGAGTACTGTAAGTTTCCTTAGCTTCCTGAGTTTTGGTTGGTTTTTGTTGTTGTTGTTTTTCCAAAAAAAAAAAAAAAAAAAGGGTTTCCCTGTGTATTCCTGGCTGTCCTGGACTCACTTTGTAGACCAGGCTGGTCTCAAACTCACAGAGATCCACCTGCCTCTGCCTCCCGAGTGCGAGTGTTGGAATTAAAGGTGTGTGCCACCACACCCCAAACAGGCCACAATTCTATGGGACAGATCACAGGTGTGGAGAAGGTACATCTGAAATTTCTTCTGTCTTCCCCTGCCCACTCCTGGGCTAACAGTTGCATGTGTATCCATGTGTTGGTAATCAATGCTTTGTTCATAGAGGATTGACAGGGGTCATGGCTAGACAGAAACTATTATATGTGTGGGTCTGGATCATCCCTGTGAGTTGGAAGTCACAGGTGTCGGGGAGACAGGATGTTTCCCTAGTCCTTGCCCTTCTTTGTTGAGTTCCATTGTTTTTGTTCTTCTTTCTTTTTTTTAAAGATTTCACTGGGCGTGATAATGCACGCCTTTAATCCCAGCACTTGGGAGGCAGAGGCAGGGGATCTCTGTGAGTTCAAGGCCAGCCTCAGCTACAAAGTGAGTCCAGGACAGCCAGGGCTACACAAAGAAACCCTGTCTTGAACCCCCCACCCCCCAAAAAATAATAAAGATTTCTTTATTTTACATATATGAGTGCTCTATCTGCATGTACTCCTGCATGCCAGAAGAGGGCATCAGATTCCAGAATAGATGGTTGTGAGCCACCATGTGGTTGCTGGAAATCAAACTCCAGACCTTTGGAAGAGCAGACAGTGCTCTTAACTGCTGAGCCATCTCTCCAGTCCCTTGTTCTTCTTTTTTTAGATTTTAAAATTATTAAGTCTGGTATGGTGGCACATGCTTGTAATCCCAAGGCAGAGGCAAGATCTCTGTGAATTCAAGACCACACTTCTCTAAAGTGAGTGCTAAACCAGCCAGGGTTGCAAAGTGAGATTCTTGTCTCAAAAAAAAAAAAAAAAAAATCTTTTTTTTTTTTAGGTTTTCTGAGACAGGGTTTCTCTATGTAGCCCTGGCTGTCCTGGATCTCACTCTGTAGACCAGGCTGGCCTTGAACTCATAGAGATCCACCTGTCTCTGCCTTCTGAATGTTGGGATTAAAGGTGTGTGCCACCACACCTGGCAATTATAGTTTCAAACTGCCATGTGGGTGCTGGGATTTGAACCCAGGTCCTTTGGAAGAACGGTGCTTTTAACTGCTGAGCCATCTCTCCAGCCCCTCAAAACTTTTTTTTTTTTTTTTTTTATTTATTTTTTTTTTTTTTTTTTTTTATTTTTTTTTTTTTTTTTTTGCTGGGCATGGTGGCCCATGCCTTACATCCAAACACTCAGTAGGCAGAGGCAGGCCTTTGTGAGTTCGAGGCCAGCCTGGTCTGGTCTACAAAGATAGTCCCAGGACAGCTAGAGCTAGGGCTGTTACACAGAGAAACCCTGTCTCTAAAAACAAAAAAGAGTTTTTTTCAGGACAGGGTTTTTCTGTGTAACAGTCCTACCCTGGTTGTCCAGGAACTCACTCTGTAGACCAGGCTAGCCTCAAACTCAGAGATTCAGCTACCTCTGCCTCCTGAGTGCTGTGATTAAAGCCACCACCACCTGGCTTTATATATGTATTTGTATGTGTGCTCATGGGTACTACAATGTATGTATGGAGGTTAGAAGACAATTCTAGGCTGGTCACCTAGCCAAGGCTGGGTTTGAACTCCTGACCCTTCTGCTTCTCCCTCCCAAGTTATAGCGATTACAACAGGTACAGGTCACCACCTGGTTTCTTCACCTCCCTTTCAAATCTCAATATGATTGTGGGCTGCCCTCACTTTCTGGTTCTGATGAGTGAACTCAGGACCTTAGTTGCTGAGCCACTAAGTTTCCTGAGGGCAGTGAGTCACAGTGACACTCTAGTGGATCTGAGGGAAGGACAATGATGGAAATACGTGCATATCTGTCAGAAGCAGACTCACAGCTGCTCCAGCTACCCTGGCTGCTATTTCTCTCCTCTGGAACTCCCATTAGTCAGTTTATCCTATGGGCAGAACTTTTTCAATATATATATTTATACACACACACACACACACACACACACACACACACACACACACACGCGCGCGCGCACGCATATGGGCAGAACTTTTTCTTTTTTTTTTTTAAGATTTATTTATTATGCATACAGTGTTCTGTCTGCAGGTATATCTGCAGGCCAGAAGAGGGCACCAGATTTCATTATGGATGGTTGTGAGCCACCATGTGGTTGCTGGGAATTGAACTCATGACCTCTGGAAGAGCAGCCAGTGCTCTTAACCGCTGAGCCATCTCTCCAGCCCAAACTTTTTCAATATATATATTTATACACACACACACACACACACACACACACACACGTGCGCATATTGGCTCCAAAGCTGACCTTTGAGGATGACCCTGCTGCCCAGATCACTTTAGTTCCCAACAGCACCATCATGCATCCACATAGTGACAGGGACTGAAGCTCAAGATTGACATCTCAAGCCAGGCGTGGTGGCACATATCTTTAATTCCAGTACTTGGGAGGCAGAGGCAGGCAGATCCCTGTGAGTCTGAGGGCAGCCTGGTCTACAGAGTGAGCCCAGGAAAGTCAGGATACACAGAGAAACTCTGTCTCAAAAAAACAAAACCAAAAACCAAAAACCCCATCTCAATCCCCTGCCAGTCTCCCTCCCTACCAGACCCAAGGGAATGTTGTGACCCAGGTAAAGAGAGGGGCATGTGACAGAAGACCACTGGTCTCGGGAGCAGGGAGCAGAAATGCTAGTCTGTAGAAACCTCAAGGAAGTCAAGTCTCCTTTCTCTGTGGGTGGCTGAGGTAAGAAAGCTGGTGCTGGCCCTGCCTGGGGTACTGGGACAAGCAGCAGATACATGGCTAGCTTTATCAAGTCACACAGTGGTCGGCCCAACTCCATCCTAATCAAGATAAACTGAGGCTGGTGTTAGGGTAGTGTGTGGATCCTACTCTAGTGGGTCCTGCTCCAGCACAATTGCTGAGCGGGCAGCTCTGCCTCCCTAGGCCCCAGTGAACACATCGCTGAAGAGTCCCCTGCAGAAGGATTCAAAGAGGTGAGCTCAACCTCATGGGCAACCCTGAGCTCTCGCACACACAGAAGGGAAAAAAGCAAACACAGAAGTTGTTTTATATTTAATTTACAAAAGAGACTCCAAAATTATAACTATCCAGGAGCAGGAAAGTACAGCCAGGCCTGCCCTGGCCTAGCTGTATCCTCCATCCTCTCTGGCAAGACCAGGGCTTCTCAGGGGATGTTTCTCTCCCCCTTAGAACAGGGGGGGGGGACAGCTGATATGGATGCCCTACTAGGCATCCTGGGGGCAGTGCCCACTTTAGACTCATTTGTCGACCCCCTAACAGGCTCCTCATGCCACAGAGATCCTTGTGCCAGAGGCCAGCTGGATTGATACCCAGTGGGGAGACCCCTTATAAGGTCCAGGTGAGGGCCATTGCTACCAAAACCAGCAGACCGGTGAGGTGGGACCCAGCCCAGGCTCTATTGGTATTTCCAGTTGCCCGCTGATCGTTCCATTGGCATTGTTCACCACCCCAGCCTAAATAGCACTGGCAGCGAAAGTGCGTCTGCAGGTAGTTGAAGTCCGCATCACTGAGCTCCCCTTCAGGTCGAAGCTGGGGTTCGCTGGGTGTACGGCCAGGCACTAGGCGGAAGCTGCTGGCACTGAGGTGCAAGAAGGTACTGGCACTGGGGTTGCGGCGCACACAGCGCCCATGGCCGTGGCATTGGGTCCAACTGCAATACTGGGTGGCCCAGGACACGTTGACTACGTAGGGGACCAGCAGCTGTGTCAGGTAATTCTTGAGGTACTGGCAGGTCTCCTGGAGGAAAGGCCAAGGTTAACAGATAAACCGTAGACTGAAGCCCTGACAGAAACTGTCTATACTATGATGATAGGGCCTCTTTCTTTTGGGAGTGGTAGAGTTGGAACCCTAGACCAGGCAAGAGCTCTACTGAGCCTCATCCTTGGCATATTTATTTAGATAAATATGTAAACACCATATACACGGAGTTCATGAGCCTTTGCAGTCCCCTGTCTCTAGTGAGAAGTGGGGTGGAGGCAGACTGGAACCCAGCTGTGTAGATGAGGAAGGGTGGAACTCCAACTGTTAGGGACAGCATTTCCTCTTCCTGGGAACAGGGTGGGGGGTGCCCTTCTCTGTTGGAGGTCTGGGGACAAAGCCTCCATGCTTAGGAGACAAGACAAACAAGGCTCAATTTGTACACCCAGGTGAGGGTGAAAGCCAATGTTTAAATTTCCCACCAGGTTTGGCCAGGCGGGTGGGTCCCCCTTACCATACTTGAAGCGTACACCGAGTCGCCCCAGAAGATGACACCAGCTGAGCCCAGGGCTGCACTCTCACCGATGGTAGAGATGAGGTCCATCTGTGGGGGAAGGGGTGATCACCGAGTAAGACTGACACCAGACAGTTTGACAGGCCATGAGGAACAGACCTGTTCTAACCTGCTGACCCTCGTGCAGTCCTCCCCTATATGCCTCCAGGGAGAGGCTGCTTCACTTTCTGTGTTTAAGCCTACTTCCATCCCCATTTTGGACTTTAGTCTCCAAAGCCAAGAGCCCACATGAGCCCACAAAGTCACCGGTCCATATTCTGACACCAGTGAGGATGCCTGGCTTTAATTCTGTGCACTTCTCATGGACTTTCTAGAGGCTCTGGGCTAATTCTCAGCATCCCTGGGCCTCAGTCTTATCTACAGAACGGAGATGATGTCACCCCTCCTCATGATTAAAAGAGATGTGGGACAGGGAGTAAATCACCGTACTTTTGGCCCCTGATAACCCAAGCATACAGTGGCTCCTGGAGGAAGGCAAGGCCCTGGAACACATACCTGACTAAGTCCTGTAAGTCCACGGGTGTATGTGGGGCGAGTGAAGACGTACACTGGGAGGGCATGATTTGCATGGTGGGTGTGGGCCACACGAAGGGCCTCTCGAACACGGAAACTGACGAAGTTGCGGCTGTGCGTGGAGGAAGCCAGTGTCTCATCCAGGTACACGGAGGGAAAGAGAGCTGTACTCTCAGCCCAGAGCCAGGCCAGCTGGTCGTTGCGTGCCACTTCCACGTCAGGACAGCGGCCTGTGTAGCTCTCCCAGTTCTGTACGTAATCGTGATTATAGCAGTCAGGGAAGAGGTAGAAGCCCCACAGATGCTGAGGTCTGACTGCCTTGACGTAACGTAGTGTATTCAACATGAACTGCCGAGCTGCGAACTCAAACTCATATTGCGCCTGTTTCACTATTCGGTCTGACGGCCAGTCGGGGTGTCGACTGGCCACCAGCTGGCGTGAAGACTGTCGGTACACGTCCTTCTCCTGCCAGTTGCGCACCCACACAGGCCTCCATTCCTCCCAGTCAATGACTGCCAGCCCCCCAGGCTCCTGGGTGTGAATGTAGCGCTCCACAGATTCCTTCAGCATGGGCAGGTGTGCGCAGAGGCTCCCGTTCTGAGGCACACCGCCATGCACAGATGTCCCAGCTGCGTCAAAACGCGGATACAGGCCCAGGCGGTCGTAGTAGAAGGTGGTGATGTTCTGGTTGACAAAACCCTCATTAGGTGAAGCCTCCACATCGAAGGCCCTAAGATCCAGTGGCACTTTGTGGCGTGGGGCACATTCTTGTGTGGGGACATTCCACGCTACCACAAAGGGCCGGCCAGTGAAGATGGGTGGTGCTGTGGGCTTAAGCTCCCCGGTGGCGGCGGCCCATGCTACCTCCAGCGCTAGGGCCAGTGTGATGATGAAACCCAGTCCTGCCCGCATGCTGGGGGCTACAGGAAGTGTCACCTGCCTGGTAGCAGCTCAGGAACTGAAGGAAGTGTGGGAGAGAACAAATCAGTCTAGAGAATTCCAGAGACTTGCCCCGTAATTCCATCTGCGCTCCCCAAATGCAGATCCATACTGTGTGGCACACCATGTTTCTGCTCAGACTGCCAAGGCTGCAACAGGTTTGAGAGCTAGCGGGATAGATACTGAAGGGTAGGCATAGAGACCTTAGGGACTCTACCAAAACCACAGAGTTCTTTCTGGAGCGTGCCTGTGGCTGGGCAAGAATCTCCTTTAGGTCTGTGTCCCTTCTGAAAATGGGATGGATCAGGCTACAGACTCACTGCCATAGTCACTTTACATGCTTGTGTACCGTACAGCACATACGCCTTGAACCCAAACTCCACCCTACACTCCCCATGCTCCCCATCCCCGTTGATTCACAGGGAAGGGACAGCATGCGGGGCCCAACAACGGGAGCAGAAGCTAGAGCTAGGAAGCTGTTAGCAACACTGCAGAGGAACTGGTATCTGTGCAACATGCGCCAAGCAGGAGAGAGAGTGAGACCTGTCGGGACTTGGTCGGGGGAACCGACACTCTCCTTGGTTAGGAGGAGGCGCCCCGGGGACAAAGGGGCAGCGGACTTCCCACGGCGGTTGCTCGTCGACCTGCCCTTCCCACCTCTGCCACTGAGAATCCGTGGCGAGTCCTCGCAAGCAGCCCATACCCTCACCTCCTAGCACAAGGGGGTCCCAAGTGTAGAGTATCTCCACCCCGCACCCCAGGTCTTTGTGCGGGACCCCGCCCCCGCCCTGCACGTGGAGAAAGAGTTCAGCCGGGTGGGGGTAGGGTTCCAGGGTCATTTAGGAGGGCACCCCTAGAGATTCGTAGCCCAGCTCTCAGGGAGAGAGTCACCAGACTTGCAACGCCCGCCCTCACCTCGCACCAGGAGCCACCAGGACCCACGCCAGGGCCGCCGCCATCCTGGTACCAACTAAGCCCGCTCCGGCCCTCCGCCCAAGCACTGGCCCCAGCTCGAGCCTCTCCTGGCTCCTCCCCGAGGCCCGCGGGCCCTTTAAGAATCTAGCCTCGAAGGTGGGCGGGTAGCAGGATTTGCGCCCTCGCGGGGAGGGTGTGTTCGCCTTCCTGTCTGCCCGTGCTGCGATTCGAGTTCGAGGACCCCAGATCTTCTGGAGAGGTACATAGTCTTCTCTCTGAGATTTAATGCCTCTTGGAACCTGGATGCCTGCTAGAGTCCTAGCCACGAGAGCCAACCAGCCTGAGACATTACCCCCACAGTCTGACGCCAGTGGAACAATCCACATTTTGCAGCTGGCCTCTTAAAGGGATAGACTGTTGGATGGGGCAGGCGCGCGCGGAAGGGGTGGTGGGGATGGCTGTGGAATAAAAGCTTTTGGCCGAGGCCTTCTGGGGGTAGCCGCGGATTCAATCCCTCCTGCCTGAATTTGGACTCGAGCAGTGTGGGCCCTTTGGTAGTGTAATGGATTTTGACCTGAGTAGATCCGGAGCCTCTTGGGACATTAATAACCCGCCTTCTCTGATCCCAGATTCCCTCGGCTAGTCTGCGGTCAGAGGGAAGTGCCGCCCCTTGCCCGTCTAGAGGAGGGGGCCTAGCACTGCCTCTGTGCCCTCCTTTGGCAAAGCAAACTCATTGGTTGTCCTGGTAACCAGGGGTGGGTCGCTGCCTCTCCAGAGGGGCTGAAGTTCAGCCAGGCCTAAGGGAAAGTGGTCTACCCGCTTTCACCGGATCCACAGCAGGGCAGGCCAATTCACTGGATTCTCTCCAGTCCAGTCTCTACGACGAGGTGAAGGTGCAATTTGTCCAGAGGGGGTAAATACACTGAACTCCAAATAAAGTGCAATCCGCAGAAGTTTCGGGCTGGACTTCGTGGAAAGTAGACTGTAGTGGCTCCCTAGCGCCTCCATTCCATATTCTGAACCCTTCTGGCTTGCAGTCCCCTTCCGGTGGGGAGTAGGCTCAGAGCTGTACCCTCGCCTCTTACACTGCAGGACTCAACTCCCCCCGAAAGCCCGCGTCTAGCCGCCAGTGTCTTTCCTGCCCCGCAAGCCTGAAAGTTAGAGAACGACGCAGCAGCAAGCGCATTGATGGTAGCGCGGACCGGCTTTCTGTGGCCTTCTCTAGGCTCACCTGTGTGGGAGTCCGTCGGCCCTGTAGGTCGGCGGCCTCCCTCCTTCCTGAGGAAAGCCTCTTCAGCCAGGCTACTTGCGCCAGCTGCTGCCCAGTGGACAGCCTGCTGGGGATTTAATAAACCCCATTCCCTCCCACTCACTCCTACCTCTCATCCTTGCCCTTTCTCCTCACTTCCTGTTGCCCTTCTGGGCAGGAACAGGGGCGGGGAGCAGAGCCCCTTGACTGTTGCCCTCGGTGGCTGGCTTACCTTTGTACCCTTCCTCTGAGCAGGATCTGGCCCTCAAGAGTTGTGCCGGGTGACAGGAAGTATATGGGCCTATGGATCAAGTGCTTATCTTTCTTGAAGTTGCAGATCATCCTCAAATCCAGTAGGATGTGAGGGAGGCCCAAATGACAGTATTCATGGGAGTCACACTATTTGCTGAGTTGTTTAGCTAATAGTCCCTAGAACAGGTGCCAAAGAAGAAACTATCCTGCGTAATGGGAAAACTGGGGTGCGGGTTCTTCCAGTAGCTGAGTCAATTATTTTCCCATTGAGAGCGGAAGTATCCGAAGTGTGATAAAGAAGACAATGTGTTGATGCCAGTTCCTGTGTGATTTGGGGGTGTGTGTGTGTGGAATGGGCACGGGCTAGGCGGCTCTGCAGAGTAAGTGGTTTCTTACCCATGAGTGTGTGAAAGTGTGTCCCTGTGAAAGAGGGAGCTCACAATAGGAACCCCTGGATGGCTAGCAGGACCCCAAGTGACCTTTAAAAGCTGTATGGGAGTTGGGTGTATAGCCTAGGCTGAGATTCTATCCAGGAGCATCTTTGAACCACACAGTATTGGCTTCACAAGGGACAAAAGTCTAGGAAGCTCCAAGGGTGGGGACTACTGGGAAAACAAAGGCCAGGCGAGACTCTCGGGGCAGGGACACTTCCTTAGGCAACTAGCAGGAAGGAAGTGAGCCCAGCCAAGCCGGATGGAGTGGGGAAACGCTGCCCTGACTCTTCTATTGTTTATCGCTTTGGGGTCAGCTAGGCAGTCCAGAACAGGGAGTTCCTCAGGCAGGATGGTGGTGGTGAGAGATATGATACGTCTGATAGAGGCAGCCTTGGCCCCAGAAACAGGAGGCTCTAAACAGGGGCCTTATGCCTGGCTTATTACAGGGGAAGGCAGTTAGTTGGTCTACAGAACTGCAAGTCTAGGCTGCACAGGACAATCCTACTCAAGACTTGACAAGCTGCAGCCCTTGATCAACTCAAAGGCCAACGGCCCCGATCTTGAGTTGATGAACTTCTTCCTAACTGGAAGTTCTTGAGCTTATAGCCAAAGGTTAGGCCTACCAGAGAACTGCTCATAGCAGACCCTGAGAAATGTAGGCAGAATGTCCATTGGCAGCAGAGAGCTGAGGAAGTATTGGGGACAGAGCCTTATAATGGAAACTGCACAGAAGCCTGAGCTCACCCTTCCAATGGCTGACTGGGAAGTCAGGTGAGTGTGGACTTCAGAGCCTGGAAGGAGGCCAAGGGCATGGTGGGAAGCGCCTGGTTGTTGTTCAACTATTGCTGGGCCTTTTGAGGTCCATGGTACTTAAGCTGTAACCTCACTTAAGATAATCTGGTACTGTTGGGACCAGAACTATCCTACAACTATGTGTGGTCACACTCACCCCTTAGGCAAGGCAGCTAGGGCAACCTCTAGAAGGATCCCAAGACCTGTCCAGAGTCCCAAACACAATGGACAGGTCAGTGGCCTGCTGTATCTTGAGAGGGCTGGAGATGGTGTGTGAACACAGCCACCTGGTGGCCATGGCTGGTACTACCACAAGCAACGTTCAGACTATTACTGGCTCCTAGGGGGGGGTTTGCCAGCCTGGCAGCGTCTAGGGCCAGGTCTAGTGGCCGTCTAGAAATTGGGTGTTAAAGCCCCACTGGAAGCCATTCTCATGTGCAGGGTCTACAAATGATTTTATTGAAAGTGAACAAATAACACAGCGGTCTTCCTGTGCTGGGGACCACCCTCCCCAAGCCACTTCCCACACTCTACAAGCACAGAGCTTCCACAAATAAGCATTATTTTAAAAGCCCTCTCTATATAGAAATCACTCTGCCCCAACATTATCATAGACTAGACTATTTACAAACCTTCACATTTTAATTACTCCTTTTATGTTTTCCTTCCTTTCAATCCTTACTAAGGAGTTCCAGGACTTTCCCTTAACTGACCCTGAAGGGGAGAAGATACTGGAGAAGGGGTGATGGGCTCCTCATAGCTACTGGCACCAGCCCCAATGTGTGGCTTCTTACCACTGGGTGGTGGACCGCCTCTTCCCCACAGCTAGGGATGTGTGGGACTGGTACACAAGACAAGGGAGGTTGGGACAGAATGTGTGGTTTGGGGCAAGTTCCCACAGGTACAGGCATCCATAGCCTGTCCTGATCCCGGCCTGCACTCTCAATCCTGAGGGAGGGCAGCTGGCTGAGATCAAGAGAGATCAGTCCAGCCCTGGGTGAAAGGAGAAGCTTCCCACACTGGTCCCCACTCTCATTTAACAGCAAACTGTCCATCTTAGAGTGGGAACAAGTGGCAGGTAGGCAGGAAGAACAAGGCTGGTACTGTCCCCAGTCTCTGTCTGATACAGGAGGAATCGAGGTAGCAAACGGCTGAAATGCTCTGACTAGGGGTAAGGGAGGTGAAGGAGAGGACGTTTCCACTTGGGTACAGCCCCTGCAACCCAGGGGCTGGAAGAAGGCAGACTCTGCTTGTAAAGTGCTGTAGCTTCTGGGAGGGCTGGGCCCTAGGCAAGCGTGGAAGAAAGCAGGTCAGGCAAGTAACTAGGAACTAGGCGTTCCGGACCAGCATGAATCCTGCCATGCTTCTTACAGAAGTGGCTGAGGAAGATGGGCTGGTAATTCTGTCATTAGCCCTCACCAGCCACTCACCACTTATTGTTCAGATATAAACCAATACCAGTTAACACCGAGGGGCTGCCCCTCTTACAACTGAAGGTTCTGGGCCAATGGAGTTTAGTTTATTCAGGTTGTGGCACCAGCCTGGACTCCTGAATGGAAGCTACACCATGAGCCTGGGAGTTTCTTGCTGGGGCAGTGGATGCTTGTGTCTGCCGTGCCAGCCACAGGCTCATACTTCATAGAGGATCACAGGGAAATCCACGTGGATTCGGGGGTGGTCCAGCTTCACGATGCCCTGCCATGGAAACAGAGGCTAGTAAAGATCAGCTCTGGGCATCTATGCTAGGATCCTTCCTGTTATTTCCAGCTGCCCCCACCCCAGTAAGCCTCAACCACATTTATGCTGACATATTGATGTGGGCTTTATGACCATTGCCTAGCCCCTCACCTGAGGAATCAGATTCTTATGTACCCGCCTCAGCTTGGCTCGCTTCTGCCCATTTCTGGTGACGATTGTCTCCTCATAGAACTCATGAGCCAGATCCCCATCTTCGTCATAGAACATGGAGCTGTGTAGAGAAGAGAACAGGCTGGGTCAGAGCTGCATACCTGGTCCAGGCAAATGCCACAGACCACAGTGTAATGCACTGAACCCCAAGTGAAGAGGCACAATCTTATTCTTGGTGGAAGAACAGTATGTCTGAAGAACTCGTTGCTTGATGTGTGGAGTCTAGTAGAAGGAAGTATGGAGGGCAGCAATGCCACTGTTACTCTGTCATACCAACAGGAGGTCACATCAGAGCATACTGTCTAAGTAACCAAAGCCAATTCTCATCACTGGTCTGTTCCACATGGGTAACTAACTATTCCAGTAGCAGGGCCTTCATCTAGGGCTTATAAAATGTGTAGGGTAGTCGGCCATGATGGCATACACCCTTCATCCCAGCGCTTGGGAGGCAGAGGCAGGCGGATTTCTCTGAGTTTGAGGCCGATCTGGTCTACAGAGTGAGTTCCAGGACAGACATCACTACACAGAGAGACTCTGTTTTGAAAAACAAACAAACAAGCAAACAAACAAAAGGGTAGGTAAGGTAGTGGCCTGGGCATACTGCTCTCACATCTAAAGATACTGCTGGTTCAGAGCCAAAGACTAAGGATGTCTGAGCCAGGAGGGTTACACTCCCAGTCATTCCCAAGTGGTTGGTACCGCCTAATCGACACTGTTGGGTCTCTCTGGTATTTACTGACAAATTTCCATCACAGGGAGTGCCAGTTCCTAGGAGCCCACTAAGTCCAGGCCATCTTGTGTGAGCCCCTAGGGGAAAAGAGGGTTAGGTTAGTGCTCCAGATCTAGAGAAGCCAAGTAGGGTGAAGGCCCCCCCCCCCCTTTTTTTTGGTGGCTCCAATCTTCAACACTGAGGCCTAGCTCTGCTTTTCCAGACTCTCAGAAGTCCAAATTCACCGAGGGGGTGGGCAAGACACCTAAACAGAAGGTCATTTTCCCTTAGATTCTTTTAAGGCTTGGAAGAATAGAAGGAACACAAATGCCTTTAATTTGCAGGCTGAGATGGATGAAATGAAGATCTTAAGACCGTCAAGGACCGTCTTAGTTGTATTACGGAGGAGCTTCTAACTCTTCTCCAAAAAGACCTTCTTAGTAGTCAGGAGCTTGCCACTTGGTTTTCCCTTCCCCTTGCTCTGACAGGGACCCAAAATATGACAGTCGTCCTGACTCAAATGTACGGGGGCGTTTCTCATTCCCGAATGTCCTCCCCAAGACAGAGATACCCATGCCCTTACCCGCGGCGCGTGAATACGAAGGGAGGCACCGCTCGGGCTCGAGACCGCACCAAAGATTGCTCAGAGCCTGCAGCCTCAGGGCCGCCGCCCCCCGTAGCGGAGGCAAAGGGCCAGAGGCCCCGAGCTTTGGAGCCGCTGGCGCCCATGTTAGCGCCGCCGGCGCATGGCGGACCCAGCGGCCGCTCTGCTTTCACAGGGCGGCGGGCTCGACCATGCCCTGCCCCAGCCTCCACTCGCAGGTGCCGCCGCCGCCGCCGCCTTCCGCAGGCTCTGCTGTCTCCACGGAAACCTCACTTCCGCTTCCGTACGCCCTGCACGCTTCCCCCTCTGAATGGCTAAAGGTCTCGTCAGTCTATGGAGTACAACCAATGGCCACCCTCAGAAGCTGGACACTCCAGGATGCGCTGCCTCCAGATCCCAGAAGGCTATGGGTCCCAAGGGTCAGCTAGGACAGCTCCCTCCTTGAAAAGCAGAGGTGATGTGAAGCTGTGGACTCTAAGGTCGAGCTGGGAGTGATTGTCCCAACGTCCCTGACGCCCAAAACTCGAGCCCAGTGGCAATACTCAATTAGGTCTCCCCTCCACCCCCAAAGGGACCTCAGGTCTATCCTAGGATAGGGTACATTTAGCTTGTTTTCACAACTGTGCATTTGCAGTTGTCACTTTTTCACGTAAAAAAATTGAGGAACTTGATGTTTTTATCTTTTGTTTTCTGAGACAAGGTCTCACTATGAAGCTTTAGCTGGCCTGGAAGTTGCTATGTGTAACAGGCTGGACTCAAACTCCTATCTACCCGCCTCTGCCTCCTCAATGCTCGGATTTAAATGGAGCGAGCAACTACATGTGCTGCCAATGTCTTTAAGTGTTGTAATCTGACCAGACAACATACTTCAGGAAAACAGACTTGCTATCAGCTGTACCTTTGTAGCATGTGCAGTGTGGTTGTACCCATGAGTAGTTATTTGGTGAAGGAGTTATTGCTATGGTTCCTCTGAGTTGGCGTGTGAGAAAATGTTTTCCCTGTGCAATAACTAGTTTATTCTTGTCTCCACCATGACCTCAAACCCTGAGGGTTGAGACACCTGAATCCATAGGCATGCATCTCCTGAAAACACTGGTCCCGCGGAAAGGACGGGCTCTGGATGTGTCTATCACGG
Source organism: Lophiomys imhausi (assembly GCA_907164525.1). NCBI lineage: Eukaryota > Metazoa > Chordata > Mammalia > Rodentia > Muridae > Lophiomys > Lophiomys imhausi. The sequence goes on from CAJQZJ010003646.1 coordinate 16,630,130, forward strand.
TTGGCAGTCCTCTCATTAGGTGCTACCCTGACTGTGGGCCCACATCTATAGAGTCCAAAACCAGAAAAATTCATAAACCTTTATTCAGCCAATTCTCTCAGGCCTCAGGCCCTGATGATGACTGTCACACCCCCATCCCTTTCCCCACAGGAGGCATTCAGTTGAGGCCACAAAACATGACATACATTCATACACGTCCATCAAAAATATCTGAAGGAGACTCTGGCTTTGGCAAATAAGAAGTGGGTCTGGCCGGGCGGTGGTGGCGCACGCCTTTAATCCCAGCACTTGGGAGGCAGAGGCAGGTGAATCTTTGTGAGTTCGAGGCCAGCCTGGTCTACAAAGTGAGTCCAGGACAGCCAGGGCTACACAGAGAAACCCTGTCTCGAAAAAAACCAAAAAAAAAAAAAAAAAAAAAAAAGTGGGTCTGGTTCAGCAACATCTCCTTAGAGGAGGCAGGCACTGATGCATGGCCAACTGTACTGGCCAGCCCTCCCTGACCCACATGTGTGCAAGTCAGAAGGAAACCCAGCCTCTACCTTAATGTCTGTATTATTCTGAGCAGCAACCCTGGGCTCTGAGAGGGCTATCCTGAGACTCATTCACGAACTCAAAACAATCTTTCTCCACAGATCAGGGCCCTCACCCCTGCAACATAACCTTGTTCTGCATGTAAAGTCCCTAAGATTCTCACAGCTGAGACCCTGAGGAAAGACTGGAACAGCCACCCAGAGTATGACCCAGTGTGTATCAGGCAGAGGGGTGCAAAGCCACACCCTGCCATATCCACTGGTAGAGGGCCAGCTACTTCACTGTTCTCTGGGCTCATTCCCTTTAGCAGAGGAGGACCTCCATGCACACTCATTCCTCAGGCCCCACGGGCCCTGTCACACTCACACGGCACGCCCTCTGCATTGCCTATTCTCCTCCTGCCACCCAGGGACAGAAAGGTCACCCCAAAGGACAGGCATGCAGGGCCTCTTGGATCTTCTGGCGGCAACGAGAATACTTCTGCAGGATCTGGCGGAGGTGCTCCTCTTCTTCCCGCTGCAGGATGCGTAGGAAATTGTTCAGTTCAGGCATGCTGAAGGCATCCCACTGCAAAGGGGCAGAGGGCAGACACATGGGCTGCAGCAAGATGGCTACACTGGTAGACCCTCCTCAGAGAATAGTGCAGCACAGTCACACAAGTTAGTTAGGACTGGGCTTCCTGACATTACCTTCTTTTTCATTCCCCTCCTTACTTGTTTTTTGTTTTCTTATTATTTTTAATTATTTATGTGTATGGGTGATACACATGGAAGTCAAAAGAGGGCATCAGATCCCCTGGAACTGGAGTTCTAGTTGTGAGCCACCATCTGGGTGCTGGGAGTCAAATCCAGGTCCTCTGTAAGAGCAACACCTGCTCTTAACCACTAAGTCAACTCTTTTTGTTTTGTTTTTTGAGACAGGGTTCTCTGTATAACAGTCCTGGCTGTCCTGCACTTGCTCTGTAGACCAGGCTGGCCTTAAACTCACAGAAATCCATGCACCACCACACCTGGCCACTAAGCCAACTCTTTAGAATCCTATTTTGTTGCTTTTTTTCAGTCACGGTCTTGCTGGTTCTGAACTTGCTATGTAGCCCACGTTAGTCTCAAACTTGTGATTCTCCTGCCTCTGCTTCCTGAATGCTGGGATCATAAGTGTGTATCACTGTGCTAGGCTTGATGTTAGTCTCTCGACTAAACAGTCCGAGCTAGGGTCCTCATGAGCAGTCTGCAGAAAACAAATCCTACAGTCACCTCACAGAGAGACAGCTAATCAGGATCTTCTCTAAATATCTGTTGTTAGGCACTCTCTCAATGCAATGGGGCTATGAATCAAACCCAGGGTGTCAAAAATATTAGCAAGTTACATTTTTCTTTACCACTAAGCTACATTCTCAGACAGCCCACCCTAACTACCCTATTTTTTTTCTTCTTTTCTTTCTTCCTTCTTTTCCCTGCTGCTATTAAGCATACATTTTTACCACTGAGCCACACACTAACCCCTAGGCAAAAAGTCTTTTCTTTTGCATTACTGGGAATTGAACTGTGGGGCTAGTTTTAGGTCAGCTTGACACAAACTAAAGCTATCTGAAAGGAGGAACCCTTAATTGAGAAAGTTGCCTCCGTAAGATCCAGCTGTAAGGCATTCTCTTTACTGTTTTTTTTTTTTTTTTCAACACAGGGTTTTCTCTGTGTATCAGCAATGGCTCTCCTGGAATTCTCTTTGTAAACCAAACTGGCCTGGAACTCACAGAGATCTGTCTGCCTCTGCCTCCTGAGTGCTGGGATTAAAGGAGTATGCCACCACGCCTGGCCCTTTTCATGACTTCTATGGGCACGTGTACACATGTGTACACATATATACATGCAGGCAAAACAATTCATACACATAAGTCTTTTTTTAAAAAGGCAAGATTTGTTTTATGTGTAGAGTGTTTTGGCTGCAGGCAGGTTATGTGCACTGTGTACATGGTCTGGAATTATGGATAGCTGTAAGCTTTGACACTGGTGCTAAGAACCTAATCCAGGTCCTCTGCATGAGCATTAAGTACTTTTAACCACCGAGCCCCATTGTTTGTTTGTTTTTGTTTTGCTGGTTTTTTGAGACAGGGTTTCTCTGTATAGCCCTGGCTGTCCTGGACTCACTCTGTAGACCAGGCTGGCCTCCAACTCAAGAGATCCGCCTGTTCCTGCCCCCCTGGGTGCTGGGATAAAAGGCATGTGCCACCACACTCTGCTGGAGCTCCACTGTTTTAATTTTGTATATATGTGTGTCTGTGTGGAGTTATGTGTACATAGTGCAGGTACCCTTGGAGGGCAGAAGAGGAAGTTGAATCCTTTGGAGCTGGAGTTGCAGGTGAATGGGGGCCACCCAACATGGGTGCTTCAAATAGAGCTTGGGTCCCCTGGAAAAGCAGCAAGCACTCTTCACTGCAGAGTCATCTCTGAGCTCACAGCTCTGAACCTGTCTTGGATCAGTCAAATTTCTCAATCTTTGGACAATTTTTCAGCACCAGGAAACAACACAACACTAGGACAAATCTTCCTGGTTTGTTTTTTGTAGCACAAACTGACCCCAAATCATAGCAATCCTCCTGTTTCAGCCTCCCAAGTACCATGCTTACAACATGAACCACTAGATTCAGCTTCTCCCTAGTTAACTGGGATAGGCTCTAAAGCTTGGCCTGTACATGAGTGCCCTGGAAGCCTGTACTTTGGTTCTAGGACCTACACATTCTTGGAGACGTTGTGCAGGGCCTGCTGTCTAGCCTGGCTTCTCCTGAAACTCTCACTGCAACTGCACCCCACTCCATCTGTCTGGTGATAAGGAAATAGAAAAGACTATGTGCTCACGTCCACCTCCCCGGAGTCGTTCTCCTTCAAGACAAAGCTCAGGGCCTTCTCGCTGGGCCCTGCAAGAAGCCGGAGCTTCAAGGGTTGCTCCTCATCTGACAGTTTCCGGAAGTATACTAGAAATCAGAAGGGGAAAGGATAAACAGAGACAGGCTCAGATGCCCAGCCCCTGAATGCACAGCTATGTGATGTATGCCCCCCTACATAGGGAGAGCTGCAATAGGAAACTTGCCTTGGCCTTGACACTCAGTTCGTTCGAAGAGTGCAAACTTGCGAGGATCATCCACTACCATGAATTTGCGCAGCAGGGCCTCAATGACCTCACGAGCCCGCGTCCGAGACAGAACATGCAGGTGCTTAACAGCATCCTTAGGCAAGTAAAAGGAGGTGCGGCGCCTCACAGCTGTGCTCCGCCCTGTGTTCCGCCGGGCGTCCTGTAAGGAAGGTGGTTTCTTGCTGGAAGGCACTGAGACAGGACGTATCAGTTTCAGCTGAACCTTAATGAAGCCTGTGTAGGAGCCATCCTTGTTCTAAAAAAGTGAGAAAGAAAACATGCCATGACACCAAGTTCTGCTGGAGATGGAAGCAGCTAGTTGAGTTCACCTGGGGTGGGGCCAGGTATGCACAGATCGCTGCTTGGGCCCACCCAGGGATACTTTGGCTACAAGTCTTTGGATATCTGGTGCAAAGTTAGGTTTCTGTTTCTCCTCTTGCCTGAGCAGTCAACTCACCAGGCTCATGAAGAGGTTGCTGTTGATCTGGCCATTGTAATCCTTGATTTTCTGCTCAGTCTCAGCTTGAGAAAGATCAGGCGTCTCCCGCTCTACAGGCTCGTCCTAAAAGACAGGCCAGCATGGACACAGGGCCCTTGAGAAGGCCAAGGTTTTTTTGAAAAACAGAAAGAAAGCCTTCTGGAACAGTCCTTGGAACTTGATTTTGGTCCTGTCACCAAACCTATACACTCAGAACCCATCACTGCTCCTGGTTTTGTATGCTATAGATGGAGACAGCAAAGAAAGGTAGAATCATTTGGCTTTCTGCTGCCTGGGGGAGGGGGATCACCTCAGCACTGGTTGTGGCCCTAAGGACATTACAGAAACACAGACAAATGAAGGCGCATGGCAAGGGGCCAGGACAACAAGAAGGACTATTAGGGAGGAATCTTATAGCTCAGTGATATAGAGTACTTGCTAGTATGGGCAAGGCCTTCAATCTCCATGCCCCCTACCCCCAATTAAAACCACATCTCCACTGCATAACTGATCCCAGAACACTAGCTGGGTCAGAGTTTGTTCTGGAGAAGGGAGCCCACTCTCCCATTTTGTACCGGCACAGGACACAACACTCAGGGTCAGAAGCATGGGAGCTGATGCACATTAGTAATCCAATCACCAGTAGGCAGGGGGGTAAAGGTGATCTCTATAATGTTTTTTTTTTTTTTTTTTTTTGGTTTTTCGAGACAGGGTTTCTCTGTGTAACAGTCCTGGCTGTCCTGGACTCACTTTGTAGACCAGGCTGGCCTCGAACTCACAGAGATCCGCCTGCCTCTGCCTCCCAAGTGCTGGGATTAAAGGTGTGCGCCACCACGCCCGGCTGATCTCTATAATGTTAACACACCTTAGTGGATTTCTTGGGGCCAGCCCCCACCACATCTCATATAGTGAAGAACTTACTGTGACATAACATTTACCCTTGACTCAAGCTACATAAAAGGCAACTTTAAGCCAGGTTCCAATCTGCCAGAGGTGTATAAGCAACTTTCTGGCAGAGCCTGTCCTACCAGTGCCAAGCAAGTAGGCTTCTGCTCTTCCCTTGCTGTCTAGAGACTTAGCCCAAAGACTAAGTTCTTTAGGGACTGGATTCTTGCTGGAAGGATGGAGTGTGGCTCAGCGAAGTCAAACTCTGAATTGGGGTTTCTTCTATGAAACTCACTTGGTCTCACTGCCTCTGTCTTCCTGTTGATATCAGAAAGGGCCTGGTTTGAATGCAATTGGAAAAAACCCAACAGCTAGTATCACCACTGACCAACGCCTTGTCCCAGGAGAATTCTCCTAAGGTCTCAGCTGGGGATTGAACCCTCAGGCTCACACATGCTAGGCAAATGCTCAATCACTGAACTATAACCCCAGGCCTCACAATTTTACTTTATTTACCCTTTGGGACCTCTCTCTCTCTGTCTGGTTCCTTAACAGTCAGAAGCCAGCCATCATACATGCTAGCTAAGCACTCTACAACTGAGCTAGCTGCAGATTTCAGCTGCTTTTAAACAATCCTTTTCTTTATATGCCTTTCAACTGGCTAGTATCTTTTGTTTTTTTCCCACCTTTCCATAATAGAAGATGACTCAGGGCTGAGTGGTATGGACACAATCCCAGGGCCCCACATTGAATTTAAAGTCTGGACTAAGGTTTTTGGGGTGTCAAGTAGCAGTCCATCTATAAGAAATTTGTACCAAATTTCACCTACAATATCACAGAAATCCACTTTCTTGGCTCAGATAAGGAATTCTATTTCATTGCTGCTAAGTTTTCTAACCTTCAGCCTCTATCTCACTTTCCTGATGCCTCCACCTCTGTGCTTTTCTGAGTATTCCTGCTCAAGAACAAGTTATCGGAGCTTGGTGGTCACAACCATGATATTCCTAGAAAATTCTGATAATTTGGGAATATCTGTGAGACTTGTTTTAAGAGGTTCAGCTGCCCTGGTACTAGACTTTATTAAGTCTTCAAGTTAGTAACCCCGCTCGGGGCATTTTACAGTCTTCGTGCTCCCTGTGGGCAAAATGCCCCTAATGCTTAAAGAACAAAGCAAGCTCCTCTTTTTTTTTTTTTTTTTTTCGAGACAGGGTTTCTCTGTGTATCTCTGGCTGTCCTGGTCTCATTTTTTGTAGACCAGGCTGGCCTCGAACTCACAGAGTTCCGCCTGCCTCTGCCTCCCAAGTGCTGGGACTAAAGGCGTGCGCCACCACCGCCCGGCTAAGCTCCTCTTACTATGTTCCCCAAACCCCTCTCTACAGTTCCACCCTGGAGGGATTATCGGAAAACTGTCTACATTCCGGCAGCTGGTGTCAGAGTTGGCCTAGCAATGGCTGGGGACTTTGCTGACTGATCCAAGGCTGCACATGAAAGGGACAGAGTCTCCCTCCCAAACGTCTCACTTCCCGACGGACTCCTCCTCCACTTCCTTATTTCCCCCAGGGAGGGTGTGGGAGCGCCCAAATGGGAAATCAAGACGCCGGTTTGGGCTGAGGGCCTGGCTTTAGTCATGGGTGAATAACGCCCGCCTGTGGTCCACCCCAAGCTTCAGAGTGGCTTCCCCTGGCTCAACAGGTCTTTGACCGCAAGGGCAGGGTAGCCTGGGTACTTAGAACCGGCGCGCCAGAACCCGGCTTCTACCCGGAGCAGAGAGCCCTACACACAACTCCCGGGCCAGTTTTCGTCTGGACCCTCCGAGAGGCTCCGGGAGGAGGAGAGGAGGGGAGGCTGCCCCCGAACTAACTCTCCACGCCGCAACTTACCGGGGAGGGGCGGGGTTCCAGCGACCGCCCCTCACCCGCCGGCGGCACCCCCCGGCTCCCACCTGGTCCGGGCGCGGCCTGCGGACGAGCGAGGTCCGCGCCGTGAAGTACTGCTCGAGCTCCGAGTCCGAGTCCTCCTGGCTGCAGTAGCCACTGCTCGTCGTGCTGCTCCAGGTCATTTCGAAGGAAGGAGTCTCAGCCTCGCCCATCGCCGTGCCCGCCCGATCCCTAGTCCACTGCGCGGGGAGCCTCCAACCACCGCCCCGAGCGCGTGCGTGCGTGCCAGTGAGCGTGTCAGTACGCGCTTGCGCTGAGGCCAGTGCCGCGCGGCAACCGTTAGGACTGAAACGTAGACAGCCAGAGTCCAGCTCTGGTGTCATGGGGGGCGGGGGGCGTCGAGGGGCGGGGACACAGCGCTCCACCTCCAGGGATGACCTCATCGCTGAGGCATCTCGTCTCGACTCCGCCCCTCAGAGGGACGTCCGGGGGCGTGTGCGCGTGCGCACCGTCGTTGCCTCAGGCCCGGAAGCCGGGTGTGGGAAGTGCGCGTGCGCCGAGCCAGGGCGCGCCTTCGCGGCTTGCGGTTGTAGTCTTGGCGTGGAGTGGGCGTCTGACAAACCCGCACGCAGAACCAGCGTCTCTGATGCCGGGAAATCCATAATTGGGACGTTTATTGTGCGCGGCGCCGGGACTATCCCGGAACACCTCCGCTGAGGGCTGGCGAGCCCCAGATGCCCTCCCAGCCCGCACTCCCCCGACCCCGTGCTCACCACGTTCGTGTCCCGCTCCAGTGCGGGCTCCCAGCCCAGGTCCCGGGGCCCGCAGCAGTCCAGGCAGACGAGCGCACGACAACGGTAATGGCAGGTGAACTTGCAGTCTGTCGAAAGGGCTGGCCGTGAGGCGGGGGAGCTCGGCGAAGTGACCCTCTGACTAAGGGAGCCTCTGCCCGACAGGTCTGGGTTTGACGGGCGTTTTCTCAAGCCCGGTTCCCGCCCACTGCTGCACAGATCCTGGAGTCCTCGGCTAGTTACCTCTGGAAGGCCTCGGGCCGTTAGAGATCCAACCCTGCCTCAACACTTGTGTTTGCCCACCGCAAGGCTACGACTTAGCTTTGCCATTAAGTTGAAAACAAAAGCACTTAACTTACGACTTCCTCTGTCATCTGCCTCTTCATTTGTTTACAGAAGCCTATTTTGTTTTTCGAGACAGTGTCTGATGTAGTCCTGCCTCCAACTGCTCTTCCGGCTAGGATTGCAGGTATGTGCCACAGGGCACCATCTAATGTTTTGTCTTCTGTACCCATCACCAGGATTGTTGTCCTTACATTTTCCTCTTGCTCCCCTTGACCCCCAGGGTTAGCACTCACTGGCTAGGCTTTCCCCTCCCTTCTCTGCAGCTCCCTGCCAGCAAGCAGTCCCTTCATTCGGTCTATCTCTACTTCCAGGTCTAATAGTTTTGATGCCCAGGTTTCTCTCCTGCTCTGTCTACACTCACCTGACCCAGATCCAAGGCGGCCCTGATTTGCCTCTTCTGATCAAATCCTGCATGTAGTGCCTCCCTTTAATGCCTGACAACGACTTCAAGTGAACATGGCCAAAGTTTCACTTTTCTTCCACCTCACTCCACCCATGGTTCCCATCGCAGCAAAACTTTATCAGTTATCCCAGTTTAAAGCAAAACCCAGCCGGGCGGTGGTGGCACACGCCTTTAATCCCAGCACTTGGGAGGCAGAGGCAGGCGGATCACTGTGAGTTCGAGGCCAGCCTGGTCTACAAAGTGAGTACAGGACAGCCAAGGATACACAGAGAAACCCTGTCTCGAAAAACCAAAAAAAAAAAAAAAAAAAAGCAAAACCCTACACCTACCTTTGATTTCTCCCTTATCTCCCTCTTTCCCAACACCCAAACTGTCCTGTGTCTCACCTCCAGAACTTTATTTCTCTTTGAGAATGTTGAGATGTAACAGCTCTTGCTTCCATGTGGCATCATCACAAATTGCTGTACTTCATCAGCTGAATTTGTCACATACTCATGTAGTGAATGAGATGTGCTCTAGGCCCACGGAGGCCTGTAGTACCATCCTTAAGTTTCTATATTGCTCGAAGCACTGATTCTCAACTCAGACTACACATCAGAATTTGGGAGGCAGAGGCAGGTGGAGCTCTGTCACAGCCTGGACTGCACAGAGAGTTCCAGGCCTGCCAGGGCTGAATAGTAAGACCCTACCTTAAAAAAAAAAAAAAAAAGAACTGAATGCCAAAAGTGCACAGTACACTTTCAACAATGAACAATGGACTCAACAAGTCTGAGAGGAGATCTAGGCACAGGGAGACTGGAAGGTATAAAGTATCCTGGATGACCGGGCATTAATCCCAGCACTCGGGAGGCAGAGGCAGGCGGATCGCTGTGAGTTCGAGACCAGCCTGGTCTACAAAGTGAGTCCAGGACAGCCAGGGCTAACCAGACAAACCCTGCCTCAAAAAGCCAAAAAAAAAAAAAAAAGGATCCTGGGTGATTCTGTTTGCTGGTAATCCTCAGGACCACTGTGTGTGAGGCTGTGTTCCATGTTTCAGCCTGTGGATCCCTGACTGAAACCTTGACTGAAGACTCAACAGATTTCCTACTTACAAGGAGCCCAACCAAGGTTTTCTAACTTTTTCTGGCCCCTATCATACGTGGTTAGTCACCCAGGGATCTAGAGGGGAGCACAGTGAGCCAATCGTTAGGAAGAGGCGGACCTCGGAATGCAGGCTCAGAGCACAGTAGGCACAAGCTTTTCAAGAAGGGCCCAGGCACCCTGTCATTCACAACTGCACCAGCCACGGACAGAGTGTGACAAGTGATAAACCATTATCTCAAGCACTGCCTGATAGGGCAGGTAACGGGACCTGATCTGCAGGGTCATCACTGCTGAACCACTGCGACTTGACCCGCAGCCATGATGCTGCCTCTGACCTCCCGTTTCGTAGTCGCTGGCTGTGTAGGGGCCGCTACTCACGCGCGCACTGTAGGCCCTTGCGCACGACGCCCCAGATGAAATCTCCACAGAGGTCGCACCACGTGTGTGTGGTGGGCCCTGCAGGCTGGAAGCGGTGGCCGCGACCCGGGACGTGCTGCTGTGAAGGATTGCGTGCTGTGCCCGGCGCGATGCGCAGAGCGTTGGCACGCTCCAGCCGGGTACGGCCATGGCCGACGCGCCCAGATGGTGCTAGCTCTCGTAGTTCAATGAGTTCGGGTTCACCCGACATGGCCAGGTCAGGCCGGTGCTGCAGCGGACTAGGAGCTAGCGAGTGCCGAGCGGGCGAGGCCGCAGGGCGGGCCGCGACTTCGGCACCGCCCCTAGGATCAAGGCCGGGCGGCGGGAAAGAGCCGGGAGAACGCAGTGGAAACGGAGGCGAGCCCACAGCGTGGACTTGTGGGCGGGGCGGGACCCAGGGGTGGGCGCCTTCAGAGAGCCCCTTCCCCAGTCTCCCCTTCCAGTTTGCGCTCCCCCTCTCCGCCCCGCCCAGCCAAGACTGCAGAGCGCCACACTGCTGCGTTTCTTGAGTCCGCTTTACTGTGATAAAGGAAGAGGGTCTCCACATCCGGCTCTTGCTTACGCCCCCCCCCCCCCAACACACACTGCCAGTTTGCTGATGCTGCGGCCTGGTCCTCTCCCTATTTGCTGGCTGGGTGGGGCAGGAAATGAAGAGCTTTTGCTGGTGTGTGTACGTCGGGTGATGGTGATTTGCAGCTCTACTTGACTCAGCTGTGCTCATCAGGGAAATTGAGGTCTGACAGGGGCCAGGCAGAGTTCCTGAGCTTCCAGAGTGACATTCTGGGTGCGCTCTTCTGTCGGCCCCCAGCAGCTGCGGCCTTCATTTAGCTCGGTCACCTTGGGCTGCTAGAACGCAAGTCTTTCCGTGCTTCTCCCAGTGTTTGACTTGACACTCCCTGCAGGGGGTGAGTTGCATGAGAATGGCACTGCGTGTGGGAGGACCCAGGTTGTCGTTTAAGGAGACTAGGGTCCCGGGATGCCCTCACCTGCAGCAGTACCACACGTTCTGGCATCTGGAGCAGCGTTTGGAGGCCTCTGCATTGCAGTAGGCACAGCGGGGCCTCTCTGGAGCCACAGCCTCTAGGACGTCCAGCTTGTAGGTTTCAGCCCATCTGGGGGAGGGGTCAAGAAGATCTGAAAGGACCTGACAGGTAGGGGCACAGAACTCCTACCATGGCCAAGCCTTCTACGTCCTATGCAGGCGACTTCAGGCACTCAGCAGACCTCACCTCTGTGCCTGTAGACGAAGATCCTTTTCCGAGGGGCTGAATACATGCTGAAGCTGGTGTTTGGCAATAGCCTGCCATTTGCCTTTGTTCTCTCGCTCCAGCCGGTCCCAGATTTCCGGGATCTAAGTGAATATAATAGAGATGGGGAGGAAGGAGCTGGCAGAGTGAACAGAGGTCCCAAGCACCTAACTTTCTAGGTGCTTACCTGTTCCAAAACTAGGTCCTTCTTGGGGGGCTGGGTTTCAACCAGGGCCAGGTGGGCCAGGAAACCCTTCAGATCCGCAAGGTTGGGCAGCTGGTCAAGTAGTGTGTCGGTGAGGAAGGACTGAAGCTGCAAGTTATCCAGGGAAGGCCATTGTGAAACAGATCCTGGCCAGATGGCCAAGAGACAGGGAGTCCTCAAATTGGGCTGAGGGTACTAGGAGGGTTGGTCTCACCAACTCCCATGTCACCTGAAGCCCAAGTTGTGGAAAGGGTACAGACAGGCAGGGATGCTGGGGGTGGGGATGGGTAGGGTTATCGAGCTCTCCACCTTAAGCAGCTGTCCCTTGGCAAAGCTTGTAAAGCAGTATCGGGCTTGGGCCTCAGGGCTGAGCAGTAGATTGTACAGGGCGATCCACACTTGCCCATCCAGCTTGTTCAGCCTCTGCTGCGCTGAGGGGGCCACTGTCTGCCAGCGGCCACTCTCAAATAGCTGCAGCTTGCCTGGGGAGAAGAACCAGCTCACCGGATGCAGATGTTGCATTCTCTTTGAGTGTGTGGCCCAGAGGTCTGACCACTGCCTGGCAAGGTTAGAAAGCCTGGGCCACCAGACTTTGAGAACAAGGTGAGTCCTCAATAAATGACTCATGAGACTTGTCTGCCTCAGAGTCAAAATCTAGCCCCATCTTGGTGAGGCATCTGGTACCCTCAGTGTGCATGCTGTCTACATTGTCCATCCTGAAGGATGTTCTGGAAGCTGCCAGTTAGGTATTAGGCAGGTGAGGGAGGGCCTTACCTCCTTCCCTCCGGCTCCAGGGACTGTGCTCCAGGAGTTCCACCAGGAGGCAGGGCAAGTTGTGAGTGCTGAGCATGCGGTTCAAGGTGCTCAGGGAAAGGCTAGGGGTGGGGCAGGATGGGGGTTAGCAGAGGCTACACACCAGGTCTTGCAGCCCTTTATTGTGGGCCCCAGGCGGCCCACCTATCCACGCAATCTGTGATGTAACGAAGGACTGAGAGGGCTTTCAGTGAGATCTCAAATTCCATCATCTCTGCTTGCTTCTGCAGCTCCTGGTGGGGGGCACAGGCACACAGTATTCGCCCCTGCCTGTGGAGGCCTGAGAGAACTCACTTCGAGGTTTTGCTAAGAACAGAAAACCTTAGCTTACTTGCATGGGGGTACTGTCTTGGGACCATTCCTCTTCAGACAGGCAACCACAGCCAGTCCGCGCCACCAGCAGTATCAGCTTGCGGTGGCAATAGTCCACTAGGTCCAAGACCTTGTCATCTGCTGACTCACACACCTCCTGGGGGTTCAGGGAGGGGATATCTCTAGTTTTTGATCCCCTCTCCCACAGATAAATCCCACCAGGCTCTGGCCTGCAGGAGTGGCCTCTTTCAGCAGGAGCCTCTCACCTTATGGAAGAACACTGTCTCTAGGAGATTGATGATGGAAGCCTCATGGTGTACCTGCCAAAGAGGACGAGTCTGAGTCTGAGCTGTGAGGGAGGGACGGGACTGTGAGCTATCTTTCCTGGCTCAGGACCCTTGGGAGGCCCAGCTCACCACCATGTATATGGGGAAGGTATTCTGGGGTTTGAAGTCCTCCAGTCGGCACAGCACCGGGAAAACCTTCTGTTTCCACATCTCCACTGCAATTAGCTCCTCCACCAGTGTCGGGACCTGCCAAGGGCAGGGGAGGAACAAAGATGAGACTGAGCTGCCTTGGTCTCTCAGCTCTCCAGGGCCTGCATCATCCCAGCTTAGCCCTCCAGCTCTCTTGGGCCTTTAGACTATCAGGTTCCATAAATACCCTCAAAGTTCCTGGTGCACTGTAGGCCTTCATTTCCAGTTGCTTCCATATCTCTGAGGGGACATCACCCATTTCCGCTGAATGAACTTCCCTGCCCCTCTTGAATCTTATCCCATCCTTTCCATCTAGGCATCCCTTTTGGGCCAGCTCTCCTCTTCATGTCCTTGCCATGTCACATGGCCTCACTTTTACTTAGACCCTGTACTGTGCCCTATTCCCAGACCAACCCCTAGCACTCAGCTCTGCCTTTTTTTTTTCTTCAGGGGAACCCTCTTCTACATACTAGTGTCATGCCTGGCCGACCCTCCAGCCAGGCTTCTTCTTGGTTTCTACCTGTAGTCCCAATGTGGCTGCAGCAGTGATCGATCAAAGTGGTCCTCCACCCCCACCCCCCCACCCCCGAAGTGTCAGTGCAGTCCCTGAGCCACTTCCCACAAAAGCGTGCCGCCAGAGCTGTCAGCGCCCCCTTCCCGCCTCAGCCTGTGCGGCTGGAGGGGCTGGAGCAGTCAAAATGGTAGCTCCTGGCGCTCCTGTCTGCTGACTCCAGAGCTGTCCTGTCTCAGCCTGCTGTCGACCAGGGAGCTGTCTAAGGTGGTGACATCTTTCCTGCCTCAGCCCTTTGCCTCAGGAGCTGTCAACTGAGATGATAACGTTCCTGCCTCAGCCTACATCAGTCAAGGAAGCTGTCCACAAAGGCAGCACCTCCTCTCCTCAACTATTTGTGCTGCCAGGAAAGACTTCCCTGCCAAGGACTCCCTTCCTAATCTTTGTAAACGTTGTAAACCCTCAAGGGGGAAAAGTGGCCAGGACCCCACCTGATCTCTCTGTCATAACATTTCCAGCCTCTGTAACTGTCACAGAAGTCATCTCCAGCCCCTTAATAGGACTCATCTCAGATTATGGTAATTTAAAGTGAAAAGTCTGAACAAAAGAGCCAGCAATCCCAGAGCAGGGAAACCCACCAATCCCAGCACAGGAAAGCTCACCTATCCTTGAGCTCTCTGAGCTCAGGACTTGAAATTCCACAAATCCTCACTCTAGAAATCCCTGCCCTAGAAAGCTCCACCCCCAAGAAACCCTATATAAGGCCCACACTTTGTTCAATTCCCTGCTGTCCTCTACCTGGAGCAGGAGCAGCCACACCCTGGATTCGTGTCTCTCCTCACCCTGGATTCATCCAAAGAAGCAAAGAAGGAGCAGGGCTCAGGCCCCAATGTTCCACAAGCTCAGCAAGGGTTGGGGAAACTTTCCCCTGTGAGCTGCAACCTCTGCTGAGGAAGCCTCCTCTCAGAGCTGTGTGGTTCCTGGGCTCCCGTGCATCAGGATGTCCTTCTACTGGGACACTAAAAGAGCTGTGTGATTCCTGAGCTCACAAGTCCCAGGATACCTTCCTCAGAGCTGTACCACTTTCATTGGGGATACCTTCTCCCCTCAGAGTTGTGTGGTTCCTGGGCTCATGAGTCCCAGGATACTTTCCCATCCATGCAGGCCAAATGCTAACACTACCTTCTCCTCTTCTATCAGAAAAGCTGCTTTCCCCATTTTGAAAGTCCTACTTCCCCTTTAGTGAGGATATCTTTTGTCCTCATAGTCAAGTCAGGCTGATGTTAGCACTTGGGTGCTCCCCCTAGAGCTTAGGCTAGTCTAGGATCCACGACTGTCTCTGTAGTTAACCCTCGGATCCACTAAGGGTACCAATAGGAAATAGGACCAGGTACAGTGGTGATACCTGCCTGCAGCCCCAGCACCTGGGAGGCACAAACAGGAAGGCTGTGAGCTAATGGCAGCCTGGACTACAGATCAACAGTTTATCTCAAAATAAAACAAACATAACGCATTCTTCTGTCCCACTTAGAAATGGCAGGTATACTAGGCCAGAAGGAAGAACAGGTGCCTAGTGTCCGCAAGAGATAAGAGTAGGAAGGCAGGAATCCTGCCTGTGACCTTGACGTACCTTCCCGTGGGTGATCAGCAGCTCTTGGATAGGCTCACCCTGACTGACAGTGGCGTCAAGGATGGCTTGCATGTTCAGCTTCTCCAGGTTCTCATGCTGCTTATTCCACCTGCCCACGAAGGGATGTGTGTACATTGGGTGTACAAATGTGCAACGGGGTGGGTGGGGTGAGGGCTACTGAAGCCCACCATGATCCTGAGGCCAGCAGGGCTTCAGGGGCCACACACTTCTGTATCAAAGAGCTTTGGCTACCCACCTGGAGGCCCCTCCACACTGGGCAACCCCTTCTCCAACGTTAGTCCCAATTTCCCCCACTAAACAACCAGGTGACTCCACCTGTTCCAGCTGCCTCACCCTTCAGATCCCATCTCCCGTAGCGGGAAGCTGCGCAGGCCTCGCACCAGCACATCAGCCTCCCCCGGCAGCAGCAGCTCTAGGTCGCCCATTCCAGTGGCCGGGATTTGTTTGGCCTCAGGAAGCAGTCAGGATGGGGAAAACTGAAACACTGAGGGACAGCAGACTCCAGCGGCTGGACCAAAGTCTTGGGACAGGACAGTTGCTAAGCCGTTGAGGCGCGTGGGTCCTCGTCGCCATGGAAACGAATGAGCTTGGCGCCTGCGTGGTGTTATCCTGAAACTACGCTTGCCACGCCCACCTCTCTGCCAATAAGCAGCCCTAGATGTGAGACACATTCCCTCACACCCACACCTCCCCAGGGCCTGCACAGCTGCGGAATAACTCGAGTTCTCACCAACTCCTACAGCTGCACTCTTTTTGCTACAACGGTTTCAGGTTTCTCCCAGGCTGGCCTGGAACTCCCTGTCCTGGACTCGCTCTGTAGACCAGGCTGGCCTTGAACTCACAGAGATCCGCCTGCCTCTGCCTCCTGAGTGCTGGAATTTAAAGGCGTGCGCCACCACGCCCAGCTTCTGTTCTCTCCTTAGTGCTAAAATTAAGGCATGTGTTACCATGCTCAGTCCAGAAGCCGAGAGTCCTAAAGATGTGCACCTAATATCATTCTTCCCTCGAGGATGACTCTGTGCCTACCTCTGGCATTAAAAACAAAAACAAACAAACAAAAAAAAACCCAGACCACAGTGACTTTACTAGCTCCTCTGAAAGACCTACCTCTCACCCTCTATTCTACCCCCATGTTTCAACTTTTGTCCCACCGCCCTCCTGTTTTATTTTAAAAATGTTTGTGTGTCTGTGCACATGTGCATGTTTGTGCAGGTGCTCATGGAGGCCAGAGGCATTGGATCCCTGGAGCTGGAGTTATAGGTAATTGTGAGCTGATACACATGGGTGCTAGGGACCAAACTCCAGGCTTCTGCAAGAACAGTAGTGTTCTTAACTGCCGAGCCAACTCTGCAGTACCCCTCCTCTTTCTTTGAGACAGGGTCTCATTATGTAGTCAAGACTGACATGGAGCTCGCTATGGAGCCAGGGCTGGTCTGAATTTTCCTCCTTCTTGGTCAGCTTCCCATGTGCTGGGAATTCTGGCAGGCACCACCATGCTTGCTTTCCATGTTTCAACCTCATGGGCTTCTCCCGGGTTCCTCATACACTCCTTTGTCTTTTTTGAGACAGGGTCTCACTATGTCACCAAGGCTGGCTTTAAAATACTGTATAGTTCAAGCTGTCCTTGAACTTGTAGCAACTCTCTTGTCACTTCCTTTGTGTTAATATTACAAGCATGGCCCTTG
Organism: Lophiomys imhausi; assembly: GCA_907164525.1. Taxonomy (NCBI): domain Eukaryota; kingdom Metazoa; phylum Chordata; class Mammalia; order Rodentia; family Muridae; genus Lophiomys; species Lophiomys imhausi. The sequence goes on from CAJQZJ010003646.1 coordinate 16,646,966, forward strand.
CCTTATTTCTTCTAGAACAGTCTTACTCCCTCAAGGTTCAGCTTGTCATCCAGATCTTCCTTGGCAAGTTATATCACAGCAATCCTTGCTCCTATCTCAGTATATTATATCCATCTATTTGATTTTAGTTTTTTCGGTTACAGGCCCAGAGCTGTGGTCATGGCTGAATTGCCTAGCACACACAAAGCCTTGGATTGAATCCCCAGCACTGTATACATGGGATGTGGGAGCATAAACCTTTAATTCTAACACTCAGGAGCCGGAGGCAGCAAGTTCCAGGCCAGTCTGTGCCACAGGAGAGCCTGTCTCACCCAGTGCCCCCCTCCAAAAAAAAAAAATTAAAAACCTAGGTGTGGCCAGGTGTTGTGGTGCATGCACGCCTTTAATCCCAGCACTCGGGAGGCAGAGGCCGTCAGATCTCTGTGAGTTTGAGGCCAGCCTGGGCTATGTAGTGAGTTCCAGGACAGCCAGAATTACAAAGTGAGACCCTGTCTCAAAAAATTAACCCCCACCCCAGAAACAAACAAAAACCCCAAATCAAACCAAACAAAAACTCTAGGGCTGTTTATTGTCATTTCTGTCCACTAGATGGTGCCCGGCAGGTTAGTTGGCACAGCTATCACATTCACTGGTCTTTAGTGGTTGGCTGAGGAAGTGCTCAATTTTCCACAGGATGAAATGGGCGGCTTCATTTGCAAAACTGAGGGTCACCCTCCAGGCCACATGTACTACCCTACTCGTGTAGGCCCCGTGGACCAGTGAGGGCTTAGTAGGGGCAAGCAGCCATAGTAACGTGCTCCAGCTGGCCAGCTTCACTTCCAGCAGATGATGATGTTGGGGTCATTTTCTAGTCGCTCATCCAGCTCGTGGTAGCTCATGCCTGGGTGGGGTGAGCAAGGCCAGGTCAGAAGCCTTGGCACAGCCAGGCAGTCCTCACCTCACCCTGCCTGCCCTGCCCGCCTCCACCTGTCTTGCAGCAGATCTCATCATAGCTGTGGCAGCCTGTGTAAAGCCGGGCAGGGTGGCTCCGCTCCTCCTGAGACACTCGGACTGGATACTTTTGTAGTCTCCGGATGAGGTTCTTCATGAGCCCAAATTGGATCAGCTTCCTGCGGGGAGAGAATTGATCCCCGAGCCTAGCCAACCCTTTCCTTTAGTGCCTTAGGGGCTAGAGCAGCCTCTGAGCTCCCCATGTGGCTGGACTCACAGGCTACATGCTTCTACTCAGGGGGAATCCCTTGCTTCCTATTTGACTCAGGGCTCTTCCAGAGAGACCCAAGACAGTCCAACTCATCACCTCTGAGAAGGCTGACCTTTCGTCAACACGTTGTAGCTGCTGAGGGTGGCGCCCAATGAGGTCTCGCACAGTGGTGCCGGCACTTAGGCTGCAGTACAGCTGGAATACATCTCGCAGACTGGCCCTTTTGTGTCCTGCGGGTGCCAGGGTGAGCTTCCTAGGTGGCCCTGTCCTCCCCAGATTAGTCTCCCCCAGGGTTTGCCACTACCTTGCTTCGTGACGTAGGATAGACACGCCTCCTGCAGGGACTTGTCATCTACCAGGTCCTGGACTTTTGGTGTTGGGCAATACACATTGGAGTACTAGAACACAGTAGGGGCACAAGGGGCGGCGGAGTGATCTGCTTGGGAGTCTGGCTTGATCTAGCCCAGTCATGTGGGTCATACTGTACTTAACTGTATCCCAGACTCACCTACCTGGAGGATGGACACCAGTGTCACAACACCATAGTACCTGGTGGAAAGAGCTCTGCTTAGGTTCCAAACACCATGCCTTCCCACCCCCATACTCAAGGTCCCTTGGAGCTCCTCTGACTCATGATCTATAATGGGCACAACTGTATCTTCACTCACAGCAGGTTCTGAATGGCAATGCGCACCAGGTTGAGCTCCACATCTGCCTCAGCAGAGATCTTCTGGACGTGGCGGAACCCATCAATGTAGGGCAGGATCTATACCGAGCAAGGCAGGGTCAGCAAGGGTGAGATGAGGCTAAGGCGGTGGGCAGCCCAAGGTGAGAGAGAATACTTGAGAGGGCTAGCATACCTGCTGCGTGGTAAGGTCCCACTGTGAGCTGAAGAAATCCTCTTTGTCCTTGGTAAAGACAGGCACGTCATATTCCTGAGCCACAGGAGGGTCAGGCCGCTGCTCAATCACCTTCAAGTGGATGGTGTTGGATTCATCTGCAGGGGACCCCACCCGTATCTTCAGTGCCATCTTTCCCGAGAGGCCCTCAATCTATCCAAAATCTCCCAGCATTAACTGAGGCAGGCTGGTGGATCTTGGGAGGTTCATTCTTACTCTTTTATGGAGCAAGAAACCAAGGCCCAGAGAGAGGGAAAATGTAGCCAAGAAGCAGAACTAAGAGTTCCGTTGGCTGCTCCCCTAACCCTCACCCCCATTATCCACTGGACCCTCGGACATCATTGTTTCGACACATGGCCTTTTTTTTTTTTTAAGGTTTTTTTTGAGACAGGGTTTTTCTGTGTAACAGCCCTGGCTATCCTGGAACTCACTCTGTAGACCAGGCTGGCCTTGAACTCACAGAGATCCGCCTGCCTCTGCCTCCCGAGTGCTGGGATTAAAGACGAGCCACCATGCTCAGCCCCACGGCTATTTCTTGCCCACCAATTTGCTCAAGAATCTCATCCTCCTTCAGTGGCTGTGCTCATCATTTCCACCTTCCCATCCTTCCTCTACTCATATACCGTCCCAGCCGAGGTTGCCCATACCGATGGGTAGAGTGCATCGGCCAGAGGCATTTAGCTCTTCCAGTAAGATGGTCATGATGGGCACCAACTTCTGCTTGCTCTCCTCTGTGGACACAAAGCTGCTTTCCAGCTGGATAGAACATGGACAACATGGTGAATATATCTCAAGCTCCCGGTGGGCTGTATTCTGAGCTACTTGTTGTGGGCTGGTGATTGGAGACATAGGAATGCTTTCCCCCAACTGTGCCCGCTATGCACCCACGCCCATCTTGCAGACCTCCAGTGTGGTCAAGTAGCCGGCTAGCTTTTTAACAATGGGTTCAAGGGCACAAGTCTTGGCCTGAGCATCACACACGAAGCCCAAGTTGAAGAGGAGGGCATTTCGGCTGTATTTCTTGTGTTCAATGCACACGGGGCAGCCAATCAGCTTCTTCTCCATGGCTGTGCTGGATGGGTAGATCAGAGTCAGCCTAACCCCCAAACCAGTCGGGGACCCCTTTGCTACCACCCAACTAGGAGCTCACACAGTGATAAGCTTGTTCTGTAACTCAGGCTTGGTAATGATGTATACTTGGACAGTGTCAAACAGCTCTCGGGAGATGAAATCCTCAGGGACCTGGGGAGGGTAGTGACAAGAGTTTCCTCAGTGCACACTGGGATTGGTTGGTTCTACATCCTGCCTAGGCCCAAGTCCTCTACTGTTTTCTCATCCTCATCCACCCACTATCATACTTTTTTTTTTTAAAGCATGTTTCCAAACACATCTTTTGGCAAGCTTCCTGGTTTTTGCATTCACTATTCTCACTACCTGGAACACTCTTTCTATTCTCACCTAAATTTTATGTACCATTTATGTCTCAATCCAGTGTTTCTCTTGGGTCATCTAAAGCTTCATGAGATCTAGCACCTCCCTGAATCCTACAGTCTGATTTGCCTCAAAAACTGCTCGTGTGGCCAGGCGTGGTGGCGCACACTTTTAATCCCAGCACTCGGGAGGCAAAGGCAAGCGGATCTCTTCGAGTTCAAGGCCAGTCTGGTCTACAAAATGAGTCCAGAACAGCCAGAAATACACAGAAAAACCCTGTCTCAAAAAAAAAAACCTTAAAAAAAGAAAACAAAAAACAAAAAACCAAACCCCCCCCCCCCAAACCCCCCCCCCCAAACAAAACAAAACAAAAAACTGCTCGTGTAACAAATCTCCTCCCCCACACTAGGAACCAGAGACCTGGGTCTGTGTATCCTCTCCATTCAAGGTTATCTGTGAATGGAATGACATGCCTGGATGCAGCACATGGACCACAATCCCTCCAGGCGGCCAGCTGAGCTCCAGGGAGCATCCCTCTCCTCGCCCAGTCCCGGGAGTGTGTAAGGCACCTGATAGGTAATTTTGGGTCCCAGCGTTGGGTGGAACTCGCTGAAGAATATGCATTCGATGCGGCAGCTGCTGCCCATGATTGGTCCCGAGTTTGTAATCCCTTGTCTTTCGTTCCGTGGTCGCCTCCACCCCTAGGAACGTCTGTCAAAAAGAGAAAGAGGCCTAGGACAGTTCTCACAGGTTTGTGAGCGCAAACCAAATGATCCGTCAGCTCAGCGGCGCCTGCGCAGGCGACCCAGAGGCGTGGCTGGCGCTGGACAGGATGGGAAGGGGCTTGTCCCAGGAAGTGTTGGGTGGGTAGACCTCCCACCCGGAAGTGAAGCGCCTCCGTAAAGGAACGGTGGCGCGGCTGGCGGGTCCGGGGGTCCAGTTTATTTTGGAGGAAGTCACTGCGTCGAACCTGAGAAGCAGGTGAGGAAGGCAAATTCCTACCGTGGAGGTACAGCGTGCCAGGTGCACATGGGGAGGCAATGTGCAAAGAGATTCACGCTTAGGTAGGAGGAGAGCTGCTGCGAACTACACTTCCCGTAGTGCTCCACGCCTTCCGTTCCGGCTATTGGTGACGTGCTGCATTCTGGGATTTGTAGTCTTACGTGTCATTCCTCCCACCTGGAAGGTGCGATCAGTACCACTTCAAATATAGGTGTTTGACAGGTTCGCTCTGCTAAGTTGGGACTCTTGGTGCCGGCTTTGTTCTACTCCTGTCATAACTTCTCCGAAAAAAAGCGGCATTCCTGCCCTGAATTACTGTCCCCAGTAAGAGGCGTGGACAGTGGGCAACCTTGCCAACGCCTACGATGCTTTCAGGCTGTACAGCTATCGGCTGGGCTGACCATGGCCCTCTCTGTGGAGACGGAGTCGCATATCTACCGAGCTCTGCGCACTGCCTCTGGGGCTGCAGCCCACCTTGTGGCCTTGGGCTTTACCATCTTTGTGGCTGTGCTTGCCAGACCTGGCTCCAGTAAGTAGAATTCATAGTTGACTTATAGGAAAAGCCAGTTTTCTTTGGGAACGGGGCAGTGGGAAGTAGGCATTGACTTAACTCCTGGGAATAAGCTTGGCTGGCAGAGGAATATTCTGTGTTGGAGGTATTTAGAGTCCAGGGTTGAGCAGATCAGTGTGGGGCTCTGCCAGGCTGGCCAAGCTTCACAGTACGTGGTTTCTCTATCTTTGACTTGGCATTTCATTCCTGGCTCGTGGAGATGCTGGAGGAAGGAGCTGCCAGAGGAGTGGCAGAGCGTGCTCTGTCCCAGGAAGAGACTAGGGGGTGGGTAAGATGAGCTTGTTACAAGAAGGGGCTCACATTTTGACACTTCCTTAGGTGATGAATGGGTTGTCCATGTTCAGCCTTAGGGACCAATATGCTGGTTTCTTTTTCCCTTAGCACCATGAGACTTCCTCTTTTCATTCCAGGTCTATTCTCCTGGCACCCTGTTCTTATGTCTCTGGCTGTAAGTAATGGATCTGGGTAGCTTTTAGGGGTAGAATGTGGGCATGGGTGGCGACCCTCAGAGTTCTTGAAGGGATTTTAGTGCCAGTTTAGAGGAGTTCCATGCTCCCACTACTGCTTCTGACATGTATCCAAGGCTTGAAAAACAGCACCCAAGACCCAGGACAAATGGGTGAAGCCCACTCAAGCACACAATGTGGGTTTTCTCACTTCTAGCCAGGAAGCTGAGAAATTGCTTTGTCCCAAGAAACCTTAATTTATGGTGATGCATAATTTTCCCTGAAACAGTGCACCCATGTGGCCAGCTCTTGCCAAGAAATTGTATCCAGCCCCAAGGGAGGCAAACAAGGCTTGTGAATCATTTATAACTGCCACGTCTCAAACCTTGTTTGCTGGGTAATATAGCAGAGGTGACATTTCAGAAAAGGCAGCTCTCCCTAACTACTCGGGTCAGACGCTTTTCCCCACATAGGGTCCTCCATTTTATCACCAAATGCAGCATTTTGTCCTTGGGAAAAGGAAAGAAGGGGGTGGGGCCGAGTGCACCAGCCTGGAGGGTCGTCTAAAGCACTCACAGAACTCTTTTTTTTTTTTTTTTTTTTTTTGGTTTTTTGAGACAAGGTTTCTCTGTGTAGCCCTGGCTGTCCTGGACTCACTTTATAGACCAGGCTGGCCTCGAACTCACAAAGATCCACCTGCCTCTGCCTCCCAAGTGCTGGGATTAAAGGCGTGCGCCACCACCGCCTGGCTACTCACAGAACTCTTAACTTGAGTCTCTTCTGTCTTTTAGTTCTCCTTCCTGATGACTGAGGCACTCCTGATGTTTTCTCCTGAGAGTTCACTGCTGCGCTCCCTGTCGCGGAAGGTGCGAGCACGCTGCCACTGGGTGCTACAGCTGCTAGCCCTACTGTGTGCCCTGCTGGGTCTGGGTCTTGTCATCCTCCACAAAGAGCAGCTTGGCAAAGCACACCTGACCACCCGACATGGGCAGGCAGGGTTATTAGCTGTGCTGTGGGCAGGTCTGCAGTGTTCAGGGGGGCGTGGGGCTACTCTACCCCAAGTTGCTGCCCCGATGGCCCCTGGCAAAGCTGAAACTCTACCATGCCACTTCTGGGTTGGTAGGCTACCTGCTGGGCAGTGCCAGCCTCCTGCTGGGCATGTGCTCACTCTGGTTCACCGCCACTGTTACTGGTGGTGCCTGGTACCTGGCCGTGCTCTGCCCCATCCTCACTAGTTTGGTAATTATGAACCAAGTGAGCAATGCCTACCTGTACCGCAAGAGGATCCAACCATGAGCACTTGCCAGCCATTAGGAAGCCTGGATTGGCACGTCAGCATGACCTGGATCCAGCTGGAAATCTACTGAACTCTTGCAGCTGATTGGGTCAGGGAATGCTTCAGGTACTAGGGCACTCGGGTAGATCTGACATTTTTGCTCATGCTACAGTGCCTCCCTTTTCTTTCTTTGCTGTCAACCCCAAGGAAAGTGGATCATGTGCCTGGATGCAACACTGTCTCTCCAGCCACACAGCTGACATTTGTACTGGTATGTCCAGAAATCATGGAGAAAATAAATAAAATAAACACACAGACAAAAAACTGGGATGGCTGATAGAGCAGCGCAGAGCTGGGGGTGGGTCTTGCAATGAGAAAATGGGCAGCTGGGTAAGGTGGGGGCCTCTTCACATGGTGGGAGTCCTCAGAGCCTGGCTGCTAAACTGCCTATGACACACTTAGTACATAGAGGCTACAAGTGGACGGTAGCGCTGTCTCCAACTGTGCTGAAGTCTGAATACTATGGTTATTGGCAGGAGATAGACTGTTTTCACGTGTATCACACACATGGCACAACTTAAGAGCTGAAACACAAGCCAGGCGTGGTGGCACATGCCTGTAATTCCAGCATTTGGGAGGGAGAGGCAGGGGGATCTCTGTGAGTTCAAGGCCAGCTTGGTCTACAAAGCAGGTCCAGGACAGTCAAGGCTACACAGAGAAACCCTGTTGCAAAACAAACAAAAAAACAAAAACAAAAAAAAGTTGAACCACGGTCAACTGTGGTGGCAGGTGGATCTCTGGTCTATGAAGTGAGCTCTGGGCCAGCCAAAGCTACATGATAAAACCTTGTCTCAAAAAAGAAAAAGAAGATCCACATTCAGAAAAAAAAAGTCTTAAATTAAAAACAAAACAAACAGTGGTGAAAACAAAACAAAAACAAACAAAAAAAAAAAAAAAGAAAAAGAAAAAGAAGGGCCGAAGAGATGGCTCAGAGGTCAAGAGCACTGTTTGCTCTTCCAGAGGACACGGATTCAATTCCAACCACCCACATGGCAGCTCACAACTGTCTATAATTCCTGTTCCAGGGGATCTGACACCCTCACATAGACATACATCGAGTTAAAACACCAGTGTACACAAACATAAAATAAAAAGCTGAACCATAAACACTTTCATTTTGTTTTTGAGACAAGGTTTTATGTCTCCTAGATGGGCTTTGAACTCACTATGTGGTCAAGGATGATACCCAAGTTCAGATGCTCCTGCTGTACCTCAGCCCTGGGATTATAGGTGTGTATATACACCATGCCCCTTTTATGTAATGCTGGGAGTCAAACCTAGAGCTCTGAAATGCTAAGCAAGTGCTCTACCAACCATGCTACACCTTAAGCCCCTAGTTCCTGTTTGTTTGAGACTGGGATTATAGACGTATGCCAACATGCCCTGCCTAGGATGCTGCCTTACGATGGAGATGCCTTCAACTCTCAGGTACTCTGGCATATGGCCTTTCTAATAGACTGAGGAGAGAAAGGAGCCAGGGACCGAGGTGATGGCACTGGCAAGGTTGCCTAGCAGCAGGCACACACTAGTGGAGAAGAGGTGGGGGCGATGGTGGAGTTGACATGGAACTGAGCCCTAGGACCCAGAAAACACATTGAATTTTGCATTTGATAAAGATGAGAGGGTTGCACAAGGTGACCTGACAGAGCCCAAAAGCCACACCTCGAAGAACCACTTTATTGACACTGTGAGGCTGGGCTTGGCTGCCCACTCAGGTGGTCCTGTAGAAAATACCTGGGAGCTGTGGCAGCTCCAGCTAGGCACGTTCGTCACTGCCACAAGAAACCCTGACATGAATGCAGTCTGAGGGGCAGGGTTGTGCACATCCACACTGGCTGGGCCCCCAGAACATTTTTGGCAAATACAAATCCTTGCCTTGGCTCAGGGCTGTTGGCAACCAGTTTCAGATGTGAGGGCTGGCCCAGGAGCTGTGGCACTGGTGTCCCTGGAGTCACTTCCTTGGTAAGGAATCAAACCTGCTGAGGTGCAGTCTTACTGCAAATGGGGTCTGGACTGCCTGATGTTCAGAGGCCCCACACCTGCCACTGTGGTTGTCTGGAGTTGGAACCAGGTAGCAAGGGTCCTGTGTAGTGTTGTTGAGAAATAGCAGAAGGCCAAAGAAGCCCCCAGCAGGCCCTCTTCCCTCTCCTTAGAGCAGTCAGTGCCCTGGAGTAGCTGAGACGTGTCAGGGAGAGCACGGGAGTAGAGCTACACTCAACGTGGTCTGGAGTTACAGTTTTGGGGGAGCTGCCTCGAAGGTGATGAGACTGGATTCTGGGGCAGCCCCCTTCCCTGGGGATGCGGAAACATTTTCGGAGGGCAGAGGACTGTCCTTTTTTGCCCCAGCCTCCTCTTCATCATCATCCATGCTGGGCCACACTGACTGATCCTCCACTCTCTTCAGCCGCTCATTGAGAGCCTTCAGGGCCAGCTGCCTAGATGCAGAAGAGAAAGTCACATCACACTAGGTTTGGGAGAGGCACAGACTCTGCAACCTTCCTCAGCAGGCCAAATCTTCCCACCAGAGATGCTTGTCCCCAGAGTCCCACATCCCTCCTCATGAAGTATCCAAGAGCCTGGAGGAAGATCTGCCTTGCCAATCTGAATGAGGACCCAAGGCCTCTTCACAGTCCAGGCACCTCCAGGGTAAGAAGACTACCTAGTGTGGGCAGCCCACCTACCAGGCAGCCACCATGGTTCTCAGTTTAGTGGCTAAAGATAGCTGGATCTAGTGCTTCAGGGTAGGAGTGGCATGTTTTAGTCCCTAGAGATTCATCCTGCCTGAGGGCTGGTGTCATATCTAAGGACAGGGTTACTTGTTTTTGTGGCACTACAGATTAAACCTAGGGATCTAGGGCAAGATCTCTAACACAGAGCTATATTTCCATATCTTAAGACAAAGAACTTGGGAGGAAGAGGCACGCCTGGTCTACAGAGTGAGTTCAGGATGGACAAGGCTACACAGAGAAACCCTTGTCTAGAAAAACCGAAAAAAAAAAAAAAACAAAAACAAAAAACAAAACCCAAACCAAACAAAAACTATCTTTTTTTTTTGAGGCAAGTCTTGCTAATTAAGTTGTCCATGTTGGCTTCAAGCCCTGTAGCACAGGCAGACCTTGAACTCAGGGATGTTTTGTCTCGGCCTGTATCACCAGGCTCAGCTAAGGGAAGGCCTATTAGTGGAGTAGCATCCACTTGGATCATTTTACTCTTCCTGACGATGACAATTTTCCTGGAAGAGTTTCCCAAAGCCCCCAGACCTTAGCAGAGCCTTTTTTTTTGAGAATGGGTTTCTTTGTGTATTCCTGGCTATCGTGGACTCACTTTTTTTTTTTTCCAGGCTGGCCTTAAACTCACAGAGATCTGTCTGCCTCTGCCTCCCAAGTGCTGGGATTAAAGGCGTGTGCCACCAACACACTCAGTAATTAGACAGCTGTGAACTGCCATGTGGGTGCTGGGATTTGAACCCGGGTCCTTTGGAAGAGCAGTCAGTGCTCATAACTGCTGAGGCATCTCTCTAGCTCCATTAGCAGAGCCCTTGTAGGAGAAATAGCCCATATAGGTGGGACACAGAGCCGGGCCTGTTGGTTTCATGGGGTAGATAGACTTGGAGCATCATTTTGAGAAAAGGTGGGAAAATACATGTGGGAATTTTCTTTAGAGAACCCAAGAAGACTCAAGCTGTAGGGTCCAGACTGGCCTGAAGCATGCCTTGGGTGCTTTTCCACACCTCTGGCTGGAAACTCCTTCAAGGAAGACATGCCCTGCACACTGAGCTATATGGTCTCAGTGGAGAACAAGGTCCTAAGTGTTCAGCTCTTTGGCCCACAGAAGGTGAAGTGGCCACTTCCACCTGGTCACTGTGGATCCTGAGGGCTCAGCCTGTCTCCCTCTACAGGCAGACATGTCATTATGTGGATTTCCAAGATCTAAAATGTCTACCATGCCAAGGAAAAAGACAGGAAAAGCAGCAGGGACCCAGGCATGAAAACCCCCAACACACACCAACCTGGCCCAGGACCAATCCTCCCCTATCACTGCCCAGGCTGATCTTGGAAATGTCCTTGCCAGCAGTCACTCTGTCACAGGGTCAGAGACCCTTGTGAAATCCCATTTCCTCCTTGTTAGCCCTTGGGTCTGAGAGTGCCATGCAACTGGATGACAAACTGTCTGGAAGAAGATTACCCACCCCATGTGAGCTGACATCCATCTCACTGTGCCAGAGACCACCTCCTGCCAGGAGTGCCCACTCTTCCTTTTCTGTCCATTTTCTTGATCCTGGATAGAGGTTTTCTGAATGACCAGTCAACTGTCACAATTCAAGACCTGGGGAAAGGGCAAGCTCTGTCCCAGTAGACATCTTTGTACCTGGAAAGGTCAATCCTCCAGACCATTTCTTCTGTTAAATAAGGTCAAGATGGAGTTGTCTTTACGACACCCCCAAAAACTCTAAAGGTATAGGGTCCAGAATTAGGCCAGCTGCATGCCCTGCATTCCCACACCTACCAGCTGGTAACTCCTTCCAGGAAGGGTGTTCTACACTCAGCATCAGCGGAGAATAAGCTCAGAGAGAATCCTTCCACTGAAGTCAGAAACCCTTCTCACAGGTGAGCAAAAGCAGGAACCTTTGACAAATGCTAAGGATTAAGGGTGCTGAGAAACGTCCTGAAAAGTCTCAAGAAAAACACTGGACATGGAGCTGTGGACCTCCTGGGAGCTGGGACACTGTGAAGAGCCCACAGGTCTGGGAAAGTAAGAGCTGAATTTAAAAAGCTTTCTCCTGTTTTGGCCAAAGTGTCCAGAGAATAATGTAGTGAAGTTACTGATGCTGCTGACCCCTGGTTTACAGGTAATGCAAAGGTCTCAGGCCTGCCTGGCATGGCTAAGAGGCTCATACAGCCTGTCCCCTGTATTTGGTGACACATGCCTGAAAGAGGGGTACATTTAGTAATACCCTAATTATCCTACATTAAGAAGAAGGTAACACATCAGGATGAAGACATACTTCCCCATCACAGGAGAAAAGGTCCAACACTTTCTGTCTCCCACAAGACCTGTGCTTAGAATTTGGAAACTCTAAGGCAAAACCAGAGGGGACTGGGCATTCTGTGGACCAGCTAATTGGCCCAGGGGGTGACAAACACACGCTAGAGCCCAGAAACCTACACACCGAGTTCCTTCCTCAAGGGAAAAATGTGAATCCTCTTTCTGAAGCTGCCCCCGACACCCGCCTGCAGCTATCCAGCCCATGGAGAGCAAACACCTCAATGGATGGCATTAGACTCCACCAAAGCCTAGCTAGCCAAGGTTTTGGAAAAGTTCACAGTACCTTCTCCGCTCTGCGTCTTGAGGGTCTGTGCCTGGGAGGCTGATCGTGATGGAGGATGGGGCTCCCACATCATAGCGCTTCACTGTCTTCTGGCATATCTTCACCTTCACCAGGAGGCCATGCACCAAGTTCGCTAGCAGCCCCACTACGGGCTGCAGGATTTCCGGGAAGAAGGTGGCGAAAGCGAAATGATCAGCCATGTCCCCTCGGCCCCGGCTGTGGCGCTGATAGAAGCGAAGGTACACCCAACTGGACAGCAGCCCAAAGCCGTAGGAAGCCAGAGCCGGGCTCTGGAGCAGTGTGGCCAACCGGAGCAGTAGCAGCAACGCCAGCAATAGCATGGGGACTACGCTGACGCGGACCTGGGGCACTCGCAGAACCACACAGTCCCCCATAGTTTGCTTGAGGGCTACCAGGACACCGCCTAGGAAGCCCAGGGCGCCGTGGATACGTATAGTGAACAGGTAGACCAAGTTGAAGGAAGCCATGTAGGTGAGGAGGTAAGCGAAGGCCCCTAGGAGCCCTACTGACACATTCACCACCGAGAAGAAGATGAGCAGCTCCAAGGCTCCCCAGAGGGGCTCCAGTAATCGCCCGGCTACCACCACTGTGGCCAGGCTGATGGCCACGTCCCACACGTGCTGTTCCATGAGCCCATGGGTGGCCAGGGTCCAGATCCAGAAGTTGGGTGGAAAAAGGTAGCCTGGGGTGACCGCCAGGCAGCCCGTGTCCACGGCGAAGGAAAGCAGATAGAGAAACAGTACCACGACGCACAATGCCTTCACCACCACGCTGGCGCTGGCCAGGATGGCCCCCAGATGCTGGCGGGCACCGGGTAGGGCGCGCTGCATCTTCCCGGAGGACGTCGGCTTGAGGGAAGGTGAGGAAGGTGGCCTAGGGGCCTCCCCGGGGCCTCGTTCCAGTCTGGCCCCGACGGGAGGCCCGGGCCCGGCTACTCACTCGCCTCTGTTCCTTGTGAAGACTCTGGTTCCGGTCTGATCCGGGTAGAGTTCCAAGAGGAAGAGAAAGCCTGGTTGCCAGGCCAGAGCCTATGCCCCTTGCCGGGGACCTGACGTTAGGCCCGGGGTGGCTTGGGCACGCCTGCCTGCCGGTTCCAGGCCCAGCGGCCAGGCTGGCCAGGCTAGCGTTGATCTTAAGGCTGGGCTTCCTCCATCTACTCCGAGACTCTGCGATCTGTCGGGGACTGGTGCCTTGTTCCGGCTCAGGTCAAGCTCGTTTAGCTCCCGCTGGGATAGGGTTTTGACTTGACCGTACCTCCTCCCTTCTCCGGGGCCGACAAACAGGGGCGCCGCGCCTGCGCGCCCCCGCCGGCAGCCGCCGCGGTACGCCCTCCGAGCTCTTGCCTTCCGGTTCCTCGGCATGCTGGGATACGGAGTCCTTGAGAACTAGTCGACCGGTTTCTGAATTGAACCACAAATCCCACAAGCCAAGCGCCCGACTGGTCCCATAGAATGTAGCGGCGGGGGTGCTTGGGAGTTGTAGTTCTCAGGGGTGACTTCTCTGGTTCCTAGGGTTAGGGAAGTGGGGACAAGTGTTGCTGATCTGGGGAAGTGTTGAGTGGGCGGGTTCAGGAGGCAGCGCAGCCTTGGACTATGCATTTGCTGAATTCTCTGAGGAGAATGGTTCTATTTGTGACTTTTACAGGTACAGCAGTGTTTTTGTAAGTGGGTACATAGGATGTCGAACGGTTCTGTTGGGTTGTACCAATGTGTATGAACTAACCGGAAACTCCTTGGTACAGCAAATGGAGCCTAAGGCGATGCCAGAAACTTTGTTCTGTCTTTTGGAGTCAATGTGATATTGACCAAAATCCGAACATTTTGAAGTGCAATTTCACACACTATAAAAATGGTGATGATGGCTGGGTTTGGAGGCTGACGCTTCTAATCCCAGCACTCGCGAGGCAGAGGGGGGCTGATCTCTGTGAGTTCAAGGCCAGCCTGGTCTACAAAGTGAGTTCAGGACAGCCAGAGATACACAGAGAAACCCTGTCTCAATCCCCACCCCCCTAAAAAAAAAAAAGAAAAACAAAACAAAAATGGTGATGATGGCAGGATCTTCCTATCTTAAGGATTACAGGAAGGCAGCAGTGTAAATGTCAGGCCATCTTGGGTGTTCACATTACTCTTGTTCCAGTGAACTGGACCTGTTCCATGAACTTAATTTTTCCATCTGAGGGGGAATAAGGGACAAGGCTTCGGTGACTCTCTTCCCACCAGAGACTTGATTCCACCCGAGTAAGAGCGATCTCGCTAGCAGTGGAGAGATGGCTCAGTTGTTAAGAGTCTTCTAGAAGACTGGGGTTCCCAGTACCCAGTGGCAGCTCACTACTGTCTGTAACTCCAATTCCAAGGATTCTGACACCCTCACATGGACATACATGCGGACAAATGAACATTAAATAAAAATAGAATATACATGTATTATAGTCCTTATAAGTGCCAAGTTGGTCTAGGCTCAACTTCACACTATAGTGTCTATCAGCGGGTGTTTCTTGAGATTTAGTTAAAATTTATTTTTATTTACATGTATGTGTGTCTCCATGTGTATATGCCGTGTACATGTGCAGAGGCCACAGAAGCCACAAGAGGATGTTGGATCCCTGGAGCTATCAGATATGGGTATTGGGGGGGGGGGCTCAGGTTCACTCTTTTTTTTTTTTTTTTGGTTTTTCGAGACAGGGTTTCTCTGTGTATAACAGCTCTGGCTGTCCTGGATTCACTTTTTAAACCAGGCTGGCCTCGAACTCACAGTGATCCACCTGCCTCTGCCTCCCAAGTGCTGGGATTAAAGGCGGCGTGCACCACCACACCCGGCTCAGGTTCACTCTTAACCACCAAGCCATCTCTCCAGCCTTGAGATTTTTGTTGTTGCATATTGTTTTGTTCATGTTTTTGGCTTTTGAGACAGGATTTCTCTGTGTGTAATAGCCCTGGCTGTCCTGGACTTGTTTTGTAGACTAGGCTGGCCTCGAACTCACAGAGATCTGAATGCTGGGAATAAAGGCATGCACCACCACACCTAGCATATTGTTGTTTTTTTTCTTTTAATGTGCATATTTTTTAAAATGTTAATTATATGACAAAGGGTTTTATTATAAAATGCAGAATCCCTTTGAGGTATTGATTTCAGTACAACTGCCTGTGTGTTCAAAACTGCTTTGCACCCTTTATTTGTGTTGGAATCAGGGTTCCTACTGTATGCCACATATCAGTGTCTGTTTGTTTGTTTGTTTGTTTGTTTTTTTTTTTTTGGTTTTTCGAGACAGGGTTTCTCTGTGTAACCCTGGCTGTCCTGGACTCACTTTGTAGACCAGGCTGGCCTCGAACTCGCAAAGATCCACCTGCCTCTGCCTCCCAAGTGCTGGGATTAAAGGCGTGCGCCACCACGCCCGGCTCAGTGTTTGTTAAATTTGGCTTAGCAAATCAAAATACACAGGCACTGGGCAGTGGTGGCACATATCTTTAATCCCAGCACTCGGGAGGCAGAGGCAGGTGGATCCCTGTGAGTTCGAGGCCAGCTTGGTCTATAGAGCTAGTTCCAGGACAGCAAAGGCTACACAAAGGAATCCTGTCTCAGAAACCAAAAACCAAAACAAAATAAAGAGTCAAATTTGAATTCTGAATAAACAGTTTTCTGGATAAGGATGTCCCATGCACATCCACACTCTCACACACACACATACACACACTAAATCAAACAAAAAAGCAAAACAAAACAACAACCTATTGGTCCCAAAGAAGCAAGAATAAGTTTATTCAGAGCAAAGTGATAGCACAGATTATAGGGATACACTATCCATACTGACACTGGTGGGTCACATGAATGATAATAACCAAAAACCCTGATTACATGAATGATAGTAAGCAAATACCAAAAACCCTACTGTTAAAAATGTATAAGAGTCTGGGTGGTGGTGGTGCATGCCTGTAATCCCAGCACTTGGGTGTCTGAGGCAGGAGGATTAGAAATTCAAGGCCATTCACAGCGATGAGAGACTCTGTTTCAAAAGTAACAACAATAATTATCTTCAAATCAGAACAGTCTGTACTTTATCTGACAGCCCTACTCCAAACCATGTGTGTTGTTTCAAAGCACAGGAGCTGTTTTTGGGTATGAATGTAGTTCAGTAGACCCTGAGTTGCTCTGTGGTCAGCCCCTGCAGAGCAGTGAGGGAAACCTCACTGTGGCTGAGGCCTGGAATGTCCTTTATCATATTTAGTGTCCAAGTTTTTCCTCCAGCCAGCCTGAAACACACACACACACACTCTCTCTCTCTCTGTGTACATGCAGGTGCTCATGCTCTTGTGTGCCTCTCTGTGTGTGTGTGTGTGTGTGTGTGTGTGT
>CAJQZJ010003646.1:16666148-16734211 GCA_907164525.1 Lophiomys imhausi
TGTTTGTTTGTTTGTTTGTTTGAAACTTAAAATATATATTTTTATGTATATGTTTGTTTCTTTTTTGTTTATATTCTCCATTGAGCACCTGACTACACTACAGTTACACACGCGCCCCCACAGGACACAGCAGACCTCCAGGCTGGGCACACATTATGGACACCCACCCTGTCACCAGCATTGGGCATGGACCATACACACACTGAGAAAGCAACAAGCAACATGACATTAATTAACGAAGTCATTAATTAATGCATCACCCTCCCCCCTCCTCCCAGGCCATCTGAGCCTCATGGCTACACCCCCCTGCCCTCAGTTCCCTACTGGCTCCTAGGTTAGGATGCCTTTGGGAGAAATGACAAGAATGAATGGTATGAAGAGATGTGTCCAGGCCCAGCCTCTGTGTGTGCAGTATGTTTATACATGTGCATGGTGGAAGTATGTGTTCAGCAAGGGAGGGGCAATTTGGCCTCCTAGGGGCAGTGTGTGTGTGTGTGAAGAACAGAGGGAGTTGGGCTTCAGTGTGTAAGAACCTGATTGGGAGTGGGTGGCCCAGCCAGGAGAGACCAAGTCACCCCTGCTAAGGCAAAGAGCAATGACTGGTGGGGTTCTTATGTTAAGGGGGTTCAAGGCAATGATGTGTAGTCCTTCCAGGGGTCTGACACTAGTGAGAAATGGTTAAAATGAGCACCTGGCAGGATGAGGGGCACTTGTGAGACACCGGTGGCTAGGGGTGGAATAAAGAGGCCTTCCTTCCCCCAGCATTTGGCACTGTTTGACATTCAGCTTTAGAGGTGGGAGGACCAACCAGGCTGCATCTCAGAGTAGAGACAGAGGTGAGCAGGATGGCCTGCATAGGTCAACCTTCTCTCTGACTTCTTGCCCTCTGTAAGGCTTTGTGCCCCCTCCCATGGTGTGTGTCTGTGTCTGTCTGTGTGTTCCCTCTGGCGTATGCCTACTGAGAGTCCAGTTTCTGCTTTCATGGGTTCAGGTATGTATGAAGTGTGTCTAAACTGATGTCACTGTGAGACTCTCCTGACACCTGCAAGGCTGGGGTGAGGGTTTGTGGTTGTAGGCCTGAAAGGGCCAGAAACCTATGGGGGGTTGCCCCCAGAATCTCTACCCACTACAATCTCACCTTCTTCCATTTTTTTCCCCAGAGAAGGTAAGTTTGGGCTTGGGTGGGGCCAAAGAGCCAGGTTAGAGGTACCCAGCAGAGGCAGGGATGCAGTTGGTCAGTGGAGGCCTGGTTTGGCACCAGTACTTGTGGCCTCCTGTCCCAGCCCAAGGGGATGAGTCTTCGGGCACTTGGATAGTTCGAGGGTGAGATAAATCTTGAGTGCCAAACACCATGACACCCTACTTTGGGGCTCCCTGCCCCAAGGCACAGGCTCTGGGGGAAGGGGCCCAGGTCCTTCAGTGAGGGAGTGGCCAAGTCGCTAGACTGGGGAGTGTGGGATGGGAGGGTGAGTGAAAAGGCTAGGAGGCCAAGGCAGGGGTATGATTTGTGTGTGTGTGTGTGTGTGTGTGTGTGTGTGTGTGTGTGTGGTCGCTCAGAGGCGGCGGGAGGCAGCGAAGGAGTGGACTTGAGGCTGCGGCCGAGGCGGCAGGCCCAGGAGGAGCAGTAGCTGGAGGGAAACCAAGACACCCAGCGACGGAGGGAAAGAGGCTCCGCGGCCACAGTCTGAGGTATCTTCCTGCGGGAGAGGAAGACAAGGAAGCGGTCGGCACCCAATCGGTTCAGGCTCGCGGACCATCAGCAGTGCCGCTCCCCTGACTCACCGTTGCGTTGTAGTCAAAACAGATGTGCGGGCCTCTTCGGTATCGCGGTCTCTGTACCAGCTCACACTGCTCCGGGCCGTCCGCTGGGCATGGGTGGGGAGTCAAGGAGGCGGCGGCAGCGACACAGAGAGGAGCCGGGGAAGGAGGGGCAAGGGTGGCAGGGAGGGCGGGGGCAGGATACAGTGTGTCTCCTTCTGCAGCAGCCGGGCCGCCTCACACTGGCTGCACAGCGGCTTCTCGGCCACCACGAACAGAAGGTTGGTGTTGGTCAGTCTCTGCGCGTGGAACAGCCTAGAGGGACGATCGGAGTGGGGGGGGGCCTTGGAGGTTCGCTGCATCCCGGAGCCACCGCCCAGGCCCCGCCCCGCCGTGCAGACCACGCCCCTCGAACCTGCCCCGCCCCTCGCCCGGCAAGTACCTGCTGCAGTTTCCGCAGTCGATGATGGCGTTATAGGACGCGTTCACTGAGCCGAAGTAGTACTGGGTCTGTTTCATGACGCAGCTGCTCTCGCGTGTCTCAGGGCTGCCCTCGGCTTCTGCCGGGTCTGCGGGGCCCAGACGCCTCAGCCCCGCCCACAGACCCTGACACGGTGTCCGCCTCAGCTTGGCTCAGCCCTAAGCCCCGTCCTCCCAGGGAAGCAAAGGGCGGCTGTTCCCACCCTGTATGTGGATCTGAGGCCGAGCCTCCCAAGCCCTACTTACCTGCCTGGAACCAGCTGTGGTAGATGAGGCCGTAGAGTAGCTGCTGGAATAAGGACCTGTAGAGCACGGGGGAGGGGGGGGCATGGAGTACCGGCGGTCATCAGAGGCCAGCGCCTCACTGGCTTCCTTTACCAGCCTCTCCTCCCCAGGACTCACCAAGCGGCCGCAGAGGTCCACCAGGCCAAGTTAAGGAAGTCTGCAATGGTGGGCTGCAGAGGAGAGAGGAGCTCGGTTGCCTTAGGTTCTAGGTCAACCCCAACTCTCTCGAATGTTAGAGGTGTGTGTAGGGGTCACTTCAGGCAGGTCTCCCATCCCCACCCTCCGGGTATTTCTGGGAACTTACCACAAAGACACCCCGGGGTGCAGCACCCAGGTTTCCAGGAGGCTGAGGGGCACAGGCTGCCTGGTAGTCATAGGATTCCTTTCGGGCGTAGAAGGAGTTATTGTACAGTGCCAGCATCAAATTGGCATCCACCTCACTGAAGAATCTGCCAACCTAGGGATGCAGGGAGAGAGCCATCATCACAGGGCTGGTAGTGCCATGCCTCCAGAAGGCTCTGACCTTCCTTCCACTTTCTTCCTGACCCTCACCTGGTCCCACTGATGGTTCTGGTTTGACAGCACCAGGAACCCTCCGTCATCAATGAGGACACAGAGTAGGTCCTAAGAGGTAGGGAAGGAAGATAAAAATGGTGAGGGCCCTTCCCCAGACTATTTCAGGCTCTGGCAGTCCAGTGGTTCAGATTGAGGAGCACCACTCCTCCAGGTGTGGTGAGACTGAAGTCAGGGTAGGGGTGCCAAGATCTAAAGGCTAAGGGGCAGGCAGGAGTCACAGTTGAGACCAAGAAGTCTGGGGATGAGGGAAGTTGGGGTCCAGGGCAGAATCAGAGCACACGCACCTCGTTGTTAACCTCGCAGTCCATCTCACAGTGGCTGCTGGGGCCGCACTGCTGGGCAGAGAATGGGGGCTGTAAGGCACCCACCAGTCCCCCCTACCCCGTTTCTGTCACTCTTCATGTGCTGGTTCCCCAGGCATCTGCCACACCCCCTGCCTTCCCACAGGTGCTGGAGCCAGTCTGAGTGGCAGGCTTGTTAGCAGTCCTTGGGGATTCCAGAGAGGACGCTGCTAGGCTACTCCCCTTCCCTGCCCAAATACCTTCTGAGGTTGGTCCTGATGGGTACGGTTGCTGGCGAGCACCTTGAACTTTTCGGCCCAAGCCTCTAGGTCCAGTTTGACACCCACCACTGTGGGAGAGAGCAAAGTCTGTACCACCTGCCTGGTCAGCTTCCTCACTACTGCCTCTCGCCCCACCTCGGTCTCAGCATTCACCTGCTGGTCTCAGTGTGCGACGACCTAGGCTGAGCTCCACAGCTGTGCTGACGAGGACGCCCACCGTGTCATTCTCCAGCTCCAGTGGTCTTAACAGGGCTGGGGTGGGTGGGTGGAGCAGTAAGGAGTGGTGGCTGACCATACTGGCCACTCCAAACTGGACCCTACCAACCCAGGGCTGGGTCCAGCCTAAGCCTATGGCACCCCATAGAGTGTTTGGCATAGCCTCTCTCTTCACATGTCCCTGGTCTCAGTTGAGGCCTCCCACCTGCTGCTGGACATCAAGGGCAGACACTCACAGTCCTGGTGTGGTGGCTTGAAGATATAACCACGGTTATCCAGGCTGCGGCGGTAGAAGCTGGCATTGAAGGGCTCAGGGTTCTCTGTCCAGTCTTCGGCTGCCCTAGAGCATCCAAGACAGGCAGAGCGCAGTGGGTGTACAACTGTATGCCACAAGACAGCTTATGGTGTACAATGGTCTCAGCAGTGAAGAGGCTTCTGGGTAATAAAGTAATGGCAAGGTTCCAGGCAGGGAAAGTTGTTGGTGAGTGGGGTTAGTCACTTACTTGTTGGGGAAGACACGTGTGATGCCCCCGTCAGTGGCAGCAAATACAGCTAGCAGGCTGTACCTGGAGGCAACAGGGAGGTGGGGTCACAGGCCTGCCTTCTACTGGGCAAGGCCAGGGCCTCTAGGCCAACCCCAGCCTCCTGCCACACACAGCCACAGCATGGGTAGTGGTCCATACGTGTTGAGGTCTTGGTCCCGCCACACACGTTCTACAAACTGCTGGGTAATGCCCGTGTCCAAAATCAAGTTATGCAGAAGGAAGTTATTGCCTGGAATAGAAGGACAAGGTGGAAGGATGTCTTATTGTAGCTCCCTGTTATCCTTTCCCCAATCTCCAGGGCTCTGGTGAAAGCCTTCTCTATGCCCTGACCCCAGACCCTGCCCAGATCCAGATGCCCTGCCATATATATACTCACACTGCTTAGAGTCTGGAGTCACTTTCTCCATGAGCTCAATGAAGTTTTTCAGGAACTCAGTGTTGTTGTCTGAGGCATTCAGGTCCTTGCAATACTCTCTGAGGGGTGGGGAGGGGCAAGAACAGTGGGGTTTCGGGGGCTGCACAGGGCAGAGGAATCCAGGCTTCCGGGCTGGTTGGCCTGGACATTTGCTGAGAAGTCCAGGTTTGGGGTGGGGTTGGATGTTCTCACAGGCTTTGGTCACCATGGGCCTTTAGGCTGCTGGGTCAGAGTAGGCAGAGAGGGCAGAAGGAGAGGGGTCTGCTTCCTCTGCCGTTGTGTGTTTTCTTTCCTGCTCTTGGTCCCGCAGAACCTGCCGTCTCTCCTATATAGTTGGACCCAGGTAGCACACCCAAAAGGCCTCAGGAAACACAAATGGCAGTGACCAGCTCACCCACCTGTATGCCCTACAATGGTCCCATGGGCACGAGATGGGGTTCAGTATCAGCACTTGCTATTGTCTAAGACCCCATCCTGCCTCTTCCTGTCCTTTTGCCTTTGGGCAATGCACTCTGGTTTCCTGGGGCTCCCTTTTTTCCTCATGCCACAGTTGGGAGGCCAGTAGGAATGTGTGGGTCCTTGGACTGGCTGTTCCTTCTGCTTGATACACTCTTTCTTCCCTCAAGTTGGGCAGGCCCTCACCCGGCTCAGTTCTGGGTCCAGAAAACATTGGGTATGGCAGAACCTCAAGCAGGTTCTTGGAGAACAGTGTCTCTTCCTCTCTCGTGATGGATCTCTTCCTCAATCCCCTATTCACTCCTCTGCCACCAGGCAGTGGCTTATATGACAGCAACTCTGTGGGTAGTTTTTTTTTTTTTTTTAAAGATGCACTACTTCCCCAGGCTGCACTAGGATGCATAGTTTAGTGTGGGCACCTGGGACTGGATTCTGAGCCACACTGATTCACTGACCTTCAGTGCCTTTGTGAGCGGCACCCTCTGTGTGGACATACCCGGGGACAGCCATACAACTGTGCCTAAAACATACCACACACATCAACTATGTGTTCACATTTGTAGGATACTGCATTCACTCTTACACACTTATTCAGCACTCCTGAACCAGCTATACAAATGACATCTCTTTCTTCAGCCTCTTCAGGATTGTCTCCCGGAGCATTCCCAACCACTAGTGCATACAGCCCACCCCACATTTACCCTTGGCCTCTTGCACACATACACAATGACTCACAAGTACAAACATCTACATGGAGCCAGAAATTTGTGGGTGCATGCACACAATGTGCATACGCTCAGAGGTTAGGAGTGTCCAGAGCCCCATGTGGTGCTGCAGGGTGCTCTCAGCAAAAACCCAGGTAACGAGAGAGGGCTTCAGTACCAGGGGCTGTGGCCTCCTCAGACATAGTTCAAGGCAGATTGTATGTACACTAGCATGTATGTGTTCACACCAAGTGTGCACTCCAGGGATGGCTCTGGTCCCTGATCCCTCGCTTGCCAGAGAAGTTCCTCAAAGCCCTTGCCCTCTCTCCCATTTATCTCCCTTCCTCGGTAAGCCACCACACCTTAGGATCAGCACACTGCCCACAGGGGCTCTGGCTGGCTCAGCCCTCTGACCCACACAAACACTGACCGACACAGGATAACGGGAGAGGGTCAGGTGGAGGTATGGGCAGGACTCCACAAACCAGAGCAGCAGCTGCCCAGCGAGGGTGTGCTGCGGGACAGCCAGCCCAAGGTGGAAAAGGCTCCTTCCTGGTTGCCTGGGAGGGCACAGAAGGTGGAAGAGAGTCCAAAGTCCGCCTGCCCCAGGCCTGTGGGCTACTGGCTACTGCTGCCTGGTGCGGCTACATGGCCTGGGTATGTTCACAGCCACACATACCAGGCTATGTATCGGGGTTGAGAGCAACACTGCACGGGGACATAGACACACAGAGCTCCAGGCAGCAGTGCAGGAGGTAGGGCCAGGATGGTCAGGGGAGGGGAGGACGCCTCAGCAAGGCCACACGCAAGCTACCTGGGTGCAATGAAAACATGTCCTTCAGACTCAAAGCTGCTGGGGAGCAGGAACTCAAAATCTGCAACAGAAACGGGGGGGTTATCTGGCGGGGGCTGGGGAGGCAGGAGGCCAGGGGGCTCAGAGCTGATGGGGTTGGAGGGACAGGTAGGGAAGGACAAGGCGACTTGAGGGAGGGGGAGACACCAGCAAAGAGGGAACCCGCCACTTCCAAGTTCAGGTTTGAGCCAGAGAGAAGGGAGGGCGAGGAGGGTTTAGGGCCTGTGGAGACTACAGCATTGCAGGACAAGGGCAGTTATAGCCAATATGTTGCCCGGGCCTGGTCCTCTGTCGGCAGTGAGTACCTTGGCATGGCTGTATATGCTTCCATACTGCTGTATAGCACATATACATGGACACACACACACACACACATATATATATAAACACACTGCTATATATATGCATGGTCTGGGGGAGGTGCCAGTCTTGCTCTTATCATATCCATAATGGAAAAACCGCATGCTGAGCTTCCTTTGCCTCCAAAGAGACTTTGAGGAAGGGAATTGGCTTTTGGCTGCTGATTGTCATCTCTCTTTGCCGCAGCTGTTTGTATTTTGGTTAAGTCTTGCTTTTGTTCTGTGTCAGGCATCAACATGGCCAAACCGAAAGGGTTTCTCACGGGCACAGACAGTCCAACCAGAGACGGGTGTGAGCGGCCGGTGGTGGTGGTACTGCAGTGCATCGTGGGGACCTGGGGGTGGGGTGTCCTTCCCGGAACAGGATGCTGGGTGAAGGGAAACCCTCAGGGGGCAGGAACTGTTCCACAGTGTGTGAGGAGACAGGTTTGCTGCTGGACTCTGCATATCTGCTTTCCTGGCTGGGGGGCACAGGGCACCTGGGAAGGGTCTGGTCTCCTCCCTTCCAAGGAGTAGACAGGGAAGAATGCTAGGAGTGTCTGGGTGGGTGATCTAACAGCTGGGCCTGTAGCTCAGGCTTATGAGCTGTACATGTATGTGGCATGGATACGTAAGTGTGTGTACATGTATGGGCTTGTGCTCATAGACTTGAGAATGTGGCTGCAGAGGTCCACTATGGCCCCTCGTTCTGCCCATCCGGACTGGGTTATCCTGCTGTGTGCATATTTCATTCTTTTGAGACAAGCTCTCCTGTGATCCAGGTTGGCCTAGACCTCCCTCATATAGCCGAGGAGGACTTTGAACTTCTGATTCTCTTGTACACACCTTCAGAGTGGTGGGATATGGGAATGCACCATCACATTGGGTTCATATGATGCTGAGGACTGAAGCCAGGGTATTGAACTTTGTAAACGCCAGGCAGTTGCAAGCACTGTTGCAACTGAACTATCTTCCTAGCCCTGTTATGTGCATCTGTGAGGGCCCTTGGCTTGTTAATTCTGGCAGTCCACCTCCCTATGTTTTTTTAAAAGATGGTCCTGTTGCCTTGACTCGTCTCCAATTCATGGCAGTCCTCTTGCCTGAACCTCCTGAACGTTGGGATTACAGGCCTGTGCCACCACAGTTGGCTTTTCCCACTCTATCCTCCTCCACATCTTAAACTCTCTTGTACCCCAGAGCCTTAGTTATGCCAGATGAGGGATTTTCACTGTTTCCATATGCTCCCATGATGCACTGCAAAGTTCTGGACTTAGGAAAC
The DNA here is from genome assembly GCA_907164525.1 of Lophiomys imhausi. NCBI lineage: Eukaryota > Metazoa > Chordata > Mammalia > Rodentia > Muridae > Lophiomys > Lophiomys imhausi. The sequence continues at coordinate 16,674,616 of CAJQZJ010003646.1, forward strand.
TTGGGCTGCTTTGAGGGGGGGCTGGGCAGTCACTGGTTGGACTGTTCCTTTCTGATAGGACTGTGTGGTAGGGTTTGGACACAAGCCAAAGGGGAAGGAGTAGGGGTGGGGAAGGAAGGAGGAGAAAGAAAAAGGAGGGAGAAGGGACAAGGAGGGAGACTATACTATGTTTGTCATGTACCAGGGCCTTGAAGTTCTAGGGTCAGTGGGTGGGAGGTGGGAGATGGGAAAAAAGACAACTCAAGCCAGTGGGACTGGGGTATGCACCCCACCCTGACCCAGGCCAGCAGGGGCAGCTTCTCCCTTTGATAGACCAGGCTGGACAGGGTCCCTGGGTTTCTTGGAGAGTCCTCTGCTTCCAGGTTGGGGGAACAGCCCCATGTGGTTCTCCATGCCTCACAGGGTTAAATGTTCCCTTGAAAGGCAGCTCTCTGCATACCATTGGTAGACATCTCCATGTGATAACCCCTCTAACTCGTGGTGTTCTCTGAGGAGGTCTGGTAGTTTACTACCCACTGTTCTGGGAACTGACTTGGGAATCTTTTTCTTAGTCACTAGACTGGTTTTCCCCAGCAGATCCCACCCTAAGCCTACAGTTCCCAAGTCTGCTTTTATTTCCCCAGGGGAATAGCTTTTCCACACCAATGGGCCCTTCCTAGGAACTGCAAATGCCTAAGGGCAGGGATAACCCAAGGGTCCTTAGCAAGGCCTCAGGAGCAGCAGGGCAAGAGCACACACATTACCCGGGATGGCTGGTCAGCCTTGTCCTTCTGTAGCCAGGTTGCCTGCCCTATGTGACCCCCATTAAGGCTTCTGAGTTTTGCCACCTCTCTCCAGGGCCACTCCAGAACCCAAAGGCCTAAGAATTATCTAGAGGGTGCCTGCTGGGATTTCCCTCTCCCACAGCCTTACATGAGCCCCTCTGAGGGCTGACCTGCCAACTGCATCTCAAGCCTCCTGCCCTGCTGGGTGGGTGGTGGTGGAGAAGCACCCAGCTCTATTCTCACTGTTGAGTTGTCTTGGAGGGGCAGAGGAGTTGGGGAGGCAAGGGGCTTCCCATGGGGTCCCACAAGGACTGGGGAATAGGAGAAAGGGGGTCTGGGCCCACAGGACACGCTGGAAAACTCTCTGCAGACAGCCCCGGAAAGTGGGGCTACTGGCTCTGAGAGGGGGTGTCAGGATCAGAGGAAAGGCAAGAACCGAGGAGCCAAGGGATGCTGGGAGGGAGCCCCAGAGGGCAGGGGTGTGGCTGGTCCTGGGCAGGAAGGGGGGCAAGCAGGGGCATGAGGGAGGGTGGGGTCGGGAGAGGGGGGTGCACCGGTTCTGAATATACTTGCCCTTCAGTTTGCTGATTGGCACTGGGACAGTCCACCAAGAGAGAAAGCGAGGAAAACAAAAACACAAACACAAAAACAAACGAAAAGGGGGAGGGGAGAGGGGAGGGGCACAGACAATATTTTATTCAATGGCTGTTTGAATGAAAATATTGTGTCTCATCATCATACCGAAAGGAAACTTCTTGCAAAAAAAATGACATGAGAGAGAAAGAGAGAGCGAGAAACTCAAAGGAGATGAGCCCCAGTCGGCCAGGCAGGTGGGGGGGGCGCCTGGTGGGGCCGGAGCCCCAGCCTCCCTCCCAGTGACCTCTGGCATTGGGCAGGCAGGCCAGGCCTGAGATCCAGGCCTTTTCAGAGAGGCCCATGGTGAGCAGGCATGCACAGGGAGGAGCCACAGGCACAGGAGTGGGAGAACTGGAGGAGGGAGAGGAAAGGAGACAGAAAAGGTAGACAGAGGTGGCGTATAGGGGTGAAAGAGGGAGGAGCCAAGGGGAGGGAGGAGAAGGGTGTAAAACAGGAGTGAGGGAGGGAAGAGAGGGAAGAAGACAGAAAAAAGGGAGAAGACTAAAGGGAGACAGGAGGGCAGGGGATTCTAGGTGAGGGAGAAGGGATAGAGGGAAATGGAGGGACTGAGTAGGAGGGAGAGATGAGAGAGAGAGGATTAGGGTGAAGGGAGGAAGAAAGGGGGAAGAGATGGTGGGAGAGTGAGCTGAAGGGGTAGGGGCATAAGGGGGCAGAGGAGGAACAGAGGACAAGAGACCTTGGGACGGAGATGGTACCACAGAGGAGGGAACAAAGGAAGGAGTGCAGAGAATGGAGAAGAAGGGGTGTCTTCCAGGAATGTAGCCCCCAGGAGTGTTCAGGGCAGGCAGGCTAAGGAGGGAAGACACGGGATAGGAAAAACCAAAAACAATCCTCAACAGAAACCATGAGAGAATGGTCTAGAACCAAATCTGAGAAAAGGCAAGCATGCAGATTTCCACAGACTTTCGAAGGCTGGTTCCCCAGCCTGTGGGCACGCCTGAGCCTGGGCACACTGGGCAGGAGGGGCTGCCTTGCCGGCAAGCGCGGCTGGCTATGCTGCTTGGGGCCGGCCAAGGGTGCAGGGGCAGAGGCAGGGGTGCAGGGCGCAGGCAGGGGCCAGGCCACTTACACTTGACCTGCAGGATCTGGTCGCTGAGGTTGGCTTGGAGGTAGAAGGTGCTGTAGGGTGGGAGCACCAGCCCCAGGCTGGGGAGGAGGGGAGGGGAGAGCACAGGTCACTGATGAGGAGAGGTGCACCATACTAACCCTTCCTTCCTAGGGCCTTGGAGCCAGAAAGGCCCAAGTTGTGGCAGCTACAACTCCCCTGCACAATTGCATATCCTAGGAGTTAGCACCTTGGAGACACCAGGGTCCTGAGCCCTCTCCTCCCACAAACATCATGGAGGCTTCGAAACTACTAGCCCAAAGTGACTCCCTACCCTACTGCCCACCTCAGCACCCACTTGCCCCCCTCTCTCTTGATCAACAGGAAGTCTTTGAGGGACAGAACATGAACCCCTATGAAAGCCAGGAATAGGCATAGGCTGGTCCTGAGGTGTGACAATGCTCCTGGCATTTCAGAATGGACCATGGAGCAGCTGTATGGTGCACACTGTAGATAGCCTGTGCTGATAGTGCTTGACCCACAGGGTCAAGAGATGATCCCTGGGGTGTGATACCCAGGGACCCGCTAGGTGGGGGGATGTCAGGTACATTGTTCTGTCCTTAGTCCTGCTCTTCCAGGACCTGCTGCTTGTTCCACAGGGCCAGGGGGTCCCTGGGGGACCAAATATCTCAGTAAATAAACATTAAAGATGGGGGTGCAAGAGGGGAGAAGTGGTTGAGTTCAGACTTTGGGGTCACTTTCGCCCTTCTGTCTCCCCAGCTTTGGCTCACTCACCTGTAGTTGGTGCTCCTTATAGGCACCCAGGTGTAGTTCCGAATCACCTCATCTATGTACCTCTGGGAGAGGAGGCTGTGTCAGGTTCTTGGGTGAACAGGCAGGGGTGCGTGGGTAGGGATGGGTACCCATTCTGAGGCCCTTGTTCCCTGTTCTGTGCCTTCATACCTCATCCAAGGACTTGACCAATGTTCTGATCTGCTTGTGACCCCTGTTGCCATCAATCATGCTGCGACGGATCTGCAAGGACCAAAAGTGTGAACCCCCTGCTTCTGTGCCAGCCATCTCCTCCTTCCTCCCCACCTGTATCTCACTTCCTCCTTGTTCTCATCTTCCAGCTCTGCATCCAGAAAGTCCAGGGTCACAGGCTCCCGGAAGTTGGTAGTCTACAGGAAGCCAGATAGGAAATCAGGAGTCCTCATCTTGGAGGGTTTGCCTGCCCTTCAGGGCCACTCACTTGGCTTACCTGGGGCTTGAGATTGGGATGCAGCAACACGTAGCCATTCAGGTCAATGGCGAACACATAGCCATTAGCTCCAAGCTGTGGGGTACAGACTGGGGTTCAGAGGGCTGTGCAGGGATTTCTTAGACTCTGAGCTGTTTCCTTTTCTGTTTCCCCACATGGCTTGCCTTTGGTCAAAGGCCCCCTCCTGCCATATGGCCCTAAGTCTGTCTCTGGAGCCAGGACTTGCAGGCCGGGTGCCCCCTCATATACCAGCCCGCACTAAGGTTGACTAGCCATGTGGGCAGGGTTTCTTCATTTCCCATGGAGGTACCAGCCAGCTCTACCTCTGCACCTGCATGAGGGCCACAAGGCTACTGCTTTATGCCACTGTGGCCTGTGGCTCTTTTGTACCTACTGCTTTCTCAAATTATGCTTTCATGTCCCCATTTCGGTGGTGGGTTTTTTTTTTTCCCAAGATAGGATTTCTCTGTGTAACAGCCCTGGCTGTCCTGGACTTGCTTTATAGACCAAGCTGGCCTCGAATTCACAGAGATCTTCCTGCCTCTGCCTCCAGAGTGCTGGGACTAAAGGCGTGCGCCACCACGCCTGGGTTCAGTGATGTTGTACAGAAGGGGAGATACTTGAAATCCTGCAGGCCTGGTGGAAGGCAAGTAGGAGGGAGTGGGACCCAGGGATGAACCTTTGCCTCTGATAATCTTCTTATTGTATGTGGGACCTCTCAGGCCAAGTGAGGCTTTCATGTGGTTCAGACTTAAAGTTGTCACTCATTTCCCACCTCCCCTTGCTTTCATAGCTGACACCCAAGTTCTCTAACCATAGGCTCTGAATAGCCAAACTGTCATCATCCTGTCCTGTACTTTCCCTGGTTCCAGATTCTGCCTCTCACTTCCAGGCTTTGTGTAGAAGAGTTCCCTTTGTTTTTGATGCTTCCCCCCACCCCGAGTTCTCTGCCCTGTATACTTCCGGGCAGGGCTGAATCTGGCCTGCCACCTGTGCAATAATTTGGCTGTAAGCCTCAAATGGCTATTTATTTATTTGTTTGTTTGTTTATTTATTTATAGACAGGGTCTCTCTGTGTAGCCCTAGAACTCTCTCTGTAGACCAAACTGGCCTTGAACTCAGAGATCTGTCTGCCTCTGTCTCCCCAGTGCTGGGATTAAAGCTGGGAAAAACCCAGTGGATTTTTTATGTTTTAAAAATAATATTAATAATAATAACAATAAACCAAAAGAAGGAACTGGAGGGATGACTTGGTGGTTAAAAGCACCGACTGTTCTTCTAGAGACCTGGGTTTGATTCCCAGCACCCACACGGTGGCTCACAAACCTCAGTAACTCTAGTTTTCAGGGGATCCAGTGTCTCTTCTGGACTCTACAGGTACCAGGCACAGACATACAAGCAGGCAAAATATCCACATGCATTGAATTTTTCCTTAAAAATGTTATTTATTGGGCTGGAGAGGTGGCTCAGAGGTTAAGAGCACTAGCTGTTCTTCCAAAGGTCCTGAGTTCAATTCCCAGCAACCACATGGTGGCTCACAGCCATCTACATTGAGATCTGCTGTCCAGGCATATATGTAGAGCAAATACTGTATACATAATAAATAAATAAATGTTTAAAAAAATGTTATTTATTTATGTATATGAGTGCTCTATCTGTGTATGCCTGCATGACAGAAGAAGGCATCAGATCCCACTGTGATGGTTGCCAGCCACCATGTGTTTCCTGGGAACTGAACCCAGGTCCTCTGGAAGAGCAGCCAGTGCTCTTAACCGCTGAGCCCTCTCTCAAGGCCAACACTGAATTTTTAAAAATTAAAATAATTATTTTATTTTATGATGTGAAAATGATATGGAATTCAAATATCCATATCTATAAATAAAACTTTATAGGTCACCAAGCATGGTGATGTACGTCTTTAATCCCAGTTTTTGTGTGGCAGAGGTAGGCAGACCTCTGTGAATTTGAGGCCAGCCTGGTCTATGTAGAGAGTTCCAGGACAGCCAGGGATACATAGAGAGAATCTGTCTCAAAAAACCAACCAACAAAAATGAAACAAAACTGTATGGCCCACATGTTTATGATTTGTCTTCAGCTGTTTTCACAATACAGTATTAGTGGGGAAAATGGATGTTTAGGTCAGCAAGGCCTGAAACAGTCTCAGTCTAGCCCTTCACATGAAGCTTGCTATTCCCAGCTTAGGAAAGCCCCCTTGGGAACTCTTTCTTGATTCTCTGGATCAAAGGCCCCCAGGAAGGTCCTTCAATCCTGTGTCTCCTCGGCTTACTCTGGTTTGCATCACTATGGAAAGCGGAGAGCAGAAAGCAGGGCAGTGCGGCAGGTGACACTTACTGTGTAGTTGGGAGTCAGCCTTTTGATGTCATTCAGGGCCACATCGATGCCCATCACACCCAGGATCAGCTGGTTCTGGGCACAAAGGAACGAGACAGTGCACTACAATGAGTCAAGTCCATGGTGGAACACCCGGCGCCGGCCTCATACTAAAGGCAGTAAGCTGCTGACACAGCTGCTTGGCCAAGTCTGTATGGGTGCCCCATCCCTCCTCCACCCCCAGACCTGCTAAGGGCATGCCAATCCCTCCCCAGATAGCCCACTGGGCACCTCACCTTCTTTTCCCCAGGGCCATCCTCTGTCAAGTTGAAAACAGGGAGAGTCCCTGTTACCACCAACCCCAGCCCCTGAAGGGAAAGGAGGAGGAGGAGGAGGAGGAGGTCTCCTGTGGCCAGTCCTGTCCCCACTCTGAGTGTTCAGATAAGGGGCTCAGGCACAGGCCACCTGTCATTTTCTTTCACTTGGTTAACACCAATAAGGGGGCCCTGAAGGGTCTTGAGTCTGTGGGCACATTCCTGAGGCCACAAAGTCCCCTCTCTTTGCCCAGAGGCCTTACCAGCGCATCCTCATACACGTTCGTCCATTGCACTTGCTTGGCTTCCTTGCCTGCCAGTACCATGGGCCTGCCCAGCACGTCCAGGTACTCCTGGGAGAGGAAAGGCACTAAATGTCCTTCCCAATTCATTTTCCCTCATCTGCCGCCATGTGCCACAGCAGCCACCAGAGGTCGCTTTCAGCTCATGGCTGGAAAAGGCAGCCACAACTAGCGGGAAGCCAAGGACTGGGAGGGGCAGCCTCCCCCACAACCTCCTCACCTGTGTGTTGATGCGGATGGCTCCGATGGAAGGGATCTCAAAATAGTAACCTGAGAAGGGGAGAGAGATGTGGGCTTGACTGGCACAGCAAGCCCCACGGCACAGGGGGCAATGTCCCCCGGGGTATAGCTACAGCTCTGTGTCTTGTGACTCCCTGCCACTGCCTTGCCACTTTGAGCAATGCTACAGAAGACGATAGATTGTAGGGGTGACAGAAGCAGTGGATGTGGGAGTGGTTAACAGAGATGGGGCGGAGGGAGGGGCCTCACTCTAAGATGTCAGTAACATTCTGAGTTTTCCCAAATGTACAGAGATGGATTGATCAGTAGGCAGATGTAGAAGCCGAAAAGCCAGGAGACAGATGGATAGTGGATATAGCCAGATGATCAGAAAGATGCTTTGTCAGGTGGGCAAGCAAGACAGTCCACCAAATAGACAAAGCAATGGACAGCCATATGTATGGAAGGACAGACAGTGAGTGAGCAAACAGCTGGACATAGGGATGGACAACTGGCTCTGAGACACAGCAGGCAGATGCCCTGGTAGTGAAACCCAATGAGGTACCTTTGTTAGTGCAGGCCATCCACTGCAGGGGTGTGACATCGTAGTTATGCTGTCCTACAGAGAATGTGAACACGCGGACCTGTTGGGGCAATGAGGTTATTGCCGCAGCCAGCCACCCTCTCCCGTCCTGGGCCCAGTTCAGGGCAGCCACCCACCAGGGCTGAGCCTCACCGTCCGATTGGGCCAATTATACTTCTCAAATACATCCTGTACGCGATCCTCACCCCCATCCGTGAACATCATGATCATCTTATTGCAGTTAGCCCGAGTGATGTTGGACTAGTCAAGGGTGAACACAGACAGGGTCAGACAGTCCTTGGTCTCTCACATCCAGGGTGGGGCCTCCCTCCTGGTTGGTAAGCTTGGCCCTCTGGCCTTCCTCCCTCACAGCAGATGGTGCTGTCTCTCTAAGCTGCTTGTTTACTATTAACAAGACCATCCATCTTTATCTTCCCATGTCACTAACCCTGGTCCCTCACCCACCCTTGCCAACCCATTTGCCCACCCATGGGGCTCACATTCTGTAGCTGGTCAAAGGCATACTCAAAGCCGGCCTTGTAGCCTGTGGTGCCCTTGGCCACCATGCCCTGCACAGCTTCCTTGAACACCTTCTTGTTACGCACGTTGGCCTGCACCAGGTGTGTGAAGCAAGACACAGGTTGTGCCTTCTCGTTGAACTGTGGGGGGACAGTGGGGTGGTGCGTGGCCTCAGGCTGACCTTAGTGGACAGCTGCTGCACAAGGCTGGTGGCTGTCATGGGAGCAAGTTGGATAGGGGTGAGTGGTTCCCAGCCCTCCCGCCACCTTGGCACTCACTGAGGCCACGTTCACATAGTCATCATCGGAGAGTGTGTCGAGCATCTCACACACCGATGTCTTCATCAGCTTCAGAGTCAGGCCGCTCACGCTGCCACTCCTGGAAACCAGGCAGGGGGCCATGTGTGTGGGGACTCTCAGGCTTCTCCTGCCCTTCTTCCCTCATGATGTTCCCAGGCCACAGAATCCAGCCCTCGCCCCATCCCCATCCCACCCAGCCTACGGTGCTCACTCACACATCCACAATGATGACCATGTCCTTGGGTGATGAGGCCCCCTGTATATACCTGCCAGCAAGAAGGTTCAATTAGGGACAGCATCCCTGGGACCTGTGGGTTCTTCCTTCCTCCACCCACTTATTGATACATGTGTTTCTACTGACCATGCACTACATGGGTCTGAATGGGTCTGGGCACTGGGGAGACCATGCTCAATAAAAAAAAAAAAAAAAAAAAAAAAAAAAAGACAGCCCTTTCTCATGACATGAGTGACTTGGTCCCTCATTAAGTAAACAAGAGTTGGGGTGGGGGCAGGTGATCTACAGGGGCAGAAGGCTTCAGTGGCTTGTGTCCTCTGCCCCAGGGTAGAGGCTTCACAGAGCTTGGATGTGTATGACTGGAGGAGGGAGGGGAGATCATGGGGTATGAGGGGGCAGAGCCAAGGATAGGGATGTCTAAGGACCAAATGATTAGGGCGGGGTTGGTTGACCTGGGAGAAGCTATCTGGGGAACACCCTCACTGGTCTGATCTCTCAGTTCTGAGTGGTTGGGTGGGGGGGACTGGGTGGTGGACGATATGTGTGGGGGCAGAGGCAGCTGGGCGGCTTGCCTGGGTGATGGGATCCATTTTCCAGTGGCAGCGATGTGTGAAATGAAAATTGGATAGAGCTGGCTGCGCCCTGCTCGGAGGTCTGGCTATTGGGAGGGAGGGGAGCAGGCAAGAGAGATGGGGAACTGAGGGGGTATGCCTCCCCAACCCCCTCCTTGCTCACTCACCAGGGTCGTCTTCTGACATCGTACAGGTCAATCTTCTTAGGGGCTCGCCATGGTGTGGCTGTGGAAAGAGAGGGTAAGGGAGCCCAGCAGGAGGGTCTGACTGGAGTTACAAGGATGACTTGGCTCATTGTACCCCATGCACTTCAGGATGGGCAGGCTCGGAGATGGAGCAAGATGGGTGCTGGATGGGCCAGCGAGACAGTGGTGCCTACCTGGGTAATAGCGGGTGACTCCCGTGGCACTGCCGAAGACTTGCCACAGCAGTGTAGGGTCTTGCCTACGGTTTTCAATGAAGACGTTCTCCAGGGCCTCTGTCCAGTTAAGCTCATTGAGGATGATGGTAGCTGGGGGGCAGAGAAGAAGGCTGGGGTGGGGAGCTCTGGGGTCGTCCCTTGCTAAACCCGTCCCCATGACCATGATGCCCAAGCCTCACATCTCAATGGCCTCTCCTGCTTTCTGCCTGCTCAGGCCTTCTTTGATATTCCAAGATCTCACTTGGGGCCATGCCAGCTCCCCCAGGAAGATTTTCTTGCCCTCCTGCTCTCCTCCAGATCATCAAAGGAATGTCTCAGCCTACTCTTTAACCAGGCCTCAATGAGCAAGCAGGGCTGATGTGGTTTGTGGCCCATGGAGAAGGGCTGCCTGGGTGGCAGGGAGCTGTGAGCTAAGCCCCCATCCAGCATGCTGCCTGGAGCCTGTGGTTGGTCCCCAGGGAGCTCACCCACTCAGCATGCACTCCAGGCCGCAGCCACAAGAAAGCAATTAAGGGCTCGCTGATGGGGCTGGAATTATTCAGCTATTAAGGTACCTGATAAGCTGGAAGCCACTCAGCTCCATGATTAATCAGCTGGGGCCAGGAGCAGGCAGGGGCAGAAGTGGGGGCTGCAGAGGGGCAGGGGTGGGGCCAGGATCTTATTCCAACACAGATACATGCAGTTGTACACACATGCGCATGTACGTACAGCCTGCACCCTCGACAGGTATTCCTGCCTCTTATCTCTGTGCTTCCAGCCAAATGTAGGAACCTCATCCCTTTAAACCTTAAACCTACCTACCCTAGCAACACATTCGCAGCCATGGGCAAGGGGCACACAGGAGCTCTCATATGCTACCACCAGTTACCCATGCCTCCCTAACCCCTGTAGATTGCACATGAGTGACCCCCTCCCTTCTGCCAGGCCTACCCATCCAGACACTCATGAAGTAAGGCTGCTCTACCCTGATGACCAACCTGGGTAGCATTCTCGTCCTATAACTTAAGGGTGTCCTTAAGTGTGTGTCGGGGAGTGGGGGACGGACATCTATACACTGTACCAGTCTCTGGACACACACACACACACAAAAAAAAACCAGGAATGACACACCCACTTTTGCCAGGCCTGACTTTCAGTATTTTTCCTAGTTTCCTTCTGCTTCCCAGGGGGAGTCTTGCCACTATCCCACTAGTGAACCCCATCAGAGATCTTAGGTGACAGCCGGAGAAGGCTCTCTCAAGGATTTGATTCCCTCAGAACAGATGAGCTGTGCTTGACAGCTTCTCAAGGCCCAGCCAGTGACCCAGGGGCCTGACACACTCTTGCCCAACCCTCTGCCCTTCCTTTGTGTGTGGGCTCTGCTGTGCCTCTCTGCCATCCAGCTCCTTTTCCTTGGCTTTTATCCTCCTCTGTCTGTGTGGTTCCCCTTAACTGACCACAATATGAACACAAAACCTATTTCTGCCATTGGCTCTGCCTGTTGAACACTATGTTATGGTCCTGTTTCTGATTTAGAAGCCTAGTGATTTGAACACTTTCTATTTTTCTTTTTAAGGAAAAATAAAGTGAGATTCCCCTGCCCCCCAACAGTACCATTTGTCCTGTGAGTCTGTATGGCATGCCTGACTATTTCTAGTCCTCAGTCTTTCTGTCTGAGAAGCTTGGAAGTCCCTTGGGCTGCCAGAAGAGGGGTGACCCCTGCTGCAGGTGGGCTATCCCTGCAGATATCTGCGACCACATGGACACACCCGGAAGGACGCACTAGTGCAAATACTCCCCCGTATGCACACACACCCATGCCACACCCACGTGCACACACTTTCAGATCACAATGAGTTGGGAAATGGGGACCATGCCCCCTCAGGCAGGCGATTACGGATTTAATTAAAAGTGACACAGTAAATAAAAAACATATAAAATGTAATTTGTGTGGGTAGCGAGGGGTGACTGGGGAGGGTGGTGTGGCTCCTGTTTTAATTAGCATGCCTGACTATGATAGTGCCCCTCGACTGGCTCAAGAAGGTGGTCTGTAGGCAGCCTGCCAATGGGGAGGGAGTATTTTCCCCCACCCAATCTGAGGTCACCCAGAAGACTTGACTGACGTTGAGGGTGGCAGGGGCTTCCTGGGAGACCTTAGGATTCCCCCCTTTTCTGGAACCTATACAGCAGTTCTGCTACCTTTGCCCCCATCTCCTGAGTCTCCAAGTCCCCCCAGCCCAGTGGATTCTGAGGCGGTCCTATAAGAAGATGCCCACATGACTGCGTCAGAACCAGGGCCTTCAATCTACTGCTGGAGGAAATTCCTGAGGATTTGTAGGAATGTAGGGAGCAAATGTGAAGAGCTGAACACCTGAGCCCCAGCAGTAGAGTGAAGCTATAATGACCCGTCTCTCCGTTGTGCAGCATTTCCCTGACCCTGGGACTTGGAATCTCAACCACATTTTCCTGGTTCATCCTTCACCACACCCTCTGGGTGTTCTAGGCCAGAAACTATTTCCCACTCTTTCCGCTCTGCACTGTATCCCAGAGTGAGTTAATCAGGTCTGTGTCTGTTGTCCATGGCAGCTGGCTTGCTGTTCTTAATCTCTGCATCCACCTTATGCTGGAGTTTCCCAGACCATTCCAATAGAGTCAGAGAAGGGCAAGGGTAGCAAGGAGCTGTTTTGGGGGAATTCGGCCCAGCAGTGAGAAGCTAGGCATATGTGCAAGGTTGTGTGGGATGTGTGCACACAGAGGCTTGAGACCACACCAGCAAAGGTAAGAGGTTGTGTTTCAAGTTCTGCTGAGAGTGTGTGGGTCAGAGAATTGAACATGCATGACCTTGGGTGCAGGGGACTGGCTGGAGTTAGGTGGCACTAGCCTTCCATCTCAGGGACCTGAGAATGCTTGGGAAATGGGCCCTGTCCCCATGTGAGTAGGAAGGGTTGTTTCCAACCCTCTCACACTCACAGCCTTTGTAGATATCCGTGGGGATCTGCACAGCCGTGTGTGAATAGTTGACTCTGTTCTTGAAGTCTGGGTCCTCGATGAAGTCCAGCCTTAAGGTGCTGGTCTTGGATCCCCTCTCCACATCGTCATTCTCAGGGTTGTCCTGCAGAAAGCACCCCCACCCGCATCAGGACTGGAAACTGGTGAGTGGGCTGGTTAGGTTTGCAGGCAAGGATGGGGAGGGCCACAGCCCAGGAGACAGGGTCATCTTAAGGACAGAGGTTATTGCAGAGATAAGAGACAGATGGAGAGACATGGGAAAATATAGGCATAGCATATGGACTCCTCACCCAGAAGGCTTGTGAGTTTGCCTGCCCTTGCCCACCACATCCACCATCCATTTGCCAAACCCCAGCTAAAACCAAAACCAAAATGACCCTTTCTCTTAGGAGTGGGCTTCAGACTTCTGCTTCCCAGCACACACCTTGTGCAATTACAGTGAGGCCTCAGGAGCTTTGCATCCCCATACTCCTCACTGAGTCCCACCCAGTCCCTTCAGACAGAGAGAGAGAGAGAGAGAGAGAGAGAGAGAGAGAGAGAGGGAGGGAGGGAGGGAGAGAGAGAACCAGCCAGCCCTAGCCCCATCTGGGGCACCCTCTCCTATAGCTCTAGATCTGATGGGGTCTAGCACAGAGACCAGGTGACCTCCAGAGGGAGGGCTCAACATGCCTGTTAGCAGCAGGACTGTAAAGGCCCCTGTTGATTTTCTAAAATGAGCTGCAGCCTCCTGACAGGTGCCAATTACAGTATCTCTCGGCCAGGGAGGCTGAGCATGCGCTGTGCAACCCCCCCCCCCCCCCCCCCCCCCCCCCCCCCCCCGCCTACTACCGCAGGCTGGCAGGAGTGGGGCTGCGGCTAGAGAGCTGATGCTGCAGCGGACGGGAGAGCAGGCTCCAGTGCAGGTGTGCAAGCAGGGAAGGAAGATGGTGGAGAGGGTATAGGGGAAGGAGAAAAAGCCAGACAGGGAGGCATGTGGAATGCTCCACACACTCCCACACCCCGTTCTCCCACCCAAGACCCTTTTGACTATGCTCAGCTCAGGTTCTGTTCCTCCTCTCTTCCCAATGGATCTCCAGGACTGCTCCTCTCTGGCTCCCTGTGGCCCAGACATGCACCTCCTATTGTATTTCAACCTCTAGGTTACTGCCCAGGCCGTTTCCTTCCATCATATCCTGGGATACAGGTCTGAAGTGACTGGAGCCTATCCCCGATCTATCTTCCAGGGAAGGTTTTGGACAACAAAATTCAGGCTGTCTATTGCCCTTCACGTCATCCTTCACCAGGCACACACCTCCTGCCCACTTTGGGAAGCCCCTGAGATGCCCCTAGGTGCTGGGGAAAGCCAGAGTAGGCAGCTGCTGAGCATACAGGCTGGAGTTGGGAGCCAGCAGTCTGGGAGGCGTAACGTACACTCCACTCAGAGGGGAAGGCATGGGAGAAGAAAGCCCCCCCAAATGTCAGTGGCAGATGAAGGACGCTGGAAAATTTAATCTTCCAACTTTCCCAACTAATGTGACATTTGGATTCTATTCTGATAAGCCTTCAGCCGGCAAACTTTTCCCTTCTTGTCCCTCACCCCCACCTTCTGGCTGGTAATTTAAAAGTAAATGGTCTAGAAAGATCTCTAACTGTACCTCTGGCAAAGATGAAAAACCAAAACAAAACAAAACAACACAACAAGCAGGAGACAGACGTGGTGAGTGTATGCATGCTGTTATTTATACCAGGCGTGGGGCTTTTGGCCTCACTGACCCTAGTCAGCTCTACCTAGAACAGAGCTTGCCTACTGGGTAGTTCCGATCCCCTTGCAGGGGCTGGGGCGCAGAGCATCTGGCATTTGGAGTCAGGGTTGGGGTCCTGGATAGAGTTCGGGGGCTGCTGGGAGCAGGGACCAGTGTCCTGGTCAGGATTTGTGTATAAGGCTGTCCAGGGAGTCTCTCAGTGGCACCCGAGCCCAGGAGTTCAGTGCAGTGGGCAACTGTAGTCTCCTGGTTTATATTTAATGCACTGATTGCTAAAATTACAGCCCGCTGCCGAGGGGGTAAGGAATTAGATTCAGGGTCTAATTAAAGGTTCGCTCTTCATTTGAATTTCAGATTCCAGCTTTAATTTTAGCAACTTCTCCGGGAGCCACAGAGCTCAGCCAAGGGGAAGCAAGCGCACCTGCTTGAGCCCACCCCCTCCTTCTCGGCCCCCTGCCCTCCCTAAGGCTTCCTAGGCCAACTTGGCACTGTGGCCTCCCGCACAGGGATCCTTTCCAGCCCTCCCACCTCCTGGGGTCATGGGCTACCTCTGCTCAGGCCAGGAAAGCCTCCAGGCCTCCAGGCCAGAAAAGGGAATAATGAACCTTGGGTTTTCTGTATCAGCAAGCTCATATCACTATCAGACACTATGTCACTGTGCCACTGCAAGGCAGACATTGATAAGTTCACTGAACACTATCTATTATCAAGTGCTTGAACCCATAGACCCTCTTTTTTTTCTCTTCAGCGTTTTCTCACCCCATAGTCATTCTCACTGAGCCTTCTCATGATGGGGACCTCACTACCTTACAAGCTAACTCAATCAAGTAGACTTGAGCTCATGGGATATGGAGACAGAATGGTTGATGTCCACTGTTACCACTTCTGGGAGATTATCATAGTTAAGCTGAGCCTCATCTGAAAACAGATGTAGTAGGAATTAGGCTGCCTCTGTATCTGAGGCCACCAAATGATGCAAGGCCACACATTAATGGTGAGGCCAGGCTGTAGGTCTTCTATACAGCCCAATGCTGGGTTCTCTGAATCACAGGGAAGGGAGCCTCCACTGTCCTGGGGAGATGACACCATGTCTCACTCCCACATGCCCACCCTCAGCAAGGCCCTGCAGACTATTCCGCCTCCCCTATGTGTCCATGGTGCTCAGAGAGCCTCTCGTTCTGAGACTGACCTGTCCTGATGTCCAATACTTTACCACCCTGCCCAGAGAGGGAGACCAAACCTGTTCCACATTGTGCAGGGAAGCTTAGCCCATAGTGGTAAGGAAGACTTGACCCCAGAAAGTCCAGGATTGCTGGAGAGCTGTGAGAGTCTGACCCACTACAACTCAGAATGGCTGGGTTCAGAGTGCTGATATATAACACCCACTTTACAGCTGAGACCCTTGTGGCCTGGAAGAAGGGGTGTGGCTCTGGCCACTTCCTGTCCTCTAGAGCAAAGGTGGGACACTTACCAGTTCAGCATCAGCCTTGGCATCATAGTACATGATGTCTTCCTCCTGGTGGTGAGAAAGAGGCCTCAGTGCTCATAGTTCAGGGCTCTCAAGATACAGCCCTTAGGTCCACTAAGACCTAGAACAGCTTCTTTAGATTCTTCTAGGTCTGGTACAGTCCCTTCCTCCACCCAAAGCCACCCTTAGGAAAAGTGGGATGAGTCAGTGTTGCTGGTACCCTGCCCCTGCCACCTCCGATCCTTCACACTCCCTAGAAGGATGTTGCACCCCAGGTTCCCCGGACCCAGGGTACCAGGGCCTTGCCCTGCAGGCCAGTTGATGGCAGGGTCAGAGCCAACCTGGCTGCTGAGAGGCTGGTTGAGGCAGGACCAGGGAGTGAGGAAGATAGAAAATCAGGGCAGAGCCTGGGCAACAGCGAAATAATGAGTTCACACTGCATCTTCCAATTTCTTCTATTAAAGAGCCCGCTCATTACGAGCATGTACTTATTAATTATCTGTGATTTGTTGTGAAATTCAAAGGGGTTTACACAACAGGAGCGGGAATAAACAAAGCTGGGCCTGTATGCTTGCCTGTAGCCCTCACTCACATGTGTCTGCCTGCCCATCCTGGCCTGTGCCTGCCTGCCTGCCGCCTGGGTTCTTGGCCATCTGCACGTCATAATCACCCGGCACCCTGGGGACCCGTAACACAAACGGGCTAATTTCATGTTTAATGATCTTTAATCTGAACTGAGTACAGCTGACAGAGGCCGCCAGAAGGTGAGCCTAGTGTCAGCAAGTGGCACTTGCACAGAAGGGGCCATCCCACTTTGCCCTGGTGGGCTCTAGGGCCTGGGCCATTGTCCAAGTCACTCTCCCCAGGTGCTCTTCAGCCATTTTATATGATAAAGTCCTTTAGTGTTGCCCCAGAGGTTCCTTACATATCTGAGGCTGATTTTTTTGTGGCCTTATCTGTTCCCAAGGACCTGCCTCAAAGCAGCATACACAGAGCTGGTACTCACTCCATGAGGATGGAAGTCCCACAGGCTACCCACCCTGCCCAACCAAGACCTGGCTAGGGCATACTGTGTGACACTAGGATTGGACCACACTCTCTTATATGGAGCCTCCTTATACCTCCAGGCGAGGGTTTGTACAGATGCTGGGTCTGTGGCCAATGGTTGTAGACGGTCAGTATTTGAGAATGTTTAAGGCAACAGTCTCGGGTTGTCTTCTTCAGGGGTTCTGGGATTACTTACAGGCTATAGGCTGGACACAGTGACTTAAGCCAAGCATTCTGGGTCAGCGACTGAATGCCTGGCCCAAATAACATGAATGTTAGGCCAAAGGTAACTCAAGAAGTGTCTACTATATATGACACATCTGGTGACCCAGACATACAGAGACAGGGACAGGGACAAAGAAGGCTTTATACCCAGGCTTCAACCTGACCTCCCAGCTCATCTCCAGCCTCATCCGGACTTGCTACCCACCCACCCATCTAGGAAGACAGACCTGGGTGGGGGCTGGGGCAGAGCCCAGGCTCCAGGGGGCTCAGCCTTTCCCTGTGCCTGGTTCACACAGAAGCACGTAATGAAAGCTGACGTTACATCAAACACAATAAGGAGTTTCGGTTGATGAAGATCATTCCTGAACACACAAACCCATTAAACTGAGGGGAAAAAAATATCAATTCAACACACTTGCAGGCGAAAAGAAAATGTGATTTGTTATCTAAAAGGGGGTTATAAACACGGCTCTGATGTTCTTTTCCTCCGTAATGAAAACAGGCGGGCACAGTGGGAGGATTGCAGATTACAACCTGGGGCGTCACTTGCCAACTTTTTCGGCAAACCTCCTGCAAGGACAGGAAAGGGCATGGGTGGGGGCTGGCCATTGTCAGTCTGTGGAAAGGGGTCCATCTGTACCCTAGTAAACCTTAGGATGCCCTGCCACTCACTTGGGCCATCTCCTCAGCAGTTCCCATGGTTCTGTTTATTTGTTCTGCTGTTTCACAGTCTCAGTGGAAGATATAATGTTGGTAGCATCAGAGATAAAGGCAAAATGGCATTCAGGACTGTCAAGTTCCTGGAGACTACAGGTGGGGCCCAGATCGGTAGTTTTCTTGCCTCTTGCCTTGGGTGGTAGTCTTGGCAAGGTCACATGTGAAAATACACAGCTATGATTGCTCTTTGTGATTCAATATGGAGCTGAGTGTGACAGGTCAAGCCGTCAGTATGTGGGAGCAGGTCCCTGGGAAGGCTTCCATCTGCTTTCACCTGAACAGCACCAGAATGTTGGCTTTAGTGACTCATGTCCTGGGCTAAAAAACAAGGAGATAGACATCTAGTGAGTAAGCGCAGGGGCTTTAGAGAAGGGTCTGTGGTTTGGATTTTGACCAGGATATCGATAAACTCTCATCAGTGAGTAAATAGAGGCTGGGAAGCTGGATGTGGTGGTGCACATCCTTAATCCCAGTGCTTGGGAGACAGAGGCAGGTGGATCTCTGTGAATTTGAGGCCAGCCTCATCTACATAGTGATTTCCATGACAACCAGAGTTACACAGTGAGACCTTGTCTCAAGACAAAATAAAAACAAAAACATAAAAACCAAAGGCACCAGCCAGACAGATTTGCCCCAGTAGGCCTGTGACGACTTTCAGGGTTTACACCCATGTTATTAATAAGGCAAGGATACCTAGTGAGTGAGATCACACAGCCTCAGTGAGTTTTACATCTAGGTGTCCATCACCCACCATCAAATCTAGAATCAAAAAGAGGACAGAGAACAGCAGAGCTGGACCTCTCCAGGAGGCCAGCCCACAGCCTACACAAGGGGCTGAGTGTGGAAAAGACCCTTGGATGATGTGAAATGGGTAACATCAGTGTTGAATGTGTGTCCCCATGACTTTCCTGTCCCCTCCTTCCAAGGGTTTTTTTGGTGGGAAAATTGCCTCCCCAACTCACACACATGACCCCCACCACAGCCTTTATACAGAAGTGGCTGATGAGGGGGGGCAGGACTCAATGTGTATGGAGTGCATAGCACATTTGCTCCTTAGTAGGAGCTGAGCCTGAGAGGACATGAAGGGTGCTCCCAGCTATGGAGGAGAATGAGGAAGAGTTTGGGATGAGTGGGATACAGGGTTGTCATCTAGATTTTGTGTTTTGCAAGGCAGCTGCCAAGCTGCCCAGACATGACTGTCACCTGCCTACCAGCCTCCTGTGCAGAGTCCAGTCAGCTACCCAGGCACACTGGTGAGGTCAGGTGGTCTTCCTTCCATGACCTACTGCCAGTTCAGCTCAACCAAAAAGGACTTTTTTTTTTTTCCTGAGAGCCGTCTGTTGCTGGCTTGGCAGAGACAGGTGGTGAGCCCTATGGCTGGGTTGGACCTTCAGGCCAGGGGGCCACCTGTCTTGTCCAGCTGGCCCTTCATAGCTCTCCCTCCAGAGTCCATAGGTAGAGTTACCTCTCCCAATAGAAGGCAGGGCCATTGCCTCCACCAGACTCCAAAGTCTCCTATTGTAGGTTGAGATCAAGGGCTTGTCTTCTCTCCCCTCTCCTCCACCCATACCCTGGCCCATATCCTCCCTTGTGGTGGCTTAGGTGGCAAACAATGTTGGCACAGTGTGATGCTGGCACCAGGCACAGTCCAGCAGGTGGCCTATCCTCATCTACTGTTAAGTGTTATGGGTACCAGACCACCTGCTGCCTGTCTGTGTGAAGCCATAGGAAACGCTGCCTACAAATCAGGGCCATGGTCTCTCTAGTATTCCCAAGTCGGGGCTGAGGCTACCAGTTCCCTGATCCCAAATGTGTATGGCCATGGCCTAGAACTAGAGGTTTTTCCTCCCTCCATTCATTGGCCCTTTGATCGTATCTCAGCTCTGGTCCTGTAGACTCGAGGATCCCCTAAGTCCCTGGCTGGTGTCATGTATGTGTGTTCCTTGCTCTGGGCTGTCCACCCTGGGAGATCCACACCCTATTAATTGTGCCATGAATTTCCATGTAGCTCCATGAGCCCAGCAGCCTTTCTGTGTCCACAACTTCTGGATTACATGTCCCCCATTCAGAAGTAAGTCACTTGGCCACCAGAGCACTGGGCTGGGGACAAGAACAGGTGATAGGTGGCTCTGACACAGGCCTGTCTGTCCCTGAACGGAAGGAGTCATAGAGGCAGACAGATGGGACGCTTGCCTGGGTGCTGTGATATATATATAGGTCCAAAAGGAGGAGCTGTGAGCGGTTGGGGGGACAACCCTAAGGTTGGGGCTGGAAAGGAGAACTCTGGGCTTTGCCTTATGAATTAGGAGACAAGAATGTTCCCGGGAGAAGACTGGGATTGTGACATGTGTCAGTTGTCTCTCCTGATCATGGAGGAGGAATGTGACTCTGGTCAAGCACCTTCTCAAGGCCACTGGGTTTCAGGGTGGGTTTTACACCTGCAAGGGACAAACCGCATCCTTTCCCCATTCACAGTCGCTGCAAAGGCTGTCATCTTCTGGCAGCTCTTCCAAGCAGTGCTGGCTGGTGGGTGGGCTAACGGGCCACCATTAGCACTAATGCCTTTCAGCCTGGCAGTCACAGCAGCAGCAGATCTTCATGGGAACAGTAGTGACCTTGCAGCCTGGAGAGGAAACAGCCCTTACACCTGAGGATCTCAGGCAGGCACCCTGATGGGCTGGGCAGCACAGGGAAGAGCACACTGGGAAAACGAGGCTAGGCCCTGTTCCCTCTGTGGTCCGTGTGGCCTGTGGCCACAAGCACATCTGTAGCGGGTCAGGTCAAGCAGGAGGGTGGTTAGCCAGAGCCCACTTCTGCTTCAGCCCAGGGCAGTTGCAAGCAAGGCAGGTGTGGACAGAGACGTTCCAGGTATCACTGGCTTGGCACACATGCAGCCTGGTGAACACCCTTTGGAGGCCATGCCAAGCCGATAGGCAGCAGCAACATCAGCTAGTCGACGGGGAAAAGGGAGCCCTTGCTTGTAGCCCACTTATGATCCAGTGATACACAGGAGTGGGTTCTTGAGCAGCATCTCTCAGTGCCCTTGGGTCCCTCTAAGCTCCAGCACTCTCTCAGGCATCCCCAGGGCCCACCCTGGCCCAGAATAAATGGGACTGCTGAGATACATGGACCAGGGACCTGGTAGGACAGCACTGGGAAATAGGGTTTTTTTTTTTTTTTTTTTTTTGAAGAACCTGGAGGAGGAACAGGTTTGGGGCTGTGGTAGGCTCTTTGTCTCCCTCTCTGAGACTTGGACTGGGAGGGAAAGAACACCAAGAGGAGGGTGAGGCCTGCATTTATTTCCCAACTCCTGCCCTGCTCAACAGGCCTGCTCATGGGAGAAAAGAAGCTGATGGTCAGGAAAAAAAAAAAAAAGAGGAAACTGAGAAGTGGAGGGTCCCAGACACTCAGAGGACAGAGGGAATGGTGAGCTGAGAAGAGATAATAGCTTAAGAGAAATGAATAGTCTGGGAGGAATGAAGGGGATTCCAGACAGAGAGCAGTAGAAACAAAGGCCCAGGGGCAGGAGGGGCCCCCAGAGGGACAGTCAGTGTGGTAGAACACGAAAGGAAGCGCTGAAACAAGGCTGTGGAAAGATGCAGGCGTGGCTGCAGGCTCAGGGCTGGGTGGCGCGGGAAGAACTGCGAAGCAGGGGTTGTCTGGATGAGCAGCATGGTATGAGTGTCAAATAAGAGCCTGTCTGTCTGTCTATCTACCTATCTTTCTTTTCTTTTATTTTTCTTGCTTTTTCCGAGACAAGGGTTTTTGTGTAGCCCTGGCTGTACTGGCTGTCCACTCTATAGAGCAGGCTGGCCTTGAACTCAGAGATCCACCTGCCTCTGCCTCCCAAGTGCTGGGATTAAAGGGTGTGCCACCATTGCCTGGCACTTTTTTTCTCTCTTTTTACTTTCATATGTATGAGTGTTTTGCTTGCATGTAGGTGTGTGTACCACATGAATGCCTGATGCCCATAGAGGCCAGAAGATGGCACTGGATCTTATAGAACTGGAGTTACAGACAGCTAGGTGCCATGTTAGTTCTGAGAATTGAACCTGGGTCCTCTAGAAGAGTAGCCAGAGATCTATTAGAGCACAGGTGTGTGCGTGTTATGTGCAGTGTGTGTATGTGAATATGTATGTATGTTTGTGTGTATGTGCATGTGTGCATGCAGTATGTGAGTGTAGCACTTATGTGCTGTGGGGCAGGTCAGAGGCCAGAGGACAACTATGTGGACTCAGTTCTTTCTTTCTGCTTTAATGTGGGTTCTTGGTATCAAACTGAGGTTGCCATGTTTGCACAGCAAGTGCTTTTACCCACTGAGGCATCTCTCTACCCACCCATACCCTTTTTGAGACAAGGGTCTCATCTCATGTAGCTCAGGCTGGCCTTGAACTTGCTATGTAGCTGAGGCTGGCTCCTTACCTTCCTGCTTCCATTTCCTGAGAGGCACGCACAGTTATGGCTGAGGAGGGACAGGACTGTGATGGAGTGGGTTTAGAGAAGGGTTTCTCCTGGGTTCTAGAGAGTCCAGTCAGTTTAGGGGGTGGGCTTCACTAACTCTTTTATTTGTTCATTGAATACATCATCTTGGGCTAGGAGTATAGTTCATTGCCAGAGTGTTTGTCCAGCATACCCAAGATCCTGGTTCCCGTGAGAGAGAGAGTGAAACAGAGGAAGAAAGAGACATAAATCAGCGCTGTCCCCAACTCCATGTGAGCTCTTTGCACCCAACATCCATCAGTGGTGAAAGAATCTATCATGAGGGCAAGACAAGGCAGGGGAGGGTAGTTGGGGAAGACAGAGCATGAGGAGCAGGTTTAGGGGTCTTGGTCGCAGATATGAATGCTTGGGAACTCACAGCAGCTATAAACCTCTATTATCAATAGGCAACCTCAGCAAGTAGGGGTAACAACTCTACCGGCTTTCTGGGGTACATGGGTCTAGACCAGCTTGGCTCGGAGCTAAGATATGCCTCACTTTTTCCATCCTATACATTAGTCCCAATACTGGGGGCAGCTCTTGGTACCTCCCTCTGCCTCTCCCTGTATTTAGCAAGGAGACTACTAGGAACCATGGCCCAGACCCATGGAGCCCTATTAACGGGTCTGGTTACTGAGGGCACCATGGCCTCTGGTTCCAGGGCTTCCCTGTGTCTGAGTCAGACACTAGCCCAGCAAGAGGGTCAGGAGCATACAGCTCCAGCCAGGAATTGGCTGGCATGACTGCTCTATTCTGCCCTGAGCCTCTGGGCCCTTTATACCCTGTGCCCTGTACTTGGCTCCAAGATGTTTGAGCCTTCTGGGTTTTCATCATGAGAGGAAAGGCTTTGTGACTTTGGGGCCCAGCCAGAGGACATCCTAGGAGGACAGACCACTGTTCACAATCAAGAGGAGGACCAGACAATGCTCTGTTCCAGGGCTTCTTTCAGGTCAGGACACTAAAATCTCATATGAGTCCTGGGGTCAATAGGCACTTATGACCCTGGGACTCTCTAAGACTTATGGTATCTTCTTGGGGAATAGCCATTTTAGCTTTTCTACTCATGGGCCACCTCAAGACTCATCCGGAGTGACAATGCATACCCCAATACTGAGGGAGAGCTGGACTTTTTTTGCTGAGGGTTGGACAAAGAATTGTGTACTCCATCAGTGTCCCTCGGAGTGTCTGTGCAGCTCACGCTCCCTCCTCTGCATGCCACCTTAGTTCAAGGTGTCATGCCTTGGGTGCTTGGAGGGTGGTGTGTGGTTCTTTTCAAAGTTATGTTTATTTGTTTGTTTGTTGTGTGTGTCTGCATGCATACATGCCATAGTGCATGTATGGAGGTCAGAGGGCCACATGTGGGAGTGGGTCCTCTCCTCCTACCAAGTGGGTCCTGGGGATTGAAGTCACCCTAGGCTAGAGGTGACTTTATCCGCTGAGCCATCTTGCTGGTCTGACATATGCTGTGGTTCTTACCTTGATGTTGTCCTGCCAGCGGTGGGCTTTCTGGAAATTCTCAGCAGCATCAGCCAGTCTCTGAGGGACGGAACACATGAAAGTCAGAGTCTGAGGCAGGTTGTCTGCCCCATGTCACCACAAAGCCCTCCCCATGCCCAGTTCTCCCTAGGACCAGGATGACTCAGGACTGCCCTCTTCTTCCTGCCATCAGAACCTCAAAAGTTCCTCAGCCTAGATAGTAGGCTCAGCTTGGAGGAAGGGTACCTCACCGAACACAACCGGGTCCCCACAGGAGTCAGGAGGCCTGCCTGTACAGACAGTCTAAGTGGCTTTTCCACTGGACCCCAGCACTGGCCCAGCAGTACTTCCTGCTCAGAATATCCTTATCGGCCAAGCCCCAGTACCACCCTCCACCCTCTATAAGATACTGTCCTCCTTCCCAGCGAGTGTGAAACCCACAAGTTATTGAGTGTCTCGTCATGCAATGGTGCCTTGGCCAGACTCAGCAGGACATGTCTACAGTCCACTTCCATTCAGACTCACTGTCCTCTCCCAGGCTTCCTGAGGCCCTTCCCACAGAGTTCCCATCCACACAAGCCTTTCCTAACCTCTAATGCTAGTTTCAGTGGCCTTTGACAGTGAAGCCCAGTCCTGAGGGCAGAGTGCCCCTAAAGCATCGCTTTGTACTTGTCCATACCATACCTGTCACTAAGTGTGCGGAGTACCAGACTATTCTGGAATGTGGGGCTGTGACAGACCCAGCCAGCCCTGCTTCTCATGGTGGGGAGGGGTAGAACAATACAGAACCAGATAGCATCACCAGGGCAGGGGTAGCTGAGGGGGATGAGGCTTAGTCCTGCTGGTACTGGACACATCACAAAGGCTTTCAATAAAGGCACATGGTCCTGTCCACCCTCTGGGCTTGAACCCTGGACTCCCATGGATTCTGTCCTTCAGGAAGGGCTGAGTCTCCAAGGATGAAACTGAGTCCTCTAGACCTTCTTGAAGAACATAATTCAGTGACGTCTTGAGAACTCCAGTGATAACCGCCACCAGAAACCAGTGTCCAGTGGGGAGGACAATGCATGCCAAGCCCTTCCTCTGACCAGTGCAGATGATACATGTACTGCTTGTTGTGTTAGGAAACACTGTGATTCTCAGACAAGGATATCCAGGCTTGCAACAGTGAGCAACTTGCCCAGGATGCACAGCGAGTCTGGGATCAATCTGGAGTCCTAGTCCTGCCCATACTATTGCATTCACCTTGCTTAGTCCATGAGGTCCAAAGACCACTCCTTCACAGGGATCCCTATATTTAGGGTTCCTCATTTTGGCCCGACCTGTCCCATGACCTGACTCTAGGTTTCCAACTTGAATTGGAAGACCCCAGTCCCTTGGCATTCAGGACACCTCATCCCATCCATCAGGACTGATGGCACTTAGGCCCTAGAGAAGAGGGTCTGATAGAGCCTAATAGAGGCCCTTTGTGCTCCTGGACACTTCCCTGGGGTGACTGTCAATCTACCTGAGCTGCCACGTGTCCTGGTACAGGCCCTCTTTATGCTGTATGGGGGTAGATGTATGTGGTATACATGTGCATGCATGTGTGGGGGTATGTGTGCTTGTGTGTGTGTGTGCAGGTGGAGGCCAGAGAATGTCAAAAGTCTTCCTCCATCTTTCTTCACTTTATCTGATAAGGCAGGATTTCTTACTGAACACAGGGCTCACTGATTTGACCAGTCTTGCTAGCCGGCTTGTCTAGGGATTCATTCCATCCTCACCTCCCGAGTGCTGGGATTACAGGCAGGCTGCCACACCACCCTAGCTTTTATGTGGGTTCTGGGAACCAAACTCTGTTCCTTACACTTGTGCAGCAAGTATTCCCCCCCCCCCCCCCCGCCCTCTCCCCAGCCCTGGTATAAACCCTCATCTCTTGAAACCTCTGCTTCCTGCCTTCTACCTTGTCATCACTCAAACTATTACCCACTGTCTGACTCAGGTAGCCCTGCCCCGCGAACTGAATCTTTCTGCCTCTACTCAACACTCAACCTGCCACCTTATCTCAGAGTGAAGATCTGATCATGTGACTGTCACCAGCCCCCAAGCCCTTCAGGAACTCCCAGATGTTCTTCATATGAAAGCTTTCTTGAGGTACTGCCGGACTATGCCAGACTATGGGAATCCTCAGGCTCCATAACCTAGCAGACAAAGTAAGGGGGCACGCGGGAGGGAGAGCCCAGTCCTTGGTCTCCTTAAGCTCACAGAGTCCCATGGGCTCAAAGGCCTGGGTCAGCCCGCTGACTCGTGAATAACGGAGTTGCAATAGCCACAGCAAAAGGATTACTTTTAATCCTCAGTAACGATCAAGCCATTATTATTTTTTCGGTGTTACAGATCAATCAGTCCATCCCCGGGAGCTGGACGTGTGGAAACTGCTAAAAAGGCAGGTCTGGTGGTGTGGGAAAGAAGG
The DNA here is from genome assembly GCA_907164525.1 of Lophiomys imhausi. NCBI lineage: Eukaryota > Metazoa > Chordata > Mammalia > Rodentia > Muridae > Lophiomys > Lophiomys imhausi. The sequence goes on from CAJQZJ010003646.1 coordinate 16,700,732, forward strand.
GCCAGGCAGTGGGATAGGGTGAAGTGGGCGGGCCACTGCTGTTCAAGGTCCCATCAGGCCTGAAGGTGACAGGGTGAGTGGTAGAGCGACCACCCCTGAAGCCCTGGCCTGCATTCAACATGGTTTCCTCATGTAGTGGCTTCACCTCTCCAGGCCTCCAGATCTTTCTATGAACTGCAGGTAGTAACTGATCCACACAGAGGGTGGGTGGGCTCTTAGCAGCCCCATTTCTCCAACCCTAGCAGCTGTCCTAGGTAGCCTGTCCAGTGGGGGTTTTTCTGGCAGGGTCTTGCCCACTTAAGGGCCTTCCTCCCTTACCTGTTCTGCCTGGCTAGCCATCTTCTCTGGAAGTTTCCTTTCACCCTTCCCCATCCTGTAGGCTTCCCCTGGTCTTTGCCAGGTAGGGCGCATCCTTGTGTGTATGTGGGGGCTCTAAGTTTAGCACCACCTGCCTTGGTCTTCCGTCTTTATAAAGCCCACAACAGTCAGGCCTACTTTGGGGTGGCCAAGGGGGGCCTCTTTCTCTCCCAAGATTTATGTTCCCAGAACCTTCCTCACACCTCTTTAGTGCCCTTGTGATGGGCCAGGGGCAGGCAGGATGGGGGATAGGGGAGGAAACAGGTGGAGAACCTACCAGGCTACTCTGTGTCAAGCTGGAGCCATACTTTAGTCCTGTCCACAGTGTATCTGCTGTGTATGAGAGACACATTCTGTTCTTAGCCTGGACCCTGAGTGACTGTTCCCCGAGGAGTGACTCCCTGCTCACACTCTGGACTGTGTTCTTGGAGGCACCCTTAGTCCTCGGTCCTCCTTGCTGCTCCCTCTCTATGCACTTTTGAGTAGACTCCTCTAACCTGATCCACCCCCTCACCTGTGACAAATCCCTGACTCCTGCTGGGTACCACTTTCCCTCATGACACCCAGGGAACCTTCCTTGTGTCTGACATCTTGATCTCTGAGCTCAGTGGGGGCAGTGCCTAGTTGCTATTAAATTTAGGCTAACTTGGATCCTAGCAAATAGCAAGTGTACAGTGGACATTTGCTAAATGAAGGTCAGAGTGTCTCCGTGCTTGAGCTTAACCCTGTCCAGTCAGGGGTGTGATCCCAGGTATGTGGTTCGTTCGTCCTCTCCGGACCTCTTCTCCTTACCACACACTGCAGGGTAAGGGGTGCTTAAGGGTATGCTGCTGCTGTGAAGTTACTGATGGTGTCTTGCCTGCCCTGTGATGTCCCCACTATGGTCAGCACTGGAGGGAACGCAGTTGGATTCTGAGTGGGGCTGCTCACAGTCAAGCCCATCACGATAACAGCAGGCATTTCAGAGGTAATTATCAGAGAGTTTCACTTAACAATCAATTTCCCTCAGCTCCAGGAACCCGTTCTTACAAGAAAAGGCAAGAAAGAAGGGGACTGGCTGTGCGCTGGGCTGGGGACAATACTGTCCTGGGGAGCAGTGTGGCCACCAGTACCTTCAAATTTCACTAAGTTAAACATCATTAGCTTAGGGGAACTGAGACAGACAATGGTGTGAGACAAGAGACTTGGGCCATGGACAATATCTGGAGGGTAGGAGTCCCTACATCCTGGGCTGGGAAGGGCTTTGGTATGGTGGGAGGCAAGAGCCTGTGCTCTCCCACACCAGGCTGAGTGTGCCCCACTTCTTGCCTTTTCTATTCTCTTTCACTGTGAACCCCTTGACCTAGACTAGAGCTGGTGGTAGAATGCCCTGGAAGCAACTGCCCATCAAACCAGACTTGTTCAACTGCATGGCCCAGAGGGGAAGGTTTTAGAGAGTTTTGGGTTTTAATTAGTTATAGCTAGCCCCCCACTTCCAAGAGGATATGTGAGGCTTAGCGCGAAAGGCCCTGAACTTATGATGGGCAGGGTGTTGAGATCTGGGAGTCAGGGAGTGGTTGGGATGAGCCAGGTGGCAGCTATGATGGAGTGGGGAGCTCTGAGGTAGAGGCCAGGGCCAGTGAGTCCAGAACAGAACAGTGGCACCAGATAGATGCTCCTACAAACCACAGGGGGGCTGTCAGAAGGTTAACAATAACAGCCTAGACGTGCCCAGCGCCTACCTAGCCTGAGGCTCCACAGGCTAATGCAGGCAATTCAATGGCAGATGGAGGACTGCAGGGTGCCTAAGAGGAGATTCTTTTGTAGCCAGGCGACTGAGGTAGAGTAGTAGTGCCACTGCCACAGACCCCTGACCAGGGAGTGGTGAAAGAGGCGTCCTCAGGTCTACCTAATGCCACAGCCCTGGAGGGCTGGACAATAAGCCCTTCAGGGCAGGAGCTAATCAGGGCAGGTGGGCCTGGCTGGCTAGGCTTACCTGATCTACCCTAACTGGCTCCTTTGTCCTTTACCCAAGAGAGGAGATCAATAAAGTGGTCTCTCAGAAGTGTCCAGGGCTTACCAGCTAACCCCAGTGTCACTGGGTCCAGTCCTGATGAGGGCATGCCCAGCAGCAGCCCCACCTAGTAGCCTCGCCCAGCCCAGCCCTCTCCTTTGTCACCGTCTCCCCTTCCCTCAGGGCCCCTGAATTAGATCCATATTGTGCACTGATAGATACTAAATACATATTTCCAATTTCCAGAGCTGTTATGGTCTAATGAGTAAATAATATACATATTTAAAACTGCCTAAAAACATATCTGCATAATTAAAATATCTGCATAATAACTAAGCAAGATGCAGCTCTGCAAAGAGGGAGCTGGAGACCCAGGACTGACAATAGGAGCAGCAGGTGAAAGCTGAGTTGGGGACCCTGGCCCTGTGACTTTCTCCCTGCCGGGTTGTCTTGAATAGGCAACAGTGTGTCCATCTAAGCACCCCAATCAGAGAGCAGGAGAACCCCAGCTCAGACCAACTCCGCACATCTTGTGGTTTGAGGTTGTGCATGCACAAATAGACGGTGTCCGACAATGCAGTGTTGGTGCTCTGGTGGTTCGGAGCTCTGCAGCAGATGACAAACTCAGAGCTTTGCACACACGACCTCACTGACCATGACCTTCTGAGGGAAGCTCTTGTCCCAATCCCCCATTTTATAGAATTCAAAGAGATGAGGAAAAGTGTGCCAGTTTGGGCAGAGCAGGCCAGCCAGACCCATGACACATCAGTGGCTTTGCTTTCCTGGGGAGCAGGGCAGGCATTCAGCCTTGCCCACCCTGTAAGGTCCCTTCCTTCATCCATCCAACTCTGCTTCCAACACAAAGATAAAATCACCACCAGAAAAGATGGAAAACAAACCCTAAACCCCTCATCCAAATCCCAGCAACCAAAACCGCCAAATAACAAACAGCCCCTGGGATAGCCAGGGCTGCAAGGAAGGGGCCTTGCAGTTGTTCCTAACCTTTTCCCTCAAGGCCACGCACTCACTCCATGAGTTGCTAAAAATAAAAATAAATAGAAAAATGGATTTGCTTTATTAAAAGGTCAGAACACATGTAATGGGGAAAACTCATTGGAGTAGTGGTCTCCCTCTCTGCAAGTGTGAAGCTGCTCCCTTTGCAGGGGTGAAGCTGCTTCTCCACCTCTGGCCCAGGCCCCAACTCCCTGTGGCCCACATCAGCTTGGTAATTGATGCCACCAGGGAGGGGCTGTTTATGTTTCAACTTCCCAGGACAAATAGAAAGATATAAAGTGTGGTCTGGGATGGAGATGGAGAGGCGGGGGCAAGACCATGGCCTCATTTGGTCCCAATCCCCCATTTATAGAATTCCAGACCCTAAGGCGTGATTTTCAGAACACACAAGTTTCCCAAGAAAATCACTGGATCCTTAAGGATTGGGTCCCTAGGGGAGACAGAGACATAAAAAAAAAAAAAAACCCAAAAAACAAACAAACAAACAAACCACATTCGCTGGGTGTAGTGGCGCATGCCTTTAATCCCAGCACTCAGGAGGCAGAGGCAGGAGAATCTCTGTAAGTTCAAGGCCAGCCTGGTCTACAAAGTGAGTCTAGGACAGTCAAGGATACACAGAGAAACCCTGTCTCAAAAAACCTAAAAAACCCAAAACCATTCTCCTCCAAGTATATTATCAAAAAAGGGGGTGGGGTGGGGGTGGAGTTGAGGGTGCATTTTAGTTCTAAGAAGAGGAGAGTGATTAGCTTGAAGACACTCTTCCTAGGGAGTGGAGGAGGTAAGTGTACCCACAGGTGGCCATCAGTTCACTGACTTGACTGTTTTAGCTTTAACGGGAACTCCAGTATGTACAGAGAGTGGGTTGTGTCACTGGCTGGCAGCCAAATACATCTACAGGGTGAGGAATGGGAACTCTGTGGGTTGGCACATCTTGCTGGGGTCAGCTTGAATTTCCAAAGCAGTTTCCAGGACTCAGGGGATAGTGGGCCCTTGGAAGAGTTCCACTCTGGCAATGGGCTGCTTTAGGAGGGCTGAGTGTACAACTTGCATAGCCAGCCACACATGGCTTTTGGTGGTGCGCCTACCTGGTCATTCTACTACCTCTAGGTACCCATGCTGAACGTCTGTAGAGGGTCCCTGGTAAGAAAGAAACCAATACATCCAATGAACAGCCTTAGGTTGGCTTTTGGGTACTGACTCCATAGCCTTGCTGTAGGTAAGGGCTTTCCATCAAGGAGAACTGAGATGAGGGTTGCCACTCATGCATTCCGAGACTGAAGGGGCTCAATCTGAGGTGCTGTCTGGCTCTGCCTAACCTCTTGAAGGTGCCAATAAATGAGAACCCCTATCTTTGTATCCCGCACCCTACCCTGCCTGAACTCCAGCATCAAGCCTGTATATCTCTACCTATGAATTAGTCCATAGTGAGCCAGGGGGATTTTCCAGTAATTTAACCAGATTTGCTTCCTTTGGGTTCTGACCTAGTATATTCATCAAAGTTTCTCTCAACCTTCACCAAGCCACACAGGGATAGGTATCAGGGAAGCGTGGCATTATCTGAGCTCCCCATAGAGCACACTGGTACATTTTGCCTTCTCATCAGACTACATTTTAAGACAGACAAATGTAGGCCTATGTGTAGGTACTTGTGGGTGATGATGTTATCTTTCTCCCACCTCCTGGGCTAGAGGCCTGAGTTCCTGAGGCTCAACAGTTGCCCTCACTTCTCTGGTCTCAGTCTCTCACCTATGTAATGGGAACCAGAGCCCTTCAGAGCTGTGGGAAAATGGACAGAATGGGTCTAGACAGAAGGCAGGACATGGTCTCATTTTGGACACACAACCCAGATCTCGGATGTCCCTTTCCCTTGTCTCTGATGACTGCGCCCTCCCTATTCCCCAGTGCACTTGACCGGCTAACCTTGGCTTGACCTGACTTCTGAAACTTGTGTCAATGGACCGTCCCTCTCTCTGGAGTCATCTTGGCTGAGGCTTGCTATCAACACCCTGGCCTGATTTCTAACCTGGTGCTGCCATAGCAGGGACCCAGGGCCCAGAAGAGTGCTGCTTTCCAAACCTACCAAGCTGTAACATCCCTTATGACGGTCATCCTAATGATGGCCTTTTCACCTTCCTGATCACATTCTACCAGAGCCCCCAAACTCGACTGCAGACCCTCATACACAAAGCGCCTGGCATGAAGGCATCCATGTCTACAGGCCTATGCCACCATGTTGGTTCCGGTGTGTCTCTGCCAGTGCTTTCCAGGCACTGTGATCATGCTCTCTTCCTGTTGAATTTTCTTTAAATTAATAATTTGTAGTCTCTGTGATAGGGTTTTGCTATGTAGTCCCGGCTAGCTGAAACTCGCCATATAAATCTGTCAATCTTTCTGCCTCTATTTCCTGAATTAAGATTATAGGCAAGAAGCCGGGCGGTGGTGGCGCACGCCTTTAATCCCAGCACTTGGGAGGCAGAGGCAGGCGGATCTTTGTGAGTTCGAGGCCAGCCTGGTCTACAAAGTGAGTCCAGGACAGCCAAGGATACACAGAGAAACCCTGTCTCGAAAAAAAAAAAAAAAGATTATAGGCAAGAATGTGCTGCCATATTCAGCTCCTGTTGCCACCCTCTTCTTCCCCTACAACCCTATGACAGGGTTTCTCTGTGTAGCTGGTTGTCATGGAACTCACTTTGTAGACCAGGCTGGCCTCAAAATCACAGACCCATCTGCCCCTGCCTCCTAAGTTAAAGGTGTGTGCCACCACCACCTGGCTTTGTTGCTTTTTTTTTTTTCTTAAGGTTTTTTGAGATAGGGTTTCTCTGTGTATCCCTGGCTGACCTGCAACTCACTATGTAGACCAGGCTTGCCTTGAACTCACAGAGATCTGCCTCTGCCTCCTGAGTGCTGGGGTTAAAGGAATGTGCCACCACGCCTAGCCACCTGTTGCCATTTTTAAGAGAGCTGTCTTAACCTTGTCACCCATCCCCATGCTGACCTTGAACACTACCTTCCTTCACACTTAGTTTTTGCTCTACACTCTTGTTTTTGTTGGTCCCTGAGCCTGAACTGCCCCTTGTGTTTCCCATCGTCTTTTAGAATTGGTTCCTTCTTCCTTCAGGAAGCCTGGTTCTGTGCTAGGTTGGGGTCCAGAATCCTTTGGGGCTCCCATCACTGTAAACTGTGCCTGACTCTATCCTTGATGTTATCCCTTTGGTCAGGGACTTGATTCATGGATCTATGTAGCCTCAGTATCGGACATGGGCCAGCTCAGCCAAAAGTACTAAGTGACCTCGGGCTTCCTTGGTGGTTAATGGGGTCAGGGTGGATTGGGAGGTTTCCTAAGGGTTGACTCAGAGGCTCTGCGTTTCCCTGGAACAAAGATGGCAGAGACCAAGTCAGAATGGCCCTGATGACAGAACAGGGGTCCAAGGTGACACAGAAGGGAAGATGTGGGCAGGGTGAGGCTGAGTCTAAGCAGTGTCACCTGGCACCCATGCAGAGAGGATTGCTGACATTGCCTCTCTGGGATCCCAACCCCTCTCTAGACATGGCAGCCCCAGCTTGCCGCTGACAAGTCAGTGATGGAGCCAGAAGGAAGGAAAGCCGCTGGGGTCTGTTGGAATGCGAAGTTGCATATATATGGTCGATACACACCTCCTCAGCTCGGGAGTTGAGTCTCTGGGGAGCATGGAATCCCTGGGGAACAGATGCCGCATGCCTTGGCCCAGGATCAGAGCATTCTCCTGGCATATCCCCCACACCACATCTACTCAGGCATCTCTCTGTGGCTCACAGTGTTAGGAAGTGACTGACTGGATTGAGGGTGAAAGGGTGGTGGCCCCTGAGAGAAGACATTAATGTGGGTCTTTTGCCCTTCTTGTCACTAAGTGTTTACCGAGCACTTCCTGTATGCTTGGCCTGCTCTAGCCATGGGCAGTCCTGTGAGCACAGCTCTGCTATTGTGTGGTCCACCACCAATATGTTTTCCATCACATTCCACCTAACTTCTCCCAACTGGCCTGAACACAGAGGACTCTTATAGAGAGGACTTTTACAGAGGAAATTCACTGGCAGAATTTAGGGTGTTAGGAAGATCCCGTGCTATGGAAAGTACCTATCAGGAAGCTGAACCTGGGCCGCCAACCCCAACTAAAGCCCAAGCCCTCACCCAGGCGCTGTGCTCGCTTCTCATCATGTTATTTTTACACTTTTTCCTAAAACGTAGCCTGAGCAGGCCCTTCTCAACTCTATTAACATTAGAAATCTAATCAGTAATCAGGCAGTTCATAATTTTCTGATTAGCTCTGATTAGGCCCAACCTCAGGAGAAGGAGTGGGACAGTGAAGAGGGAGGCGGGGCTGGACAGGCATTGGGATAAGCCTAAGGGTGCTCTTGGCTGGGCTGAGGGTGGAGGGCAGAGGGGAAGAGGCATGGGGTGAAGTCAGGATGTACGTCAGATCAGAGGGACTGTAGGCTCAGAGAGCAAGGGCAGCAGGGACCTAAGGGTAGGTTAGGCCCAAACTTTCAGAACTCTGGATAGAGACAAGATGCTGGGCAGGTGGACAACAGGGTTGGTTTAGATAATGACCTTACTCCCACTGTACCTAGGTCTTTCGGAGTTCAAAATCCAAGCAGACCCCAGAGAGAGCCTTGAGTGACAGTGACAGAGCGTTTGAGGGCTGCAACATGTGATATGGACCCATGCCACTGTTGCTGAGCACACCACACAGGGCCTGGTTGGATGATCATCACTTTTAATGTGGAGGCCATGAAGTCGGGGGCTACTGGCTCCATAGCACATTAGAGGAGCCAAGGCCTGGAAGGACTGCCAGCCACCATGCCACTTAGGGACAGAACCTGGGTTTATACTGAGGTATACTAGGCCAGGGCCAGTTTTCTCTCCCACCCCTGGCCTCTGCCACCTTTCTTTACTTCATGGTCACATGGACACACAGTATTGACCAAACCAAACCTTCCAGGTCTGGCCCTTGTGGGGCCTATACTTGGCTGACCATGAAGCCCCTTAGTCTACCACATTTCCCCATAGCCCCAGACCCATTAGAACCACATACTGGAACCCTGTTTAGGTTAGGATCAGGGTAGCCCTGCTCTGGCCCTGTGATCTGGGATCACCGCTTCTTGTAGACTGTAACCATGCAGGTGACCTCTGATAAAATGCACGAGCCTATTGGAAGAGATGTGTACAGCTAATGCCATGCAAATTGACAGAAAAGACAATGAGCCAGCCTGCGGCTGGTGGGGCAGCTTTTAGAGTCAGACTGATTGCCTTTGTGCCAATTTGCATATCATAACCCACAAGGCTGTGCTCACTGGAGGTTAAAAGAAAAAGAGAACCAAGCAAGCCCCACCTTGTTTTACCTTCATCTAGAGCACAACCCATCAGTGGGTCAAGGCTGCTTGGTAGACTGAGCCAAGAAGTGAAGTACTCTCCACAGGGAGCCCGGCCACCTCCTCAATGTTACCACCATTCACCATCCCTTCCACCATTGACACTACCAACATCATCATGCTCACAGTCAACAGTACCTTTGTCACTGCCACCACCATTTCTTATTACATTATCGTTACTGGTGTCCTTCCCATCACCCCCCACCAGCATCTTCATCACTAATTTCATCCCTGCTTGTCACCATTATCATCCACTGCCATTGATTCTACAACCATCATCTCCATTACCACATTTACTGCCAATATCACATTTATCACTGCCACCACTACAACCCTGTGGCTGCCTTTGCCATCACTTCAAGTCTCCCGGTGGTCAGCACCACTGCTGCTGAGCCCACTGTTGCTTCCTGTACTGTCACATATACAACTCCGGGAAAAGTCTGATAAACACACTCATTCTCCTCATTCTCTACTCTTCCTTGTTCTTCATTCAGGCAGTCAGGTAAACACGTGAGACCTCATCCTCAGCCCAAACCGGGCCTGGATACTATGCTTTTATGGATACATGCCCCAGGAAGGAAGAACTCAAGGCTAGGGGCTCAGTTTACACACACCCTGGTTCTGGTAGAACCTGAGGGCTCCACTTAGAAGGCTGACAAGGATGCTCACATGTGGCATGGATGGCTGGAGCTGCTGAGTCTGGATCACCTCACCTCTAAAACGGGACTTCGGTAAGTTTGATGCTAGACTGAGTTAGGGTAAAAGGAGACAATGAGGAGAAAATGCTGACCATCCCCAGTAGGCTCCGTGGGGTGTGTGTGTGATTAGTCTAAGCCACGATGGCTTTGGGAAGGAGGGCGACAGACTACACCTGAGGTACAAAGTCAAATAGAGGGGACAGGGAAAGTGGTTCCAAGTGGGAGCCTCTGCAGGGACAAAAGTGTAGAGTACGCATGGGCTTCTCTGAGGGGGCAGGCAGGGAACGAGGGGTAGCTTAGCTAGACCAAGCCTCTCTGGAAGGATTTATGCCCAGAGTGCCCGGTGCCGAGCAGCATGGCCATGCCTCCTCCACAGAACTCTTCTTTTCACTACTTTGCCTCATTCCACCTGATCCTTCCTCTCAGCTTTAAGAACCCCCGTCAGTGTTTTCATTCTGTAGACAAGGGGACCGAGACTCAGAGAGTGGGAGTCACTTGCCCATGATGACACAGTGATGGCATGGCAGAAGAGTTCTAACTAAATTTGCCTTTACCCCCACCAGCGCTGGCCTCTGACCTCTCTGTCTCCCTGCCAGCAAGACTACAAGATGACGCTGGACCAAGGTGAAGCTGGGGCTCCCCCACAGAGGTTATCTGGAAGAGTGGGAATTGAAGCCATATATTTCCACCCGGGATGTGGCTGTGAGTGGATGCCTGAGACTGCCCACTAGCTCTGGTGGCAGCACGGGTACTACCCTGGACATAAGGCTGGGGCACCAGCTGGCCCCGAGGCCATGCTGGCAGCCTTGGTAAAAGTGACAACCAGACAAAGGCCTGGAGGTGGAAGGCAGGGTGGGCACAGCCTGGTTGCCAGGTGGAAACGCCCAGCCTAAAAGCCGCTCTGAATACTGGCTGCATCCCGCTGCTGCAATCAGCCTCGACACTTGGTTATTATGAGGAGTAAAGGCGGCCGGCGGGACAGCTGGAGCCGTGGCGACAACATTTAAGGCGTTTGTCAGAGCTGTGGGACACGGACTGCCAGGCGCTAATGGCTTCTGTGTGCTGCTGCCAAGTGAGAGGAGGGCGGGCAGGCGGAGGCGGCCTTGCTCCTGCCTGGGCCTCGTGCCTACCTCATGCTGCGTGGCTGCTCCACGACAGGTAGGGCCCACCTGGGCCTTACAGATGCCTAGCAACAGCCACATAGCCTTGGAACCAGCTGGAGAGGGTGGGGTGGTAGCTGTGCAGCACCACCTGCCTATTTAGGGCATCTTTGCCATCTCCACCTCCATTCAGGCTTTACCCACTGGGACAAGAGTCTGGGAGTCAGCTCTCCACTATACCATGCTCAAGGAAGGGACTTCTAATTCCTAGATGGTTCAGCCTCTGCCTCCTCATCCCTTTGGGTTGGACTTCATGTGAGAAAGGTCCTCCAGGTTGAAGGACCCACACTGTACTCACATCCACTCTAGCAGGGACTTCAGCATTGCCAGCCTCAGTTTCCTTCCCTGTAAAATGGGGAAATAGAACCATCTACTTTTGATTGTACTGACAAGAAAACACAGAGGAAGCTGGCTGTAGTGGGGCACGCCTACAGCCCCAGTGCTTGGAGTTCATAGTGAGGGATCTGTGGAGCAAACAGGCCTGTCAGGAATTTCTGCCCCTGGAAGAACATCTGTTGGACCCAACACCAGCACTGTGTGCTGCCAACAGCTAACACCACCGAACCCCAGTGCTGCTCACTAACCCCCACAAGCAGATCCATCCTCACCCCATTGTACAGACGAAACTGAGGCTCAGGAGTCAGTTTCCAGTCACAGCTCACTGTGGGCAGAGCAGGGGTTGTCCCAGGGGCTGTGCTGGTATGTCCCTTACCCCCTCTCACTGAAACTCCTCTGAGGATAAAGTAGATCTTCAGCTGGCCACTGATCAGTAACATGAATAGGGAAACACCATGAATCTGGGAAGAGACCCGGGGGCAGGAGGAGATCTCAGTGGGCCCAGGCACTTTCCTAGGACATAGACCAAGGCTGGAGATGGCAAGAGGATCCTGAAGGGCCAGTGGAGTAGAGCATGCCTTTAATCCCAGCACTCGGGAGGCAGAGGCAGGCAGATATCTGTGAGTTCAAGGCTAACCTGGTCTACATAGTGAGTTCCAGGACAGTAAGAGCTACATAGTGAGACCATGTCTTTTAAGAAAAAAGAAAAAGGGCTGAAGAGATGGCTCAGAGATTAAGAGCACTATCTGTTCTTCCAAAGGTCCTAGGTTCAAATCCCAGCCCCCACATTGCAGTTCACAGCTGTCTGTAATGGCCAGGCGTGGTGGCACACGCCTTTAATCCCAGCACTTGGGAGGCAGAGGCAGGCGGATCTCTGTAAATTCAAGGCCAGCCTGGCCTACAAAGTGAGTCCAGGACAGCCAGGGCTACACAGAGAAACCCTGTCTCAAAAAAAAAGGTGGGGAGAAGGAAGGGGTCCCTAAGGAAGGTATGTAAAGCTTTGTGTTCTGCCCAAGGTCACCCAGGAGATTTGCATCCCAGGAGACCTCTTCCACTAGTACTGTGCCCCCAGTTCTGTTTGTTGACAGGCACATCTTGGGACCCTCATGGCAATGGGACTGGGGGGGCACTGCTGTAGTTTAGTTGTCTACCATTGACCCTTTGGAAAGCTGCTGCAGGGGCTCTGCCTTTTACATTTTTTACTTTCTGTGTCTGAATGTTTTGCCTGTGTGAGTGTCTGTGTATCACGTGGGTGTCTGTGTGTCACGTGGGTGCACTACCCACCGGAGTCAGAAGAGAGCCTTAGATTTTCTGAAACTGGAGTTACACACAGTTGTTAGCTGTCATGTGACTGGGAACTGAACCCAGGTCCTCTAGAAGAGCAACAGATGCCCTTAACCACTGAGTCCTTTCACAAGCCTGCAGCAGTTCTGTCTTGATAGAGACCACTGCTTGCAAGGGCCTAAGGCTCAAGGTCAGTCTCCTCCCTACTAGAGGAACAGTGTGGAGCTATGGCCAGGCCTAGGCCATCCATGCACATCTCCAAAGGGCTTACAGAAAATGCTGTCAGTGCCCTCAGCCCACTTTAGAAAAGGCAAATGGTGAGTAGGTGAGTAGTAAGGCTTACCTGGAACATGGCCGTTCTTTGGGTCTGCTCCAGTTCTTTGAACCCACAGAGCTAGGAGCTCTCCTAGTCAACCCAGTCTCAGTCCACTAAGTTATTAAGATGTACTGGAGGGTCTAGGCCACCTCATTCAGAGCCCACTGCTTTCTCCAACCCACTTTTTTTTTGGGGGGGGGTTCGAGACAGGGTTTATCTGTGTAACAGCCCTGGCTGTCCTGGAACTCACTCTGTAGACCAGACTGACCTTGAACTCACAGAGATCCACCTGCCTCTACTTCTCGAGTCCTGGGATTAAAGGCGTGAGTCACCACCACCTGGCTCCAACCCACTTTTAGGATAGGGTCTTTCCCAGCACTCTGGAGCCCTATGCTGTTACCTTACTTTCAAAGCCACCTCCATAGGAAAAGGGGTGTCTATAGTCTCTTGGTTCTCCATTGAGGGGTACAAGGGATGTTGGGTTTGTGGCTAGTTGGGAGTGGGTGAGGGGATTCATTCTGACTTTGCAACCACCAGCTTTGCCATCCTGGGGGTGGTAGGGTTCCAGTTAGAAGAAGAGGTAGTGTGCACATGTGAACATATGTGAATGTGTGTAGACTTGGAAATGTGTACACACAGGAGCATGGGAGATCATACATCCACATCCACATGCCCACATGGTATCTGGGTATTAACATGTGGCTATAAAAAAACTACCTTTGTGTGCCCAACTGTTTCTAAAATGCTGGTAGGTGGGGCTTTCTTCTGGGGATGGAGGTGAAGGGGTTACTGAGCCCTGGCTCCTAGACACACAGGTCTCAGCCCTGGCCACTGAGGCCTAGCCAAGTGGATTTTCCTGGCTAGGGCCTGCTTGATTCCCACCCAGGAGTCCCCTCCTCCAATGTGACCTCAATCTGTCCACTGCTTCTCCTCCTTCCTGCCTGCCCTTTGTCCTAGCCTCTGATCATTTTGTTTTGTGTTATCTGATCATAGCGAACACCACAATGCAGAACAGATGAAAAGGTGACCTGAGGGATGGCTCCTCTTCTTTCTTCCATCAACTAATATTATTTGTGGTGCATCCAGGGTGAAAGAGACACAGGAAGGGGAAGTGGGATACTGTGGAGGGGCTTCCACTTGTCTCCATGCCCACCCCAGCTAGACATCTACTCATATCAAAGAAACCTTGTGTGCTAACCTCAGGTGCCTTTGGAATCCCCATATATGACCTCCGCAACCATGGCTGGTGGGAGGATGGGGTGACAAGCCAGAGCCATTTGTCCATTTCTCAGAAAAAAGAAAAAAAAAAAGAAGCTCCAAACAACATAGGGTGTTCAGAGTACACAAAGATGGCAGGAGAAGGGCTGGGAACATGGACCTAAATCTGTTCATCTGTCAAACCCAGGCCTGCAGATCCGTAGCCTGTGGTGGCTGCACCAGTGTGAGAGGTATCCACAACACAGCCTGTAGCCCTTGGTGGAGCCTGGCATCATACTGAAGCCGAGGTACCCGCCCCTAACCCCTGCTCCAGGTAAAAGTGGGTAGAGCTGAAGGCGCCATCCTGTGAGTCCCAAACACCACTCCTGGGCAAGCTAGACTAGGTTCCCAGGAGAATCGACCTAAATGTCTTGTCTCCTCTGGTTAAAATACAAAACCCTGGATCTCTTTTTCCCTTAGTTTTCAGGTGGCCCAGTGTCAACCTGTCTGCTCAGCTGGACCAGGGGTGTGATTCTGGCCCCAACTTCTTATCTTGTCCCTTTTACCCCTGTCTTTATTATTCATATTATATATGAAAAACCTTTTTACAGGTTACCAAATGAACTGAGAAATAAACCCAATTAAAGCCTCTTTCCTCCAGCAGCTAGGCAGCAGAGGCTGCTAGGTGAGGCTGGTCTGACTGCGGGGCCCTGTGCTGAGCCACCACCCCGACTAGATAGGCAGGCCAGCATCTGGCAGGCGCAGCCGTCTCCCTGGAAAACGAGATGTTTCTTATTGAGATAACGAATCACTCCATTTAGATCCAAATTAACCTTCCCCAATTACCCCATCCTCTACCACATTTCACCAGATCGAAACCCCTTCTGCCTGCACAGTTGAGTGCCCAGCTCCCTTCAAGGCCCGGTCATGTGCATCCCAAAGTCGACAGCCTCGGCCATGCTAGCAGGCACCCTTACGCAATGGGTCACGTTTTCTTTTCTATTCTTTCTTTTTTTTGGGTGGGGGTGGAAATCTTGATGCAGCTGCTGCTCTGAGGAGTGGGAATTTTTATTTTATTTTTTTTAGCTCGTTCTTTGAAATAAGGATGCAATATGGGATCAATTTTTGATGACAGTGAAGTAAAAGGGGAAAATAGTAGCAATTTTCTCTTCTGAACATGCCCTATTTAATGGAAGGGTGTCAAGGTGGAGTTTTATATGGAGGAGAGACCGTGTGTTCCCAGGGACACACGGTCAGTCAGAGATGCCTGGCACGATCTCAGCTCGAGGGTGGCTGGGAACCCCTCCCCATTCACTAGTGTCTCCCATTAGGGGGCTACCAGGGGCTCAAATGTGGGGCAGGGAAATGCTGAGCTTTTGTTCCCCCTTACCTGGCTCCACAATGGACCCTCCTTGCTTTGGGCTCTGCTGGTCTCAGTTTGCATCTGGATTCTAGAGCTGAGACCCCAGGGAATCTTGTGTTAATTAGGGATATAAAATCCTGCCCAGCTGCTGTTGCATTTATGCTGAACCCAGGAAGCTGAGCTTTAGTTGGTCTGAGTTTCAGGGTAGGGGGTGCGAAGAGGGTAAGGAGGGGGAGGGGACCAGGTTGAATCTCTGGGCTGGCAGGGCAAGGGTAGTCAGCACACCCATCCTATTGTCTTGAGGCTAGGATTGGGGGAGGAAGGGGCTATTTACAGAGGATGGGGGGGGACACCCACGCCCCCACTCCTTCAGTGTCAGAGAATTCAGTGGATTCAGCCCTGGCTGTGTACAGTCACAGTGAGGCTCATCCCACGGTAGAATGGATCAGAGGTCAGGGTTTCTACCTTGAAACCCACCTCCTAACTCAATTCCCCACAGAGCATATGGAGATCTGGGGCTCTCTGCAGCATCTGCATGGCACCGGTACTGGCCTATTCCTCCTGAGGACTAGTCCCCTAAGGCCACGTACCTTCCAAGGCCTTCTTCCCCTTGCAGTAGAGGGCAGAGACAAAAGAAATATATCGTGAAGGATCCATGCAACACAAATAGACATCAGATTCACAAAGTCACGTCAGTCTGTGTGACCAGAAACAGCACTCCAGGCATATTGAACCTCTTGAGAACAGAGCTGTGGTTCCAAAGACATGTACCTCACAAACACTTCTCAGCCCAGGTAAAGCCCTTCCAGAGGACAACTTTGGTGCCACACAGGAAGAAACTGGCTGGGTTCTCTCTGCTGTTTTTTCCCCCCACCTGCCACCCGTCGCCCCATTAAACACTAGTAACTCGTATCCCAAAGGTGACCTTCTAGGGTCTTTGCCATAAGGTCAAAGCAGCTGGCACAAAGGGCTTTGCTGTGCCTCCAGAGTACCACACAGAACAGAAACCATGTGGTGGGCAGGGCAGGCCTTGATCCAAATGTCTGCAGACTCAAGAAGGGCATGCAGGAGCCCCTTGTCTCAGCACCTGCCCGTCAACAGACTCCACCCAAAGCCACGCCTGCTACCTCCTTTTCTTTCTTGGCTATGGCCGGGCCTCTGAAATAATTAGCAATTCTGCTCGACAAAACGCAGGCCCGATGGGATAATAAACTGCAACATCTGTCAGAAGAGCGAGCTCCTATGGAATTGCCAAGAGAAACATTTTTCTCCTCATTCAATTCACATTTAAATTGAAAACAACCCCTGCAAGTCTGCTCCAGGCCTGCGGCGCGGGGCTCCAGGAGCCCACAAGCTGTTCCTGGGCCTGCAAAGAGGCTCGGACGAGTGGCGATCACTCACTCAAATTAACAAATCATTTTATTTAGAAATGAAGAGAATTTGTAAGTGACGGATGGCTTCAGGGCCACTGAGGAGGAGGGAAAGCCAACCATTGGTTACCACACAAGGTTGGCAGGTCTATGTCCTCCTAGCAGAAAGGTCTTGGGGGAACACAGGACATAGCAGCCAGCACTCTCCATTTTTACAGCTGCCCAGTATGACAGACAAGGTAGGAATCATATTGCCGTTCTAAGGCAGTGTATGGAGGGCCAGTGGATGTCCTGAGTCCCCAGTTGTACTTGTTGGCTTGAAAAGGACACAGGCGCCGGGTGGTGGTGGCGCACGCCTTTAATCCCAGCACTTGGGAGGCAGAGGCAGGCGGATCTTTCTGAGTTCGAGGCCAGCCTGGTCTACAAAGTGAGTCCAGGACAGCCAAGGATACACAGAGAAACCCTGTCTCGAAAAACCAAAAAAAAAAAAAAAAAAAAAAAAAAAAAAAAAAAAAAAAAAAAGAAAAGGACACAGGCTTCACTCTGAGCTGGCTCTATCCCCGAAGGAGTCTCCTGAGCCTGCAATTCAACCTGTGGGCTATAGAAGGTGCTATGCAGAAAGGCTGGAGCCTTGTGTGACTTGATTTGGACCTGAAAGAGCCTCGCCAATATGATGATACTCCTGTCATAGGAGCTCTGGAGACTTGAGTTCCAGGCCCAGGGCTGGAGTTTTGCCATTTTTACAGTGAAGGATATACACTTGGATTGTCATGGGCCCTCCCAACCATGAGAACCTCTGAAAGCGAGCTACCAAATACCAAATAAAGACAGACTGCTGGTGACAAGGCCCAGATCTTCCTAGACTCCTCCTTAGGGCTCTACATGTCATTCCTCCCCTCAGGGCTTGCGAAGTACCTGCACGCTAACATATTTCCTCTTTCCAGCTGTCACAGGACTTAGCTTTTCTGTTCGGTAGTTTTCCAACAGGCACAACGCCCTTCTGTGAGAAGCAGGGTTATTTGTTTTTCTTCTTTCAATCACAATGGTCTCAGGGCCCAGTAACTATTGAATGCATGGATGTAAGAGCCTTGGCTGCCTAGACATGGGTGAGACAAGGGACACTGAATATCTGTTTCTTTCTTTTTTTTTTAAAGATTTATTTATTTATTTATTTATGGGTGCTTTATCTGTATGAACATCTGTAACCAGAAGAGGGCATCAGATCACGTTGTGGATGGTTGTGAGCCACCATGTGGTTGCTGGGAATTGAACTCAGGACCTTTGGAAGAACAGCCAGTGCTCTTAACCGCTGAGCCATCTCTCCAGCCCGAATATCTGTTTCTTATGATACATTTTCACATCCTTATCCTCTTGCATGGACCACTCCTTCTGTCCATCTACTACCTGGGCCTCTTCAGCTTGGTCACCCTCAGTTTGCACCCTTTCACTGCTATGGCTACAGCCCCCCTCTGAACCAATCCCTCCACTCATGGGATTAAAAGGATGTACCATAAGAGGAGAGGTGTCTAAGAGGAAAGAAGGAATGAAGGAATGTGGGGGCTGATGGAGGGGTTGGAGGCTACTGGAAATGGATGCTACAGCCATAGGTTTTTATCTATCTGTATGCGGTGCCCAAACCAAGTCCACCTGGAAACTTGCACAGTGCCATATTGCTGCAGCAGGAACTTTGAATGGGCAGAGGATCGCCTTTCCTTGCCTCTCCCAGCTCTCTAGCCGCTGCTACCATGCTTGGGAGTGGATAAATGAGTGGAGCTTGGCATAATGGGATTTAGGGAAGACAGAAATATGCTACAGTGGGGAGCAAGACCACTGCTATCCTCAGCTTGGGACTTAATGGCCCCACAGAGGAGCCAGAAGATGGCAGTGCTGCAAGAGGCTCTTGCTCCTACTGGCCAGAGGAGGGACACGTAGGCTCCTTTCCCATGATTCTGCCAGCCCTACAGCCACAGAATACCTGTGGAGGAAGCAGGTGCTGCCTGGGGCTCGCTCAGCAGGGCTGAACTGCCAGCATAGGCACACAGTAGGTACTCAACAAGTCTTCAAGAGTGACCTCAGCCTTCTTCAAGAGGCTACCAGGATTCTGATGCCTGGCTTCAGTCCCAAGTCTGAGGTTCAGGGCTCCAATTGCCCTCTGTCAAGTCCTCCTGCACTCTCCCCTCTACAGTCCTTTCTGGGTGCCCACTCTGCCTTTTTTTTGTTTGTTTGTTTTCTTTTTCGTGAGTTTGTGTTCGTGTGTGGGGGTGTGAGGGTGTGCCTGTCTTCCCCAATCCCTTCTCTGCCTTATTTCTTTTTTTTTTTTTGGTGGGGGGCATGATCTCTTATTAAACCTTGAGTTCACCAACTGGCTAGACTGGTTGGCCAGCAAACTCCAATGATCCTTCTGTCTCCACCTTCTTAATGCTGGGATTACAGGTAGGTGCTACCATGCTTGGCCTCTTGCATGGGTGCCAGGGACATGAACTTAGGTTCCCATGCCTGCACAGCACCATTTTACCAACTGAGCCATCTCTCCAGCTCCTATTCATTTATTTATTAATAAATAATGCTGGGGCGTGGTGGTGCACACCTTTAATCCCAGCACTCGGGAGACAGAGGCAGCTGGATCTCTGTGAGTTTGAGGTCAGTCTGATCTACAGAGCGAGTTCCACGACAGCCAGGGGCTATACAAGGAAACCCTGTTTTGAAAAAAAAATTAATACATAAATATCTAGATAGATAAATAAATATCTCAGGCTAGCCTCAGATTTGCTATATAGTTGGGGATGACTTTGAACTTCTAATTGTCCTGCCTTTCAAGTTCTGGTATTGCAGGCATTTGCCGCCATTGTTTGTTTTCTGTCTTTCCTAAATAACCCACAAGTTTCTTTAACTCCCTATTACTATGGAGATATCTCCCTTAGCAGTCACTCCCAGGATAGCTGAAGTGGTCTCAGGGTCTATTAAGCAGAGGGCATGCAGGGTGTCTCAGGAGGGATATTGAGGGCGGGGGGGGGGGGGCAGCCTAGAAGGTGCTTGCATGCGTGCATGCGTGTGTCTGATTCTAGCTCCACAGGGTTGACACCCCCCTCTCAGCTCCTTCCCTAGCTGTCACTGTTGCTATTGTTTCAGGATGGAGTAGGAGAGGGAGGTAGAGGTAAGGGGTCCCCTAAAGGCACTGATCCTTTGGTAATGCCTCTGTTTCTCTCATGCCTGGGACCTGCCTGGTTTGAAGTTTGAGCTTCTAGGCATCTAGAGCCTTACATGGGAATTCCTCTGCCTTGAAGGTGGAGAGGTATAATCCACTGGGAGCATCTCAGGGTAATACATGGATATCCCAGAGTAAATCATAAGTTTGTGACCCTCTCAAACTGTAGAGGTATAGAGGAGTACTATCCCTGGGCGGTGGAGTCTCTCTTCCATTTCCTAGGCTAGGGAGAGCTTTTGGGAGAGGGTATTTATACTAAAATGCTCTAGCGAGGGGGCCAAGGAACTGCTTAGGGTTCTGCAAGCACGACCATGGTTTGACCCGAGGAAGAACTTTTAAACAATTTTAACTGTGAAGTTGGGACTTGGAGACATGGTAGCAACTCCCTCCAGAGTTGGCATAGATAACAGGTCACTTGCCTGGGAGAAAGAGATGGACTAGCCCCCTCCAGTCCTATAATTAAAGATTCTGTTTTGGTTCCCTGATGTCAAGGACCTGTATCCCCAGCATCCCTGAGGCCTTGATCTTGTGAGTCAAGATCTGACAATGTGCCCCTGGGCTCTGAGTTGGGAATTTGACATGTGATGCTTCGGTGACCTTGCTGGTGACCCTGAGACCCATGATATCAACTCTGGGCTGTAACTTGCTTGGTGGGTACTCCCTTAGCTTGCAAACCATGGACTCACATATGACCCTGAGGTCACCACAGCTACCAGCACCCCCATGGAGAAGCAGGAGGCCCCTTTACTTGGGGAAGTCCTGGCTTGCTTAATGGGCACATGCTGTGTCCCCAAGTGGCTATGCAGGATGTAGTGGTGGCACACACAAGGCCCCCAGAAAGAAGCTCCACATTGAACATGAACAAGGCCCTTAGAATTATTCCCCTGGCATACTTCGGAAGCCACAGACGGGGGTGCCTTCTTGGGGCTAGCACCTGGTTCTTAGGATCCACCACTGAGGCCCAGGCAGGCCTGACTTCCACTCCTTGCCTTCCCTCATCCTGCCTTCTAAGAGGAAAATCACGGGGAACTAAACCTTGGAGGGAGAAAGGAGAATGTTTTTAATTAAAAGTTTAAGAGAATTCACATCCCGAGGGAATCACAGCAAGAAAAGGCAGGAGACAAGGGCTGGGGGAAGCAGAAAAGTAGGCCATGCTAGCTAAAGCTCCAAATCCAGTTCTTGCCTCGTGCACTGCCTGGCATCAGCGGGCTTGGGCCCTGTGCAGTGCAGCCTCAGGTCTCCTCTGGGGGAATGGGGATAGGGAACTCAGCTCTGGTGGCCGGCCTAGGACAGTTCTGATGAAAAGCTTAAAGCTGGGCATGACAGCATGCACTATTAATACTACTAACACTCAGGAGACTGAGGCAGGAAGATCACAAACTGGAGGCCAGCCTGGGCTACATGGGAAGACCCTGTTTTAAAACAATATCAACACAAAAATCAACCAACCAATTGGCTTAAACTGAGGACTACTCCCTCTGCCTATTCCCAGACATTTCTGATCCCGGGAAGATGAGGCTTGTCTATCACATGCTAGGTTGTGGGTGAGTAACATCACCATGTTCTAGTCTGAGCCCTGAGGCTGGGCAATGCCTGGGGGTGAACAAAATGGGTGAATACTCTTGGGAAGGGATTCGGAGAGTCTGTGCAGTCCCTTTCCCTGGCATGGGAAGGGCTGACATCCTTGGGCCCAATCCCACTGACTGCCATCTCCTTACCATGCTGGGGTTGGGATGTATTAAGAGGGTCACTGCTGGTGGGGCCAAAGCTGACCTAGGAGATGTCCCTACACCCAGAAGTGTCTCTCTACCCCCAACCCCTCCCACCCCTTCCTGGGAGAGGAAAAAGTGAAGGGAAAATATGACAGAGGGAATAGTTTGCAAAATGAACTAATTACACGGTAGTCACACAGGGAGATGAGATTAGCAGAGGAATATTTGATAAAAGGAAGCCCGGGTGTGCACATGAGTGGCAGAAAAAGGCAGGAGTCATTGGGAGACTGTGGAACTTGGAATGCCTGCCTGAGACTTGGAGAATGGGGGCAGTGGACCCCTGAATTAGACCACAGCCACAAATCTGGTTGTCACTACTATCCATAGACTGTGGCTTACCTGCTGGTTCCATTTCTCCTAAGTGGCTGGGACTCTGAAGTCTATCTAAAAACTGGCTAGAAACAGGGCCCTGAGGTCTCCAGCTCTGGAGCTGACAGCCCTGCTGAACTAGCAGGATGTGTGTATCTCAGATTTGAGAGTCTACACTTTCACTATCCCTTGTCTATGAACATCCTACTGTTACACCCCACAAGCTCCAGGCTTGTCTCCCCATTAGGAGGCAACTGAACGTCTGAGGATGGTGGGTAGGAGAAAGGCAGCAAGTGCCGTCCACTTCCTGACAATTCCTTTGGGTTCTTGGGGGTTTGGCCTCACCCTACAGCCCACCCTGTCCAATATCTCCTGCCTCATACATGTCAGCACCAGGAACTGTCCTGGACTCCCACCTCCCTACTCCACTGCAGCCAACCCACTTTTGGTGCCTCACTTGATTCTGAGATTTCCCCCACTCTTCCACATAATGCTGTAGGCCTTCAGCCCCTCTCCTGACACCTATGATGGCCTCTCCTTTCCCTTGAGTACGCCCACTTCCTGTGTTGGAGACTAACTGCCCACTTGCCTCAGAGCTCAGGCATCTATCTCCACTTCCCTCATCCAGTGAAGCTGTCCTGGACTCAGCTGGCTTGTCTACTACCCTGAGGCTCTTTCTTCTTTCAGAACCTCTCCCATTGCTCTCTGAGGGGCAAATGTAACACCCATGATCTGCCTGTAAGCTCCACCTGCCCAAGGACCAGGTAACCTCCTAGGATGCTAGGAGTTGTAGTTTTTGGAATATAACAAAAGCCTCATGGGAAAGTGGCCCATGGGTTTGTCTTTATAAACCCCTACAACATGTGTCTTGGAGCCACTGAGCTGGGAAATTCCAGGGAGTGGCCATGACCAAAGTCCATGTCTTAGTCAGTATTTAATATTTAATAAAACTTGCTTCAAGCCGGGCGTGGTGGCGCACGCCTTTAATCCCAGCACTTGGGAGGCAGAGGCAGGCAGATCTCTGTGAGTTCGAGGCCAGCCTGGTCTGCAAAGCAAGTCCAGGATAGCCAGGGTTGTTACACAGAGAAACCCTGTCTCGAAAAACCAAAAAAAAAAAAAAAAACTTGCTTCAAATTTGGCCCCAGTGGTGGAATTGGGTTTTCTCCCACAAATCCCAGGATTAATATTTGGAGGCCCCACAAACTGCCTCCTTTTCTCTGGCCTTGGACTCAATGACACTTTTCTGTGCTTCCAAGCAACTGGGACATCTTTCCAAAGAACCACAAAGTGAAGTTAAGTGGGGAATCTTCCTTGTCAGGCTCCAAAACAAGTTCAGGAAAGAGCCCAAGCCCCTCCTCCAGTCATCTCCACATGCACAATTTTGTGGTCCTGCTCAATAAACCCACTGGGTGGACTCTTGGCATCCATCTCTCAGGTAAGGAAACCAAGAGAGAAGTGAACCGGTTAGCAGAATGCCCTGATGCTGATATATAACAGCGTTGTAGTTGTGACCTTACCTGCCTCTTTACCCAGGTACATGGTCCTGCCCTGGAGGACTGTGTTCCAGGGGAGTCATCTTCCAAGACCCATTTCTGGAAAACATACTCCTTCATTGTTTTCTAGTCTTCTGTCCCCATATGTTTCTGGGAACAAGCCTCAGCACCCTCCCCAAGGCAGTGGCTCATTCCCACTGGCCTAGGCTTATACAGTTCCTGTATGGACATCAGTTTCCCTGGTTCATGGCCTCCTGAGGCTCTGGAGTCTTCTCTTTCCCTCACTTTGTTTCTGCCTTACTGTCTGTCTATTCATCTGGTCACTTGCCTGATTACTTAGGCTAACTCTTTTAGGCTGCTGGACCTGGGTGAATAGGGACACCCTGGGGTTATGGGAGGTCAGTGGGACCCTGCACAAAGGGCTGGGGAACCCTGTACTTAGCCTCAAAAGCCTTAAAGACTGTATAATCCTAGAAGCCCCAAGTTACCTACAGGGGAACTTGCCTTCCCTGGTTCCAGTTGCCTGCCTCATCACACTTGGCATTCCCGTGGGCAAATGCATGGGGTGTGGGTGAGGAGATATCCACTAGCTTACTGACCCTGACCCTGTCAGGTAAGGGCTGGACCTCAGGTCTCTGGACGGCTGGAGGATACAGTCTCATGTCTTCAGCTATCTCTATAGCTGGACTTCAGCTGGTGCTGACACAGCAAACATGGGACGACTCCCATCCGCTGAGGAATAGAGTGGGCAAACACAGGGACGCTGCAACAAGGACCAGTGACTAGCCTCCCAAACACCAGTCCTAAGGCCTGTGCCAGGAGTTAGGAAGCTGTGTAGCCTGGACATTGGGAACCATGGAGGTGTAAGCTGGGGATAGGGTTCCTTGTCAAGGCCCCAGAAGAGGAAGTGCTGACTGGGTGGGGCTGATAGGGGTCTATTTCTGGCCCCTGAACTTTTGTGCTCCCTTACTTCTGTATTCTTTCTCCCCTGGCTAAATCTTCCTCTTCCCAGGTCCTTTGGGCTTAGCCCCAAGATCCATACTTTGTGACATGGATCACAACACTTCACCTTCAGCAGACTGTCCTCCCTTAGGTTTATTCACACCATCCCTACCCCTGGTACTTAGTACCAGGCCCACACACAACAGGGCAAGTACTCAGTACTCACTAAACAGAGGCCACAGCAAGGGTGCCTGAAGCACCTAGTATCCTGTGACTTGATAAGCTGCAGTCACCTGGCCTTCTCACCACGTGAGGCCAGTGACACCAACTTCCATACCAGTTCTTTCTCTCATAGGCACTCACTGTCACCAGGGAGGTACTGCATTGCTTGAAGCTTAGAAAACGGGGGGGGGGGGGGGGAGGCCGCTCCTAGAGCATGCTTAAGGATGTACATTAATCATTCCAGAGATCAGGCAGTGAGTCCCATCCCTAGCTTTGCCGCTGCCATGTTGTCTCTTCCCTGTAGTGGAAACTGAGGCACAGGCTTCACCTTATTGTGTCAGTGCTGGACTAGATATTGTTGAGATATTCCTTCTTCTTGCCTTTGACCATTCCTCCTATCTTCTAAGGCTCAGTTTAAATTGGCGCCTCCTCCAGGCTGTCCTTTTGGACTTCTCAGTCCCATGGTAGCTAATCTGTATACTGACACCCCATAGGCTACTGTCTGTCTCCTTGAAATCTGGGGCCCAGAGGCCCAGGATCAGCCTGGCTAGCACACCACTACTCTCCTCGGCCCTCATACACAATGATTTCAGAACAAAGGGCCACATGCCATTAAAAATCAATTAAAAATTTCACTTCTGTGATCCCAAATTAGTCTGGTTTGTCCCTGTGGCACCTGTAAGCCCTTTTCCTCTGCCTCCTAGGATCTTTACACTTGTCAGCTAGGACTCCCTACCCTCACCAATCCCAGAGGAGTCGGCACAAGTAGAGGGGATTCTCCCCTTGAGGTTAGGCTTTGTCTGGGGAGTGGAATACAGTGCTCCTTGGCTCAGGGATCATTTCCTCCATCTATTTGGCCCTGCCCCTGAGTCAGGGCCATGTTGCTTGCTGACCAATACATATGGGCCTCGGCCCTTTTCTGCTAACCTTCTGCCACCTGGAGAGTTCAGCTACAGGTTGTGTGTGTTTCATCTCTTAGACTTTAGGGGGTGTTGTACCCCAACCATCAACCCCTTCCTTTGATTAGCAGATGCTGAGGAATGGCAGAGGCTTTTCGGGGGGAGGGCTTTTCTCTGGAGGTCCCAGGTAAGCAGCCTACTGCACAAGGGCAACTTGAGACTAGAGGGGACCAGCTCCAAACAGACAGCCTGGCATTTCTGAAGGCCTGATACGTCTGCGTCAGCCAGGCAGGTACAGATGAAGGGATGAGGGGACTCTAGATGACCCTTGGCTCTGCCCTAGCTATATTATACTGCATGGTCCCCCTAACAACCCGGGAAGACTAGTTCTTGGCCCCACCAGCACAGTAAGGCATCTTGAAGGATCTCAGGATCTCTTTGCCATCCAACTGGCACATAAGTAGGAGAGGGGGGGCTCCACACTCTGTCCACTGGGAATTGGGACCAGCGTGTTTTTCTCTTCCTCGTGCTGACTGACCCCAAGGACTAGTTGTGTGCTTGGGTGTGCACAGTAATGGCGGACTGACAGGCTAGGGAGTCTGTAGCAACTGCTGCCTCCGCCCACCCTTCCCTGAGCAATTAAAAGGTGTTTATGTGGGGCTGGCGGTGGTCATCAGCTTCCACACACATTCAAATCACTTTCTCCGAGGACCCTTTTCTCACCTCTATCCCTAAACGGTGGCTTAGGAGAAGCTTCATTGCTACCTGGCCTCCCCATACCACCATTCCTGCCCCACCCTTCTTCCTTTTGGCTGCACATATTAAAGATGTTTGATAGTTGTCCATTCACTAATCCAGTGCTTCCCTGTCCCCAGGGGCCCCCAGCCGGCTCCTCTGGGTGGCACCTTGCCAGGAAGCAGCACTGTTTGGGTGAGGGGGGAATAATCAGCTGTAAACGCTGCAATCAGGGAGAAAAGGCTGCTCAGGCCCTTGGCGCCCACGCATGCTCCTAATTGGCTCCACGTGTCTGCAGCTCCTTTCAAGAGCGGGAAAGTGGAAGGGTCAAGATCTCTTAATGTTCGTAATGGAACGGAGGCAGAAGCCACCGCCAGCCCCACATAAACACCTTTTAATTGCTCAGGGAAGGGTGGGCAGAGGCAGCAGTTGCTGCAGACTCCCTAGCCTGTCAGCCCGCCATTACTGTGTCCGTTTGAGCTTCCTGGAACTGGAGTCCGACCCAAGAAGCTGAGCTCAGGCTGAATCTGGAACCATGGCTCAGTATCTGTTCCACAAATGTGTACAAAGCTCCTACTGCAGACCAGGCCTTGGCAGATGACTCAAAGTCTGGATTTCCCAGGACCAACCTATTTGTTTAACCCTCATCAATGAATGCACCACTCAAACCAGCTGAACTGGCCTCTAGCTGCCTTAGTATTCAACCATTCCCTTTGCTGCTTCTTCCAGGCAGTCTTCCCAATTGCCCCTGTGGAAGAAAGGAATCTTTCTCTTGTTGAGGCTGCCCTATTCCATCTGCATATCTCTCAGGTTCCCGATGCCCTGCTTCCTATGGGATTTCTATTCCTTACTGTCATGTCTCTTGTGCCATCTGACCAGGAAACACTAGGCCATACTTAGAGGCACAACTGTTAAGAGTGTCGTGCTCCTGGCATCTGGTGGGTAGAGGGCAAGGATGTTACCAAACACCCTCCGGTGTTTGGATCAGGCCCTGCAGCAGGGATTGATCCAATTCAAAATGTCTCTGGTGCAGAGAGGCTCTGCACTCTGTCGAAGCTTTGGAAAGGAAGCAGCAATTTAGTCCAAAGTGGGGAGAACCTTCTCTTTCTGGCAGAGAGAGTAACCTATCCCTGAGCCCCTGGCCTCTACCTCCTGTCTCTCTGAACTCCCAGCTCAGAGTTCCATTCCTGAACAGACTTAGGCCACACTGCCAACATACATCAGCTTAATTGGGTTAAGTGGCCATCAGCAGCAAAAACAGGGCGACTGCGTACAGAAGGTTTTTAATTTTACTCTTTAAATGACACTAATTCCCCAGAGGCCACTGGTGGCAGGGGTGCTGCTCACTGGAACCCCTAGATCCAAGGCCAGGGCTGCACTTCCCCCTGCTCCACCCATGTGAGCCTTGTGGGGGACTTTGGGAGGAGGAGCACTCATTGTCTAAGAAGGAAAGTGAAGGGACAGGGATTTGTTCAAGGTCACTAGGTCATCACAGATCAAGGTCTTGTCAGAGGAAGCCAACGCCTCGTCTTTTTCCTTGGTCCTGTTCTTAGGTAGACAGCTAATGCTACATGGTCATCAGAGTGGCACATATGAAGGTACTGTGAGTTTGGATGGCCTGGGTGTCTAGGTTCTGGAGTCCCGCCAGGCCTTACCACTGCCCCCAGCTCGTCTGAGTTGGAAGGCAAAAGGACTTCTTGGAGCAGGGTGCTAGTTTCCACACTGGGGTGCACAGTAACCTGTTATGTGCCTAGGTGCCATGTCTGGGGTTTCGAGGAAGAGGTTGTGTGCCAAGTCCTCAGTTGAGAGGACTGGGGACATAAAAGTTCTCACGGTGCATCATGGGAACTCAGGCACCTTCTTGTGCCTTCTGGGGCTCAAGACTCTGGAAAGCCCTGCCTCAAAGGCCCCATATCCTCTGGTAGTTGAAGTTTCAAGACATGGTTCCCTGTACGTGTTCAAAGCAGAGAGGCTAGCATGGTTCCTGGACTGGGGGACACCGATTGCCTGTGTCTGTAAGACCTGGCCTGTTGCTATCTGACTCTTGACTTCAGGTCAAGAAACACCTGACTGGTGCTGATTGGATAATACAGTGAGCTCCTGTCCTACGCTGCTCAGTTCCCTCTTTGCAAGCCCCAAATTAAGATTCGAGGCTGGATCAAAGGATTTAAATTGGATTACTGGATAGGGTCTAGGGAGGAAGGAACAATGGAATGGGAGATGAGGGTCATGACCCCACTAGCCCCTCCCCTCATTGGCACGCAGGCTGCATGCAGCTGTGGGAAAGAAGAAAAGGACCAGAGCTTGATTAAAAGCAAATTTAAAACATAATGAAGTTCAAAGCTGACTTTGAACAATTAGAGCCCAGGGAGTGGGCAGTCCTTCTATCCTCTGGGGATGTAGGGTGAGTCTAGAATCAGGCTGCAGTGGAGAAGGAGGAGGACACTGGCCAGGAGAACAGGGCTGGGACGGCAAGGGTTATAGCTTTAGTGAATAACTCAGGAATGTGGTGAGCCACAGGCCCAGACCCAAGTCAGGAAGACTTGTGTTCAGATTCTGGTTCTCTTGTGTCCTGTCCTGATACATAACACCTCCAAGCCTCAGTGTCCCCTCCTCTAAGATGGAGTAGCAAAGACTTCCTTTTGGGGTTGCCATGAGAACTGACCACATGGTGAGGGCCTTTTCCCACCATTCTTCCATTGAAAATCATTTTGTATTTGGCACCGACTGTGTACCAGGGAGTGGGCTGGTTGTGGACTTGGCGAAGGAGGTGGATATCTGTCCTTTCTCTCAGGCAGGGATGAGTGTGTGGGGTATAGGATGAGAGTTGGACCAAGACTTCAGGCCCCTGGCTTTGCTCCATCCCCTTCTTTTATTGGGGTTGGTTCTCCCTGTAGTATTGGGTTAAGGGGGGTAGGAAATGACTCTAACTTGAGCTGGCAAGCTAGGTATGGTAGTGTATTTTGTAACCCAAGCTCAGGAGGCTTGGGCAGGAAGATTGGGAGTTTGAGGCCAGCTACATACTGAAACCTTATCTAAAGTAAAAGTTTGAGCAAGGCAGCCACATTCTGTAAGTTGGGAGGGGGCAGAAAGGAAAAAAAAATCTAGGAAGCAGTGTAAAAACTTAGGGTCTGGAATGAGGGAGGAGCAAGAAGACAGAAAACAAGATGAAAGGGGACACATTTGGGAAAGGGAGTGGGATGGGTGTGATGTGTTGATTGGGTAGGTGAGCTTGACACTAGTAGGGAGAGACTTTTGACGCCTACAGTTGAAAACTGGCTTTGCTCTTTCTATGGCAGCCTGTCTTCCAACTGACTCCCCATATCTGTGACCAGGAGTTCCTGAAAATCAGGAGAGACTAGACTCTCTAGGCACAGCTCGGAGTTTGCTAGGTCTTAATCATTGGGAAGTTCTTAGAACCCATTTCCTCTAGACTCAGAAAGTGGGCCAGTCCCACTTTCTTCCATGCACATAGGTCAAACAAGACAGAAGAACCCGTGAAGGGCGGCAGGGTCCTGCTACTGGAAGAGGGGACTCATTGTCTATTGGGGTCTAGATATGGAGGATCCAGGCTAGCTAGCTGCCTTGACTTGATCCTGGCCATAGTTGTGGATGTGCTAATTTTTTTTAAGAAATTGCTTTATCAAGATTTAATTGACATAGCAAATTCAGTCACATTAAACTTGAATTTCAGTCGTTATTAGAATCATGTAACTACCACCACAATCTAAATTTAGACTATTTTCATCATCACCAAAAGAAATCCCGTGTTCACCAGCCCTATCTCATCCCCACTAGCCCCTGGCAACCAGTAAGCTAGCTTTCCATTTCTATGAATTTGCCTTTGCTTTGCTAGATATTCCATAGAAATAGGATTACACACATGGCCTTTGTCACTAGCTTTTTCCACTTGGCATGATTCATTTGAGTCTATCTATATTGTAGGGCTTATTAAAACTTTTCCTTCTTCTTTTTTAAAACCAGATGTTGCTATCTTCTTCATAGACTGGGTCAGCCACAATGGTGGTGCTGATCTAGGGGCAGAATGGATGCTTTCTGCCCATTTATGAATGACTCAGTAACTCCTGAGGCCCCCTCCCCACCTTGGAGTGAGCAAGGGTCTGGGTTGCTTTGTCAGGCTAGCCTGGCAGGTCTTACCACTTATGGCAATCCAGTGCCTGAGAACTGAAATCTCTCTGACTATAAATGGGGAGACTGAGGCCCGGTGTAGGCAGAGAAATATTTAAGATCTGGGCAGAGCAGGGACCCCAGCTTTCCCCATCTGTGGCTGCCTCTGTGCCAAAGCTTCCCTCCTAGATCCTGCAGCCCTCCTAGGAGCAGACCCTACTAACAAGTATTGTTTTGACCTGGCTCACTCCACCATCCACAGACAAACCAGGGGTCTGAGAGGAATGAGAAACCTCCAGGCCCTACAGGAGGGAGAGGCAGGATTGCCTAGGTCTGCTAGGTCACCTCACATGCAGTCAAACCCAATTATCCAACTGCCGCAGCTGCCTACAGCCCCATAGCCCTGCTGTTGATGTAGGGATCCAAGTGCCGCGTGACAATTAGTGTTGGAATACTGTCTTCTGTGGAATACTAGCCTTCCCTTAATGTTCTCATGCTCCGGACACAGTAGCCTACCTTCAGGGCCTGCACCTTCCTGTCCAGCAGGCTCTCAATGTCCCCTGCCACCTTCTCAACCAATTTCTGTGGTTCATTCTCCTGTACTTCAAACAGGTTCCGGTTGTCCTTGTAGATCTAGAAGGAAGCAGAGGTTAAGGGTAAGGCCAGATGGTCCATCACTCCCACGCCATGGCCTCACCTACTTACTACAGTTCAACCCTTATCCCTACTGGGGACCCTAGCTTTGGCTCCAGGGCCTTCATGATCTCAGGAGAGGGAAAGGCAGGGCTGGACGCTGTAGCTTGCATCTGGGATGAGGAGACAGTGTGGGCTAGTTGGTGGCCAGTGTTGGTGGTTGATGGGTCCAGGTTTGCCTTGTCTGGGCCTCAGGGATCCCCCTTCAGGGGCCATGAATTGCATCCACTGTTAGTTCAAAGTGGCTATGAGGGGAAGAGTAGGCTGGATGGGAGGCAGAAGGCGAGGTATATTGTGAAGCTGGAAAGTATATATCTCAAACCGCATCCCAACATGATGATGTTCTCACACCCACACACATACATACATGTACATATCCACGAACAAACTCTGATGTGTGCATACTCGTGGCTACTCCCCCACATAACCTCAGGCAGCTGTGCTCATTTTGGGGGTGCTGCCCTAGGCCATTTGCAGAAACCATGGAAAGTTCTAGGAGCCTTGGGGCTCCTCTGCCATTCAAGGCACAGAATATCGAGGGAGACCAGGTAGGAAGAATTAATGTGCCCATTTCTCCCCCTTAGGAAGTGGAGTCTGAGTACACATGCACATGTTGGTGTAAACGGATGGTCAGTATGTGCCATAGTTTAACACCTAACACCTTCATCTGTGTGCATATGCCAGCAGGTGGGCTTTGGGGTGAGTGAGGCAGCCTAGGAGCTTGTATGTGGGTCTCAGGGTTAGACTTCTGTAGTATGTGCATACATATGTATGAGTTCTACACCGGTGAGAAGCCTGACCTGGCCCATGTATCCATTCAAACAATTCCAGGAAGTCTGTACCCCAAGTTGGCTCCTTCACCACTAGAGGTCGGTCACAGGTACCATGACAGAGCCTTGCCACCAGGCTGTGCAGAAGTGGGGGTGTGTGGAGACAGAAAGGGCTGGCGGTGAGGGGCAATAAGGAGGTGAGAGAGGTATCTGATGAGAGACAGACAGGCAGGGGGCAATAAGGTCGGAGAATGACAGAAGGGGTGCAGAGATAAGGACCCTGCCATCTGACAGGAGGAAGGGCCTGGGGCTGGCGGTTGCCAGAGCCTCAGTCCTGCTGTCTGCCCAATGTCTGGCAGTCTAAGGGTTAAAACAACACAGAAAGCAGGCTCAGGCAATCTTCTCCTCCCGCCATCCCCCATCCCTCTCTGCTTCTCTTTTCTTTTTGTCCTTCTCTTAGAACAAAATAATTCGTGATGAAGTCGCTCCTTCCTACAGAGCTCTGGCAATTAGGGGGCGAGAAGCAGGGCCTGGTTGTGTAGCCAGAGAGCACCGAAGCTCTGAGTGGACGCCAGGGCAGGATGTTCCACAGAACCCACGCTCAGCCTCTGGACCAAGGTCCTCATAAAGCCCTTTGTGACGGAGGCAAAGGGAAGGAAGAATCAGAATCTGAGGGTTGGGGAAAAATGCGGAGAGCTGGTACCCTACAGTAGGGAAACCGGGAATCAGACAAAGGAGCACAATTCTGGACAAAGGACTGAGTGGCAAAGTCATCCCCTCTCTTCCCTGACCTATTCTTCTCAGGTTTGGAGGTTTAGAACACCCCCCTTCCCTCTTTGGAGGATAGTCTGATTGTGTAGCAGCCAAGGTCTGGGCTACACAACTAAAGCAGCACCCAGCCTGTGCCAGCAGGGGGCGCAGCTGCCTGGCTTCACTGGGGCCAAGGGATGAAGTTCCTATGCATTAGATTTGCTTGTCAAGGTCATTTCCAGACTGTGCTGGTTTCCTGACACTTCTTCTGGAAAAGCCTAGGAATCTCTTTTTTGGGCTCAGCATACACTTTGAAGCCTATGTGGCTACTGGGTTGGGACCAGCAGAGGGAAAGAGATCTGGTGTCAGAGCTACCACCTCAGGGTCCCAACAGGTGACACAAAGCTTGGAGGCTGAGGTTCTTCCAAAAGTCACCCATCTCTGAACCGCCAGTGTTCCATCTATTTGTGAGAATGGAGTTCTTACAAGCCAACGGACAACAGCACTGCTCACGTCCTTGGGACCCTGCACTATCCACCACTGCTACTGTTTAAGATCACCAGGGCTGAGGAAGTGGTCTCAGTCACCTCCCTCCCCCACTCATCTGCTGATATGCCCGCTGAGAGCTGTCAGAAGACATCAGCTTTCACTCCCAAGTAGCCAACCTCTTTCTCCTGAGTTTTTCTCAAGTCCAGGCCCACACTCTCAACTCCCTCCCTCAGACACCCTGTCCTTTTCCCTAACACCTCAGTCTCGGCCCTGGAAGTGATAACAGAGGAGCCCAGACACCAGGGAGCCACTGATAGCACACAAAGTGACAGCTAGCTCTTTTGCTGTCCCCCCAGGCACCCTGCCTGTGTGCAGAGGACACTCAACAAAGGCATATGCCCAATTTCAAGTTTAAGAACTGAGCTCTGGCCGGGCGGTGGTGGCGCACGCCTTTAATCCCAGCACTTGGGAGGCAGAGGCAGGCGGATCTTTGTGAGTTCGAGGCCCCAGCCTGGTCTACAAAGTGAGTCCAGGATAGCCAAGGATACACAGAGAAACCCTGTCTCGAAAAAACCA
>CAJQZJ010003646.1:16734311-16749059 GCA_907164525.1 Lophiomys imhausi
AAAAAAAAAAAAAAAAAAAAAAAAAGAACTGAGCTCTGAGACCTAGGCTTCACCCCCACCTCTTCCCGCAGCTGTGTGAGCTCCCAGAGCCCTGTATGCCTCTACCAGGCTTTCTTCCCACTCTACTTCCACCCAAGGACCTATCAGGATGTCCTTCTGCTCCCCTTGGTGCCTGTATTTGAAGCCTCTCTGGACTATTGCTAGCAGACCTTGATGCCATGCTACCCGCCCCCCACTCTGTCTTCCCATGTGCTCTAAAATCCTGTCTTGAGTGAGGAAATGGATTGTAAGGGGTTTCTGGTGTAGTGACAACAGAATCCTAGTGGCTGCTCAAGCTGTCAGCCCAGCCAGTCCCCAGTCCCAAATGAACCCCTGATATGTAACAGCTCCTGAATGGCACGGCCCAGGTGTTTTAACATTCCTTTGGATCTGTTCTAGCTGCTCTGTTCCCTGGAAGGGTCCTGAGCCCAAGGGAGATCCAAAGTTCACAGTTCAGCAGGTGCTCCTCCTTGGAAGATAAGTCATCTCCACATTGGTGTGGTCCAGGGAGCAGAAGGGAGCCCAAAGAAAGTGCAGTGCTTGGACCTACCAAGGACTAGCTCCCCACCAACACCAGCCCCTAGTCTTGGGACCAGCTGGGACATGGCAGAAGGCCAGGACACACGGGGCAAGGCCTCAACCACAGCAAGACCACATGCCTGCTGGTTTCCTTGCTCCAGAAGTTATTTGGGAAGACCCAGTAGTTCTCACAGCAGGGCTGCCTCAGTGGTCCTTACCTTTATCCAGACAGCTGGTTTGATTTGAACAAAGGGACCAGTGGGGTCCACAGACTGCTGAAACTCTAAGCTATCCATGTTAGTGGGGCAAGAGGCAGGGACTTCATCCCACAGGGAATGGAAGGTGCTGGGACAGGGAGGCAGACAGAGCCATGTAGGCACATGGGGGAGGGGGAAGAGATGGTGGCAGAGGGCCTGAGGAACAGCAGGGTGGCTAAGGCAGGAGGGACAATTCATGGGGTTGTATGGAGTCCTTCACTCTACATATCATGAACCCCTATCATGTACTTCTACTCAGTATTTTTAAAAATGTGTTTGTAGGATGTATACATGTGTGCAGCTGGAGGCCAGAGGCCAGCATCTGGGGCATCTTCAATTGCTCGCCACCTTATTTTGGGGGCAGGGTCTCTCACTAACCTGAAACTCACTGATTTGGCTAGACTGGCTAGCCAGCAAGTCCCAGGGATCCCCCCTGACTTCAAGACAGGTGTCATGAACAGACCCCATGGGCGGGGGGATATTTTACAAAGTCCCAGAAAGCCAGTAACAGTGGGGCCCAGACCTGAGCCGGCTACTAACCTGCCCAGGGTGAGAAGGTTGAGAAGGGAGAGGGAGGAGGGAAAAGAGAGGAAAGGTGGAGGCCACAGAAACAGTGCCATTGGCTTACCCTGCAGCAGGTGCGTCACATACTTGACCTCACTGTTTCATGACGGCCTGGGGAAGACAGCCCATTCTTGTCATCCCCATTTAATAGGCAATGACCATGTGGGCTAGAGAGGCAAAGTCCCATGGCAGAGCTAGAAACTGAGCAGGGCCCATCTGATCCAAAATCCTTGCCTTAGGGCACTTTACAATTCTGTCCTCTGCATCTACCTCTAAATTTGAAGGTAAGACTTTTAAAAAGGGGGGCATAAGGGTTTGAAGGGATGAACTGGGAGTCTGACCAACCAGAAAGACGACTGAGCCAGACGCAGTGATGCTGAAGAGCTGGGGGCAGGTGGGAAGCCAGCCACTCCAGAAAGGAGGGGGAGGAGGACTGGCACAACTAGCTGGATCCTCTAACCAACCACGTGACCCTGGGAGTGAAAACAGGCACACTCTTGAGGCTTCTCCGCAGTGAAGGTGAACGGGCCCTAATCTCTGGAAAATTAAATCAGAAAGAAAATGGAACAAGAAAGATTTGATGCAAGCTTGCCTTGCTTCTGTTTGTCTCCTCAAAGGCCCAGGCTCAGAATGGGGGCTGGGATGCTGGAGCACCTAGCTGGGCCCCACACTGAGCCTGCTCTCCCTGGATGAACAGCTATTCCCTAAATCCTCTCTTATCACACCTCTTGGCATCTGATGAAAACAGCCAAGGTGGGTGTCTTGACTATCCAGACCTTCAGGCTTCTAGGCTGTGTGGGGAGGGCAAGAAATGGACTACAGAAGGCAGACTAGAATTCCTAAGGAAGAGGCTCTGTGGTCTGGCCCTGAGGATTGGTGTCGGCTGCTAGACTGGGCTGTGCTAGAGATTAGGGAGGCCAGAAGTAAGGGTGATAGGTAGGCCCAAGACCAACAAGGAGATAAGAAGAGTGGAGGGTAGGCAGTGACCAGTCCAAGACCCCTCCAATAGACTGCTTTTCCAGGTTCCTATCGTCATCAAGAGTCGTGACATCCCACTTGATGGGGGAGAGTGATCCATAGCCAGGCACCTGGAGTCCTTACCCCTTTGAGTACTTAAGACAGATCCGGCACAGGCCCCGTCTTTTTGGGGCTAAGAGGGTGCTTGCCAGGGACAGAACTTACCATAGGGCAAGGGCAAGGGGCCACTGGAGCCCTCAGCACCCAGTCAGTACCTGGGCAGCAGTGTGTGGCACTCAGCTCCAGGCTTCCGCACCTGCTCACATCTGTCAACTGACACAGTAGTTCCATGGTGGGTTGGTTCCACGGCAAGGCAGTTATATATGGTATATTGTCACAATCAGGGTTTGTATACTGTGACATTGGTTGTCACACTGTCAATAATTCACCTTCATCTTGAGTAGAGCTTGCCTGGGAAACACTGTTTGAGAGGGGAATCACAGGCAGAGGTAGCCAGTATAACCCAGCCTTGCATAGGTAAGGGGAGGACTTCCTGCAATAGGTGATACCTTTCTTGGCCCTGCCCTACCTGCACAACCCACATTCCCGAGGGGACACTCCACATTGATGACATACTCTATATGAGCCTGGGCAGGGCAGAAGGGCCCAGTGGCACTCTGGTTTGAACCCCACCAGGCAGCTTCTAAGAGCTTCCACGGGCAGGCTCCCCCATCCTCTTCACAAAACTCAAGGAGGGGGGATAGAGTCCCCCCAACCACCCCCAGCAACGCCTCCCTGTTTTTAAAGTTAAAGTTTAGTTGACTGTCATCCATTACTGCAATTAGTACATTATGTCTAATTATGCAATTAGTGTAAAAAGTGCACTTGCCTCTGAGAATGGGAAATTACGCTGCCTCGTTACGCTGTAAAATCCATGTCATAAAAAGGCTCAATCTCTTGTTTTTCAAAAGACTCAAAACAATAAACCAAAAAAAAAAAAAAAAATCATCCCACCCAGGCTGGGGCCAGTCTGAGACAATGTCTCCAAGGTGGCTCTAGGAAGGTCCCTCTCCCTGTAAGTCCTGCCCTACATACAAGCAGAGAAAGCAGAGCCCATTCCTGGGTGTGGCCCTGCCTTTGCTCCTCTGAAACAAATGTGGATTTCTAAATGGACTTTAGTCAGTTTGTTTAAAATTTTTTGTTTGTTTGTTGAGACAGGGTTTCTCTTTGTAACAGTACTGGCTGTCCTGGAACTCACTCTGTAGACCAGGCTGGCCTGGAACTCACAGACATCCACCTGCTTCTGCTTCCCAAGTGCTGGGATTAAAGGTGGCGGGCCACCATGCCAAGCTAGTTTGTTGAATTTTTGAGACAGGATCCTTGTTACTTTGTAGCACTGGTTGCCCTCCAACTCATGATCTTACAGCTTTAGCCCCCAAATGCCGTAATCCCAGGCACTTACCACATCAGTCCTGACTTTAAAGCCTTTCTAAACATGACTGTCTACCAAGGTCTGCATCTCTTGTGGGAACAGTCTTGGCTTCCACCACCAAGGGCCAAAATGAGAGGTCTTTTCTCCAGGGCTCCTAGGGGTACTAAGAGCAGAGGAACACATCCTACCTCTGAAAAATTAAAGGAACTTTCTCACATCCACTATTCCCAAATTCTGGAAGCGTGGCTTAGTGAGTAACATGTTCCCTGTCACAGTAACTATTGTAAGCCCAGCTGTCAAGGAGGCTAAGGGATCACCTAGAGTCACCCAACATAGTGGCTTGGCTCCAGGTTGCTATAATTAGGTAAGAGTAGTCCCATGGCCACATTCCTATGTGACACTCAGTGTATGACTAAATTTCACCTATATTCTGGCTCTCTTAGCACTGAGGGCATGTTCTGGGACAGGCAAAGGATGAGAGAAATTTGAAAGAAATTTATTTATTTTTATTTTATGTGTATGGCGTTTTACTTGCATGTGTGTCTGTGTACCATGCGTGGGCTTGGTGCCCACAGAGGTCGGAAGAGAGTGATCCCCTGAAGCGAGAGTTGCAGATGATTGTAAACTGTCATTTGGGTGCTGGGAACTGAACCCAAGTCCTCTGAAAGAGCAACAAGTACTCTTAACTACTGAGCCATCTCTCCAGCCCTGAGAGAGGAATTTTATGGCTCTCCCTACCACAAAGATAATAATCCCTTCCAATGGCCCTGTCCATGGGGAAAGGGGGAGAATATACTTTAGTGTACTTCAATACCAAACTCTAATTGTCCAAAGCCACTCATGACCCATATCCAAGGTCAAAAGCTATAGCTCCCATATGGGCCGCTTAATGCCCACTTAGGAAGACCTGGGTGGCACCCCTGAGCCCTTACCTCCAAGCTCCACCATTCTTTGAGTCAAAATTCTCCATTGGGACTGGAGGTAGATGATACAGTGCATGGGAATAGCCTAACAGCGAATATCTGCCCTAACCACAAGGGGAATACAGGTCTTCCTGTTGCTACAGTTGCCTAGATCACAGGTGTTCACGGAACAGAGACCCTGAGACACATGAACTTCAGCATTCCCAGCACATGGGCCCCACAACAGAGCCCATGCAGCTGCACCTACTTGCAGTGCATGCTTCTGTTTAGAGTGTGCTGAGATGACAAGAAGGTAGCTGGGGTGTACAAGGAAGGGATTCAGGCCCCACTGGAGGGACACCTGTTGTTTGAACTCAATACAGTGGTCCCTTGAAGCTGCAGATGGAGCTTGAAGAGCTGGAAAACCAGCTCTGACCCAGCCTGGGTCATGACCAACTGCCATAAAGGCTCTTGACACCCTCTGTCTTCCACGTTTGACTTGGGAAAACGTCAGCGATTCAAGCCTGAGGTGAACCAAACTGTAGGCAGGATCCAGGGGACCCTGCTCATGTTCCCCTCCCTGAGCTGGGAGCTGCCGGCTGTCGAGGCAGCTGGGAGGGAAGCTGTGCCCAGCATACCAGCTGGCAAGGGGGAGTGCGAGTAAACATACCCGCACTTTCCCAACTCATGGAAGTCGCGGGTGGCGGCCGGCTGGTGTGGGTGCCTATGTTTATGGGAAACAGATTGTTTGTGTCGGCATCTGTGGCCCCTTGCCACCCACCCTGGCTGCACTCTCTTTCCCTGCCTTCCCACCCAGTTGGCTCGTATTTTCTTCCCACAGGAATTCTATCATCCACAGAAGGACAATGACAGTGATGACAAGGCCCTCTGTGCAGCCCAACAGGGCTTGGTATATAACCCCAGGTCCTCTTAACATTCCCACAGTTACTATCATTTTACAGACGAGGAAACCAAGGATCTGCGAGCCAGGGAAATTGTCCAGAAACTATGAAAGGACGCCTCCATGGCACGGGGCTTCTCAGAACTATCATTGTTGCTAGTCCTTGGGTACATTGCTGCTCTCCTGTCTGCCAGACAAGTCAGATCTGTACTCATGTCCCTGAGTGGCCCTGCCCCAGCTTGTCTCTGGATGAGGATCTTGCCCTCAAAGGAAGCAATCAGCTTTCTTCCATGGACCTGCTGGAGAGACTGGGCCCCATGATAGCCTTGTTGCCTAGTCTCTTTAATCCTTTCGTTCCTCTGCCTTATTCTTGAAGGGTCTGTAAAATGGACCAGAGTAAGGCCTCTCTATGAACTCTTCAGAGAATGCTAGGAGGGGTCAGGGGTCCAGGGTGGGCAGTGCCTTTGGTGGGCTTAGAAGGCTTCTAATTATTTCATAGACCCAAGATGTGACCTCATCCAAAATGATGGCTCTGAGAAACCCCTTGGCTATACAGATCTCATCAGAGGTGCCCATTTCGCATCCCCTAAAGTGAGCAGGAATTCACACTTGTAAACCCTCTCATGAGATAGGGTGGAGGCTTGTCCTGAACCATGGTTCTAGAGGCCAGAGAGTAAAGGACAGAACCTGCTTCCTCCACCTGCATGACTTCCATTTTTCTGGGATAATCTAGAACAGAGAGGGCTTAGCACAGGGGCTGGGACAGGTCCCTCAGGGACTCCGGAGTGGTTAGAAACAAACCTTGCTTGGAAAGTCCCCTAGTTAGGTTTCCTTTTTCATAGTCCATCATAACTGGTGACAAGGCTGGCTGGTTTGTCATCTTAAAGATGAAGAAACAGAAGTGCCACACTGGGCAGGCAGAGTCTGTCCAAAGGTGGAATCTCCCCATGCCTCGTACCTCTTAAGCCCTAGAATGTTCAGACGGGTGAGTTTGAATTCCAGCCCTGATCTTTTTCAGGGACAACCCTTTCCCCTCAGCCTGGCTGTTCTGAACATTCCTCAAAGATTAACGCTCAAAATGTAGGGTGCTCCAGGCTTCTTATGAGGTCTCCTTCTGGGGTTGCTCCTAAAGCCCTGGGTACCTTCTTTGCACAGGATGTCCCCCAAGGACTAACTTTCTGGCCTCAAAGACTATCCTTTATTGCAAAGATTTACTACTGCTAAAGGTGTCACCAAACAATAACACTGTTTGTCATGAACGGGTTGCCAGGGCCTTGGGCTGGCTGATCTTGTGAAAACGTGAGATCTTCACATGATAGCAGTGGGACACAAAGGTGGAGGTGGAGGTGAGCCTCCTACACTGCATCAAGAGACCCCTCTGGGGTAGGGCATCCCAGGGTTCTTATCCCACACCTATCCCCACGAACACCTTCAAGCACACCTGCTGAGGGTGGGGAGGTTTCTGAGCATTTGCTGCTCTTGAAGAGGACTCTGGTTCAATTCCCAGCACTCACATGGCAGCTCACAACTATCTGTAACTCCAGTTCTAGGAGATCTGCCAGCCTCTTCTGGCCTCCACAGGAACAAGGAATTCATGGGGCACACAGACATACATGCAAGCAAAACACCTGTACATATAAAAAAAAATAAAAATGAAGGGGGAAAAAAAGCACATATGTTTGAGACTATGCTGCACACTTCAACTTTACCTCATCCTCACTCAGCACCCAAGTAGCCATTTACAGATCTCACTTATATTTTGTGTTTAGACTCACAGGGGACACCTGTCACTGACAGCCCCAGGCCTGGGCAAGGCTCTACAGGTTCTCTCATCCATACCTCAAGAGGTGTTCTGAAGCCACCTAAAAACATGTGCAATGTTTTAAGCAGTGAAGCTTTGCAGCCTCCGGAGGGCTGGGGTTACATGAAGGTCACAGCCCTGTGTCCTCCTGAGCAGCACACCACTGGAGAGGCTCCTAATGATGTGGGGGGCCCTGCAGGAGTGAGGACATGGCATGGTCAACAGTGGCCTCTGAGCCAGATCCCAGGAGACAATGGCCTTGTCCCCCAAGTCTTTGATACAGGTTGATCACAAGACCCAAGTCTGAGGCATCAAAAAGGCAGTGGGCACCAGAGCCAAGCTGGAGCTGCTATTGGAAGGGTACTAATGCCTGAGCCATCTTGCTTACTTTCTCTGTCAGTATCTCCCAGCTCCATCTTACTCCCTCCTCTCGTTTTTCATTCTTCTTTCTTTCCTGCTCTCAGTTTATAGCTCTCCTTGAGTTTTATGTATCCTTGTAAGTGCCTTTACATCTTCCGCAGAACAAGTTCAAAGCATAAATAAACAAACAGGGCCCAGACACTGGGGCCTTTTGCACATACCAAAGATATGCCGGGGACAGGTACATATTGGGGGAAGTGTGCACTCAGGACACACACACTGGGGTTACAAACCCAGAGGGGACTGGCTCGCTCTCATCATTCATTGCCTTTCTGAGCCTTCACAGGAAACTCTCTACTCTGAATCTGAAAAACGCTGGTGGTCACCACTCAAAGATTTTAGAAGCTGGGTCAGTGAGCTGAAGACCTTGTCTGATAGGGGTTCCTTCGAAGGCTCTGGCTTTTCTCCGCACCTCAGTCTCCCCTTATTTCACTGCTGGGGGAGAGGGAGAATGCCCAACACCTCTCTATGAAGGCAAGACCTCCAGCAACCACATGAGCCAGCATTTACCTTCCGTGGGCCCGAGCAGTGTTTGCCTGGCAAACCAACTGTGCAAACAGGACTGACAGCCTGCTATGCTGGCAAACACTAGCAGGCCCTTAGCCTGAATGGTCATGAACTTCTAAATAAGTGTGCTGTACTCAGGAGAACAGATGCTGTGCTTGGGCCCCCATTCCATGTGGGCCACCTCCTCACCCAGCTTTGGGGATTGTTGAACGGGGTTGATGATTATTGCAGGAATCTTGGCAGGACCAAAGCAAATCTCCATTCCAGCCATTCACTATTTCAAGTCCACACAAGCCCCTGTTGCTGTCCCTGCTTCGTGGATGGGATATTTGAAGCACTGCTTTAGACCATGAGTACGAACCATGCATATAAACATACCCGGGCCCAGCCCCAGCACTATGTTCTCAGTAACTAATCTTCAGGAAACCATTCAACTGCCCCCTCAACCATAGATCTTGGGTCACTTGTTCCAGGGCTACGAACGTCATAGCGACAGCTGGTTCTGAGTTTGCAAGTTCATCTTGTTTTGAACATCCAATGGAGAGCTGTTCCTCAGAGACAGCTGAATGAATGATCAACAAGCAGTTAGCCTCCTCACACTAAAGAGTCCTTGTTCATTTCCCTGAGGTTGTCCATTTAGATCTGCTCAGGGCATCAGAGGAAGCCTTGGTCTGCTCAGTGGCTCCCCCTATGGGCCTTGGGGAACTACTGCAGATGTTCTAGGCTGAGACCCAGAGGTAGTGACTCCTGAAGTTCTGTTTTCCCAGAGGGATTGTGGGAAAGTCCACTCTTAGACAAGTGTAAGCTTTCTGGGAGCCAGGTCCAGGATGGGGAAGGACACTTTTATCTCCTACCCCTTGCTGAGACCTGGCATGGGGGTGTCTGCTAGCACAAATTCTCTGGTGACCTATGGGTTATCAGGAAGACTTGGGGCTACAGGCTTGAGTGCCCACACATGCTGTGACTTAACCCCCTTTATTTTCTCATGGTCTAGACAGCTGGCAGGTCTTAGCAGTGTGACAGAGCCTAGGACTCGCACATCCTCTGCTCACCAATCTCTAGCTCAGTCAAGGACTCCCTGAGCAAGGAGGTGGAGATGCCGGTGAAGGCAGGAGGACAAGAGTGGAACAAATTGCCCCAATTATGTAAGGTGGCCCCATTTCCTCCTGAGCACGCACAGGAGAATGGGCAGCTGTGCTCTTCCTTACTTCACTCCCCCTTGGCCTGCTGGAAGACCCTCCAAAGTACCCACTAAAGAGATGTGCCAAGCAGGGTCTGTGGCCTGAGCTCCCCAGGAGTGCTAGAGAAG
The DNA here is from genome assembly GCA_907164525.1 of Lophiomys imhausi. Taxonomy (NCBI): domain Eukaryota; kingdom Metazoa; phylum Chordata; class Mammalia; order Rodentia; family Muridae; genus Lophiomys; species Lophiomys imhausi. The sequence continues at coordinate 16,743,920 of CAJQZJ010003646.1, forward strand.
GCTCATGGGCTGATTCTGCTCTCCTGCCTGCACCCTGGGCTGGGTTGCACCCTACCCTCTTGCCTCTGCCACCAGTGGACCCTGGCTCCCCGAGAATCTGGCTGTAGTGTGCCCCGCCACACCCGCAACTGGGGTACTGCCCAGGACTATTCTCAGTGCCTCTTGTGTTCAGTTCCTAGAACCAGAGTAAGGGACAGCAGTGTCCTCTTCATGACCTAGAGATTGTCCTGCCTCTGGTCCTGAGCTGCAGTTACCACTTCCCATCCTAGGACTAGAGATGTGGTTCCCAAGGTGGTGACCACAATCCTGACTCTTTATCCCAGCATAACTTAGGCAGTCCCTGCAAAGGCCCCTCTGCCAATTAGACCTGGTATATTCTGCCCTGGAGGACATCCTGCAAAGCAGGCTGGGATACTCTTCCTGTACAGTATATTCTCAACAAGGCTCAATGGAGTCCAGGCTATCTGTTCTTTATGGCTATAATCCTGGCAGGTTTAGGGCTGCTAAACTGCAAATTTATTTCCACTATAAACCCACATAATGGAGAAGCCAGTGTGTGTGCATGCGCACATGTATGCATACTTGTGCATAAGCATAATTATTACACATATGTTGAAGGGCACACCCCTTTGGGTGGTACACAGCAGTGTGTACACACTTTTCTGTACAACAGAAGAATGATGATGTTCCAATGGGCAGCATATGTCAAACAAATGTCCCAGAGAATGTGTGTCCTCAGGTACTTGAAAGACCCATTATGAGTGTCTCCAGGTACATACGTGTCCTGGTCTGCATGTGTCCAGGCTTATATGTGCGTGCTGGGGGAAAACACCAGTGAATAAGAGGAAAGGAATCCTTCCATGAAGAGTCCCAGGAGTCTTTCCGGGTAGGTCTCTTTCCCTTCTGCCCATTGTCTTAGAGACTAGAGCTCTTCATTTGCCACATGTTCAGCCCCAGGCAACTCAGAATCTTCCACTAAAGATGCCAGGCTGCAAAAGAAGAGCCCTATTACAGAGACTCAGGGGCGGGGATACAATAAAGGAACTGTCGGACAAAGCATCCTCCCTACCCACCCCCATTTCCAACAAGAATATCTAGAAACAGCATGGAAATAACTGACCCCCCTGCTGGCGGTGGGCTAGAGAAAACCACCTTTCTCTGGACACTACAAATAAAGACTATTTTCCCTGAAGCGGGGCCCTACCTAGTCCACAGCTTAGAAGAGACTGTCTCAACCGCAGATGGCACTGAACTCCATGTATAGACTTGTTGAAGCCCAGAGTGTATTTTTAAAGAATCTGATGCCTTCCTGAGGGGCTCAGTGTCTGATTAAGAAAAAGCCCTCACCAACTCATGACAAGCCTAGACCTTACACCATGCAATGAGCCCAGATGATGCTACCTGAAGTAGGTAGGCAGGCAGGCAGGATGAGGACAGCAGGAATCCGGTCCATATGCTGCTAGTGCCCAGCTAATGGGCTAACAAATTAGCAGGCCTCCCCTCTAAAAGGTGATGAATGAGCAGTCGGCCAGGAGATCTGGGGGATGGGGCTTAGGCTCAGTCTTGTCTAGTCTCTCTGACGTGCCCAGCTCTCCCACCACACTGAATGGGATATGGGTTGGGGGTAGAGGCTGACTCCAGGCTATGGGCAGTCAGAAGACAGAAAGGGCAGCCCAGTCCAGGACATGGACCTTTAGAACTGAAGGAAGACTCCTGCTGTCTGAAAGGCACCTTTAAGAAGGTGGGGTAGGGGGAAACACAGCCCTTTTCAGACCCCCTTTGGATTCTCCTTTTGCTTCTCCCACACAGCAACAGGGCTGTGGCCTCTTGTGTGTATGGACCATGGAGAGAAACATAGTTGGAGGTGTAGGCTGCATGTAGGGGAGGGAACAGCTTCCAGAGATACTAAGTCCACATGCAGAAGAGGGTGGAGCAGAAGTAGACCCTCTGGTCTCAGATAGTCTTGTCTGATTGAGGTTTGGGCTGAATGGTCACTTTTGAGGTGAAGGTCCAGTGTCCTCCATTTGTTCCTTAATCATCACGCAGTCTTCCGTCATGCACCTGAAAAGGGGCAGGACTTAACAGGGTCTGTGGTGGAAGACTGTATGGGTCCTTTTGAGATCCTCTGGCCAGGGAAGGCAGCCTCAACCCAGGACCCAGGCTGTCTATGGGCGCCTTGTGCAAACAGCTCCAAGCCCCTGCCTGCACCCTCACCTCCTGCCTGCCTGCCTGCCCTCCCCATGTAAACAGAACCCGCCTGCTCTTTCCCAGGGGCTGCTAATTCCTCGCTAGAACTGCTCGGACGTGAAATTGGAGTGAGACAATGTGTGTTTAAGGAAATGAATCTCGAATCTTAAGAGGCTCGGAGAGCCCGCCCTGCACCCCCATCACCTCACCCACCCACCCAGAGCTAGGAAAGGCACACTAGGCATCCGGGAAGAGAAAGGCGGAGGTGACACTCGGTGCCAAATTAACAGCCACCAAAGCCAAATATTGTACTTGCCTCCAATCTTCTTTTATTTTTTGAAAGAAAAGGCTTTTACAAAGTGAAAGAGGCTGTTGGAACACTAAGGCTGATGATGGTTTTTAACTGGCATGCCAGCCTGCGCATGCCCAGCCCAGAGCCTTCCTTTTCTCTTTCATGCCAATGCTTCCCTACACACAGCCACACCCATAAGGCACTAGCCCTTATGTTCCTGCCCTTCCACACCAGCCACAGGCGGATGCCACAGGAATATGTGGCCAGTGTGGCAAATATGGAATAGAATCTACCTATGAGCCATCTTCAGGCCTGCACAGGGCTCTTCCAAACAAGGACTGGGCCTGGTGTGCTCAGATCTGCCTTGTTTGCAAGGCTTCAACAAAAGGAACTTATCCATAGCCTAGGCAAGGGCTCTTTGACTAACCCTGGTGGCTACCAGGGTCTCTACCATGGATGGTCTCCTGCCTGAGGTGGCCCCACCATCATTGCTCTTGTCCCCGTCATGGGCTCTTTCTGAGCTCTGTTCCCTGGCTGCCAAAGGCCCTTTACTCTTTGATTACTTTGTTGAACAAATGTCACTAGTGCTAGTCCTCTGAGACCAGCCTGCCCCCATCTGCCATTAATTAATTAACCCACTGACAACAGGCTGAGCAGACTCCCCCACTTACCCCCCCCCCCATACAACCCTGTTTCCTTCCCTGAATCCTTGCCCAAAAACTCAGAAAACTTTTTTTCTTTGAGTCAGGGTCTTTCTTTATAGCTCAGGCTGGCCTGGAACTCACCATCCTACCTCCGCCTCCCAGTTCCAGGGATTATAGGCTTGGGTCACCAAGCCAGGTGCTTAGACTATGTGGGCGGGGCTTTATTGGCGAGGCGGACTCATGTCTCCCCATGTTTCCTCAGACCCAGGTTGTCCTGGACCTTGGTTTGCCTTTATGGTGGGACTCACGGCTGGGCATCCAATGAAGTTCGGCCCTAACCCGTGTGGTCACACCAGAGTTCACACCATGCTCACACAATGCTCCAGTGCCACTCTCAGATCTCAGTGTATCCTGGGAACTGGAGGCTTGGCAGTGCTCTTTGAAATGTGTGACACTGGCTGAAGACCCTAGGGGCTCACCTGATGCCTCAGAGCTGGCAAAGGGCAATCCAGAACTTGGGCAGGAGTTACATGTCAGGTCAAGTTCTTCTCATCTCCCTCTCTGCCCCCCCCCCACTCATGCCAAGGGCATTGCTGCTGAGCTCTTTCCTTTGAGTACTTCCCTAGGCCACGCCCGGGTAGAAGGGAGCAGCCCCATTGCACTCTGGGTAACATACAAGAGGACAAAGGCTTGGTCCCCCCAGCATTGGCTGGGGGCATCTCTGAGGGATCAGTTCATTCTAGGCTCAGGCTTTGGTCAAGAGTGGATCACAGTCAAACCCACTCAGCTACCTAATCAACTTGCTTCATTTGCCAAGCAAGTAAGCAGTGCACACCATCTCCACCTCAGGTTCTGACTCCAGGGAACTGGCCCATCGTAACTGGTGGCAGGAAAGGTCAAGGAAGCAGGTTCTATAGTGGGCACAGTCAGGCTGTTAAAGAGAACCTCACTGTGGAGGTAGGGAGGGCACTAACAATTCTGGCATGTGGCAGGTACAACTGATCGAATGCTCACCCATCACGAACTGAGTGGGATACTTAAGAATGGGTGCAATATTTCAGACAGTTGAGAGGCTCAGGGAAGTATAATTATAAGGACTATGAAATGGGATAGCTGTTGCTGTAGGCTATTGGTACTTTGGAGAGACAATCAAAGACTGAGTGCAATTAATCATGAACTTAAGGTGAAATGTGAAAGTCAGAAGCCCCTTTGGCTGGATATAAAAAGACTCTCTCATCTCTTGCAGCCAGAGGCAGAGGAGCACAGGGCTTAATAATAAGAGTCAAGGATCCATGGGCTGGAGAGATGGCTCAGCGGTTAAGAGCACTGGCTGCTCTTCCAGAGGTCATGAGTTCAATTCCCAGCAACCACATGGTGGCTCACAACCATCCATAATGAAATCTGGTGCCCTCTTCTGGCCTGCAGATATACCTGCAGACAGAACACTGTATACACAATAAATAAATCTTAAAAAAAAAAAAAAAAAAGAGTCAAGGATCCTGAGGGGGTTACCATCACAGTCCCACCAGCTTGGCGACACAAAGGCCAGGACCCTGACTGGAGTCCTAAGTGGTAGGATGGAGACATCTGGGTCACTGTACTTGGGAACCTTGTGGTCCCATAAACTGTGAGCCTATAGAAGATCCACTCCACCATTCCACTAAAAGCCGAGATTTCCCACGATGGACTTGTTGGGAAGGGCTCCTGTGTTCATATCTCAGAGTTCATTTCTAAGGAGTATGACTCAAGACAAAGGCTCTGCGTTATCACTCTGAACCCTCTACACATCACTGCATACCCACCACCAAGCTCTCCCTCCAACCCTCACTATCAGCCCTTTGTTCGTGCTTCACCCAGAACTGGTCTTCTTTCTGCCCTACCTTCCTCCAGAGCCCTCCCTAAACCTCCTAATAGACTATCTATCCCACCAGGTCCTCTTAACTTCTCTGTGACATATACATGTGTATGTGCACACACACACACACACACACACACACACACACACACACACACACAC
>CAJQZJ010003646.1:16749069-16797694 GCA_907164525.1 Lophiomys imhausi
CACACACACACACACACACACACACACACACACACACACACACACACACACATACACACACGTTACCTGCTTTGGTCTCTTGACATTGAAATAACACCTGAACAGGGCAGAGCCACTGGACCACCAAACTCTAGGCTGGTCTACAGAGGCTCATGAAGACCTATCATGGGGGCTGTGGGGCCTCCACATCTCTACCCTAGACCTGTGTTTTATTTCTCCCAGCCCCAAACTAAGGCCACACTCCCTTCAGAAGTTCAATTAGTAGGCCCTTTTATGGGCAAGGAAAACAAAACTCTAAGAATGTAATTCATCTGTCCATGGTCTCAGGAAAGAGGATTGAAAGTCTATTTGATTCTGATGATGACAATGACAACTTCTTTCCTCCTGTACTCAAGATTGGACCTATGGCCTTGTGCATACAAAACAAAGGTTCTACCACCGAGCCATATAGCCATAGTCCTCTCTCTCTCTCTCTCTCTCTCTCTCTCTCTCTCTCTCTCTGTTGAGACAGGGTTTCTATGTGTAGTCCTGGCTATCCTGGAACTCACTCTGTAGACCAGGCTGGCTTTGAACTCACAGAGATCCACCTGCCTCTGCCTCTCGAGTGCTGGGATTAAAGGCGTGTGCCACCACACCTGACACTTTAGTCCTCTATTTTTCTTTTTTTAGATTTTTTTTTCCCTTCCAATACAAGGTTTCTCTGTGTATCACTGGCTGTCCTGGACTCACTTTGTAGACCAGGCTGGCCTCAAACTCAAGGATCCACCTGCCTCTCTCTCCTGGGCACTGGGATTAAGGTGTGGACCACCATGCCCAGTGTGATTTTCTTCTTTTGAGACTTCATCTCATTTAAGTTCCCTGGGCTGGCCTTGAAGTTGTGAGTCTCTTGTCTCAGCCACCTGAGTAGGTAGGATTATAGGCCTGAGCCACCAGATCTAGCTGCCTGTATCTTTCTGATTGCTAACCCCATGATTTCTGTAATTGCTGCTGGAGCAAGCCAGAGGGTTGGCAAAAGGACTCTGGCATCTTAGTGGAACTAGCTCACACTGGATTGGAGAGATGGGAATGGATTTCATGGAGCAAGTTTTGGGTTTAGACAGGCAGGGGTGCATGGAGGACAGGTGTTATGGAAAGAGGTATTACAATGGTGAGGTGGGGATGGGTGGGTAAGGAGCCCTGGTTTGGGGTGGTGAATCAGCCAAGGGAGGTGTGGCCTGTGTGAAGGTCGTGGTGGACACAGGCCAGGTTGGGTCCCGCATCTGTTTTATAGCCCACCCACTTCACTGAGTTCCCCCCCCCCCAGGTTCCGGAGCCTGCTCTGAATGGCCAATGAGGCCATCTGATTGGCTCATCAAGGGCAAATAATAGCTTTTGCTGAATTCAGCTGCAGCCAATCACAGGCAATCAAGCACACAAGAGGCCTGATGGGCCATACCGGCGCTGGCCCCTCTGCCTGGCTGTGGAGCCATCCCCCCAACTCTCATGTATTTGAGAACTAGGGTGGCGGGTGGAAGGAACTCTATCCAGGAGGTCTCAAAAAAAGAAGAGGAAGGGCATGGCTGGACTCCAGAGCATGAACTTGGCACCTGCTGTGCACTGAGAGCTAGAAAAGCCGTTAGCTGCTGGGGGCAGCTGGAGAAGATGACACTCCCTAGCCCAGCACAAGGCAGCCTGGCTCACGGGGCCCCACAGCAGCCTCCCAGAATTTGTCCCTCAGTGTCTGTACTGAGTCCTTGCCTCTTCCCTGAGGAGCTCAGGGCCTCCAATCAGGCCCTGGGAAAGCAATTTTTCAATCTTCAACTGCAAACACTAATACCGCTGAAGCTAATTTTACAGATTTCCACTTCCAGGCCTCGCCTTTGTCCTAGAATCCTTTAGCCTGGGAGATTAGCAGTTTAGAGACTGGAAAAAAATAAGGTATTTTAAAATTCAGCATAAAACTCTCTCTTAGATTCAGTGAGCTAAAAAAAAAAATTTTTTTTAAATTGGAAAAGAGCCTGTTAGTGAGGGAGGAGTGAAGTCTAGTTCCCGTTAGGGGTGGACTACCTGTGGGAGGAGGAGCTTTTGGAACCCTTGGGCCAGCCTCTGTGCTGTGGCTCAAATCTGCAGCTGTGGATGGGTGAAGGCGTTGAGAGAGGAGTATGCGGGGGAAACCTACCACCAGCACCCTCAGGCCCTCTGCTTGAGCTCTGCATGTGTCCCGTATGAAGCCTCCCCAGATCTCCCTGACCCCAACCCAGAAACCTTTCTAGCTTCAAAGGCTTTGGCACTAGGGCTAGGACAGACAGGCCAGTGGCCTGCTGCCCATTTTGCACTAAGGTTGATTCCACTCCAAGGCAGACCCTCTCCGGGCCTCAGTTTCCTTGTTAAATCAAAGTTCAAGGCCCCTGGCCACATGTCCATCTAATGCACATAAAGTTCAGAAATGGATACTGTCTCCGACATACTCCAAGCCCCACACCCGGGCTCTTGCCAACACAGGCACAGGTTGCTCTTGGCGGAACTCATTCTATGAGCACCCCTCTATTGCATCTCTTGCAGAAGAACAGCATAATCACTCTGCTCTCCAGGGGCCACAGGCTCAGAAACGTCCTAATGAAAAATAAATGTATTTACAGGGAGACGTCAAAGCCGCCAGGACGAGTCAGAGTAATATGCCTGCGAATGGCACGCGGACTTTTATTTCTTCCCCCTCCACGCTCCAGAGCTGCTCCCGCAGCGTGGAGAGATAAATATTTTAAATAGCGACACTTTGGCAATGCACGGTTATGCAAGACAAGGAATAATTAGAAAATAAATTACTTTTTTTAAACACAGCGTTACAAACATCGGGCGCATCAGATTACTGCTTTATGCAGGCCGAGGCAGCGTGGTTTGAGGAGGCCAGCGCAGCAAGGACCTCAGGGAAGATCTTAGCCTGTCCCCAAAGCCCCCAGATGGAGACACTCCTCCCGCCTGCCTGCCTGCTCTGGGAGGCTCCCAGAATTGAGCTGAAGACCACACTTGGCAGCTTCCAGAAAATCTCCGCGATGGAAAGGCTTCCTCCAGTGTCTCACCAGCAGTAGGCATGGACTAAAAATAGTTTAATCTCCTTGAAAGCAAAAGGAGCAATCAGCAAAACAGACACTTGGGCCTGCAATCCCGACTTGCTCTGATCCGTCCATCCCAGCCTGTCCCCAGTGCCAAGCATTGTCAATTTTTGACAGATTCCAGGAGGGCAGGGTTCACCCTCCCGCCACTACCACCAGGGAGGATGTTGATCAGCCACCATCCAGTAGTTCCTCTTCTCATCAGCCAGGCATGTTATATGTTGTTTAAATTTTGAGAAAGCCCAGGAGAGAATCGGGGCATGTAGCGTTAACCCTGCTTTTAGGTGAAGAAACTGAGGCACGGAAAGATGTGCCCTTGCCAGAGAAGGTCATGTGCAAAGGGGAAGGGCTTGGCAGACAGGGGGTGGTGGCTTTTAATTTAGTACTGAACCAACAGTCTCTATGGTTGGTTCCCACAAAACAAAGGGCAAGAAAAGCCAAGGGCTTATTGGGTGAAGGAGGGGAGAAGTTCGCAGGATGGGCCAGTTCCCTTCACGGCTGAGTGGGTCTGTCACACAGATGTATCTTAGATACTGCAACTAGCACAGCAGCTTGACTTCCTCATTTTCATCCATTGACCTGGGACAGGATCTGGATCTAACGTTCTGGCCCCTGCTTGCTGTGTGACTGAGAGTCTGTCTTGGCCCTCTCTAGACCTCACTTCCTAGAGGGACAATTCTCCAATGTCATGTCTGCTCAGGGACGACCCCTGCTGTCCTTCTAGGCCTGTCCATCTGTCCCTCCTCATTAAGTCCCACCTCTTTTGACTCTGTCCATCCGCCCTGCCTCCATGGCTGAGGACTGCAGGCCAGAGGCATAGGGCACGGTGATGGGTTCTATAAAACTACCCAAGAACAGAAAATGTTCAGATACTCAAATCTACCCTGAAGAGGTCATAGCAGGCATGGCAGAGTAGAGCTAGGCCTCTCATGGAAGCCCTACACCTCCATGATAGCCTCCCCCAGAACATCACTGTTGGGCTGGGGAAACCACTCAGTGGTAGAGTACTTGTCTAGCACTGATGAAGCTCTGGGTTCCATCCCCAGTGACTCTCTCTTTCTCTGTCTCTCAACAAACAAACAAACAAACAAACATCCCCAGCTGCTTCTTTTAGAGTGCTGAAATGCCTTCTGTCTCCTCTTTCCTCCTTTGCAGAATGAAGCTAGGACAAAGGACAAAGAAGCAATAACATGGACTCTGGCAGGTGGTCCAGTGGCCTAGCCTCTGGAAATGCCATCAGAGAAATTGGAAGTGAAGGCTCTTTTCCTTCTAAACATCTTTCGTTATAACCAGCAGTTGCCGCAAAAAGTCATTTCAGTATCTTAGCTCTGAGCTTTACAAGAACAGCCTGTGACTCCACCTAGCCTGCCCAGCCCTATGTGTAAGAGTGAGGGATGTCTCCCTCCCATCAGCTCCTGGAACCTTCCACATTGCTCCCAGTTGCCCTTGGATCCTGGGTGCTTCAATTTAGCTGTACCCTCAGGTCTTGCCCTAACCTCTAACTCTAGCCTTTGGCCCCTATTCTGCCTGTAACATTACGTTCCTCCATCACTGCCTCTACACACTTGTAGCTTGGTTCTGTTACCTGTAGCAACTTCACTTCACTTCTTTTATCATCTCAACATGGTCCCAAGGGCTGAGATCATCTTCCCTTTTGCAGATGAGGAAGCTGGGGCCCATGTCATCTGATATGAGTGGTTTATTTTGACGCGAATGCCCTGAAGACCCTACCCAGCTTCACTTCTTCAGCTTCTAGGTGAGTTTGATTTCAATAGGTAGAGTTGGCAACCTCAGAAGGCTCCCAGGATGGAATTATTCAGATAAGGGCATGGCACTGGGTGGGGCTCAGAGTCATGGGACTGTACTGAAAAGAGAACCTATCCTGGATCACTCAGAAGCAGTCAAGGCTTTGGGAACTGCCCCAAAGAGTAATGGCCTCCTGGCCATGGGAGTCTTATTTACTAGATTATAGCTACAAAGGTGTTGGGTACTGGAGCTTCCCCAGGGACAACTGATGCCTTTCATTCAAGACAGAATGTGCTTTTTCAGGAAAGCCCTCCCCACAACCACTGGATGCATGAACCAGGCCTGTCAGAGCTTTCTCTGCAAGTAGAGAACTTGCACTCAGATTGAGGGGTGCCGGACCATAGGCAGGTAGAAAAGCAAGTTGTCCAAATGTCTCTCTGAAGCTGGCACTGCCCTTTGCCTCTCCTTGTCCTCTCTAACCAGCTTTGATCTCAGATCTCAGAGGATCCTTTTGATCTCAGAAGCTTCACTTCTCCCAGTACTGGAGGAATCCCAATATTGGGGAACTCTAAGGCCCAAATAGGATATTGGAAGAATCCTCTCTGGGGGGATGTGCAGCCTAGGAAGGCAATTTGATCTCACCCAATGAAAACCCCAATCCACAAATCCCTTCCCTCCACCCAGAGCTCCTACCCACACCATTTGGTAACACTTTGACTTGGGATCCCTAGGGTTGGTCAGCACCACATTCCTCTCACTTGATCTTCTGTGTCTGCCTAAAGATATGCAGAGCAAGGGAAACCCCAGCACAGGGCAGGACCAATCTAGCAAGGGAGAATATGCAAAATGTGCTATAAAGTATGTGCACCTGGGCTGGACTAACAAGTGTGCTTTTGTACATAACGAGAACTGGGTTCTTGCTGTTGGAGAGAGAGTTCTCTAGAAAGAAAAGATGATGAATTGAATGAGCCTCTGGATTGCTGTACTGGAGCCGGTCCATTGTGGCTTCACAATTTGAAAATGCATTGAAGGACAGATACAGGTATAATTATGGATGTTGTGCCTACTTGGGTGAATATATATATATATATTCACCCAAGTAGGCACAACATCCATAATTATATATATACACACACATATATATAAAATTTCCTACTCCTGCAGTAATAACACACAGTAGCAGTAAGTACACACAATACCCAGATATTCAGGTCTAGATATTCTCCAATAAATGAAATTAATATTCCTTCGAGTAGTTCAGAGTCCAAGGGTGGGACAGGAAAAACACAAGATATGCTTTGGGCATCTTGTGATGACAGAAGTTGCATAAGGGCGCAGGCAAGGATGGGGGCACGCCCAAAGAGCACAGGAACCAACCCGAGAGAGCTCCAGAGCTGCTGCAGTTTGCACAATAAAACTAATATTGATACCACTGAATTATATCTATAAACTACAAAGAGCATCCAGGAGTCCACACTGAAATAAATAATTGAAAAAATAAACAGAGGAAAAGAGACAGCTCTTCCTTACGGAAGAATTCCAGTTAATACATGCAGAAGGAATGAGAGAAATAGAAAAGCACCATTTGAACACTCCAGTAATAACCGCTGCAGGCAAGCTTCAGCAATGGGATGCTCAAGCTGACAGGCAGAAGTTTGAGAGAAATGGGATATTTGCACAGCCTCAAAGTATCTCCTCCAAGGAAGGTTTTTTAAAATTATAAATGGAAAAATAGCAAGTTTACTATGGAGGAAGCAAGCAGACACCCCCGAAACCAAATGACGAAGGCTAATGTCACCAATACCAAGATACACTGACATCATGTAGCCCTAATATAACACACTGAAGAGGACATACATCTATGCTCTTCTTTAAAAAAAAAAAAAGTCTAATCGTGAGGAATCTTCAGAAAAACAAATTAGGGGAGGGGCACTAAGCAAAACAGCTGAGGAGTACTTTCTTATTTTATTTTTTTCTTAGACGATAATGATACTATTGAGTTATAAACTATGATAGGGTTTGCTATGTAGCCTAGGTTGGCCTCTAACTCTTCATCCTCCTGGCTCAGTCTGTCAAATGTTGGATTGCAGGTGTGAGTCACCACACCTAGCTTTGGCTGGTACTTTTTTTTTTCTTTTAAGTGTTAAGACAGGGGCTAGAGAAGCCGGGCAGTGGTGGCGCACGCCTTTAATCCCAGCACTTGGGAGGCAGAGGCAGGCGGATCACTGTGAGTTCGAGGCCAGCCTGGTCTACAAAGTGAGTCCAGGACAGCCAAGGATACACAGAGAAACCCTGTCTCGAAAAAAAAAAAAAAAAAAAAAAGACAGGGGCTAGAGAGATGGCTCAGTGGTTAAGCCTTCTTTCAGAGGACTTGGGTTCAGTTCCCAACACCCATATGGTGACTCACAACCATCCATAACTCCAGTTCTAAGGGGTATCGTGCCCTATTCTGACCTCCACAGGCACCAGGAACACACATAGTGCACATACATAGATGCGGGTGCGGGGTGTGGTGGCGCACACCTTTAATCCCAGCACTCGGGAGGCAGAGGCAGGCGGATCTCTGTGAGTTCAAGGCCAACCTGGTTCACAGAGTGAGTTCCAGGACAGCCAGGGCTACACAGAGAAATGCTGTCTCGAAAAAAAACAAAACAAAACAAACAAACAAACAAACAAACAAACAAAAAGAAACCCAAAAAACAAACCAAAACAAAACAAAAACCCCCACATACATGCAGGTAAAACCTCCATACACATAATTTTTTAAAGTGTTAAGATAAGGAAGGAAAAAAAAATAAGGAAGGACAGGACGGGCTGTCTAGATGGCTCAGCGGTTAAGAGCACTGGATGCTTTCCCAGAGGACCTGGGTTCAATTCCCAGCATCCACATGGCAACTCACAACTGTCTGTAACTCCTGTTCCAGTGGATCTGACACCCACATGAAGACACACATGCAGTCAAAACACCAACACACATGAAATAAAAATAAATAATTTTTAAAAAAAAAGGAAGGATAAGCAAAGATATAGACTATAGACTTTGCCGCAAGTTAGACGAAAGAGACAAGGCAGCTAAACATAATGGACTGCCTTAAACTTGACCCTGGAAGGAGGAAGGACACGAGTGGAGAGTCTAGTCAAACTTCACATCGGGTCTTTGGAGAACAGTGCTGCCTCAGCTTCTTGGTTGACACTTGTACTATGTTCTGCGAAGCAACTAGGAGAAAGTGGGGAAAACCAGGGCATTTTTGTACTATCTTTCCAACTTCTCTGTAAGTGTGTGGTTTTTTTTTTTTTCCAAAATAAAAAGGTTTTCTAAAAAAGGGGCACTACTGAGAGCTGCAGGCACTGCAGTGACAATGAAACAAGAACAAGATGTTATTTTTAAAAAGGTGCAAAAGACATCCTAGAAACTTAAAATGTGCTGGTAAAATGTAAAGCTTGATAGAAAGATTAGATGTACAAGACCGAGAAACCGCCAGACAAAAGTACAGACATGGAGAAGCCACAGAGGAGGAGGAGTGGGAGAGGAAGAGGAGTGGAGTAAGGAAGGGGGGAGAGGGGAGAGGGGAGGGGAGGGGGAGGGGAGGAAAAGCTAGGAGGAAGAAAGGTGTCTGAGTTAAGGGTTCTCAAAAACAAAATAATGAAAGACTAAAGAAAAAGAATGAGCTGGGCGTGGTGGTGCAGGTCTTTAATCCCAGCACTCATGAGGCAGAGGCTGGTAGATCTCTATGAGCTCAAGGCTAGCTTGGTCTACAAAATGAGTCCAGGACAGCCAGGGCTACACAGAAGACCCTTGTCTTGAAAAAACAAGAAAAAAAAATGAGAGAAAACAATAAAAGAAATCATTCAAGAAACCTTGGCGCTAGAGAGATAGCTCAGTGGTTAAGAACACTGGCTGCTCTTCCAAAGGACCCAGGTTCAAATCCCAGCACCCACATGGCCGTTCACAGCTGTTTGCTATTATCAGGCGTGGTAGTACACGCCTTTAATCCCCATACTCCGGATGGAGAGGCAGGCAGATCTCTGAGTTCAAGCCTCCTCTGTTCTACAAAGTCAGTCCAGGGCAGCCAGAGATAAACAGAGAAACACTGAGTTAACCCCCCCCCCCCCCGAAAAAAAAGAAAGAAAAGAAAAGTTCCCGTCAGGCAGTGGTGGTACATGCCTTTAATTTCAGTGGATCTCTAAGTTCTAGGTCAACGTGGTCTACAGAGTGAGTTCCAGGAGAGCCAGGGCTACATAGAGAAACCTTGTCTTGAAGAAAAGAGAACTTCCCAAAAGTGAAGTACATGAGTATATAGTTTGCAAGTGTCCATTGACTAGTAAGAATGAAAGTAAACAGCATTAAGGTATGTGTGGAATTGAACTCTGGGCAGGGGGGAAACTTTTACCCTTGTGGTTAAAGAAACAAAACAGGTTGTATACAATAGGTCAGGACTGCGAATACGTTGAAACTCTGTGTGTCGGGAGGCTGGAAGGAACTGCCTTAAAGTATTGGGGGCAAATGGTTTCCAGCTGGACTCCAAGCCAATTCTGATTCCTGGGAGGTGTACAGAGGCAGGAAGGCTGGAACCTGCAAGCTGAGAGCCAGGTTCCCATGAACCTTTCTCAGGAATGCCATGAAAACATTCTCTACCAGACAAAGAAAAAAAAATCAAGGAAGAAGAGGACACAGGACCCAAAAAGAGGGGACTCATCCCAGAGAGCTTAAGAAAATCCCAGGGACAATGCCCAGAGAGTGGAGTGTTGAGAGCTGTAAATTCAGAGAACAGCCAGTCTGCCTTGGAGCAAGCTGGAAGCCTCAGACAAGAACTTCTTGTCTTGTGAATAGAACCTAGAAGCTTAAACGAGAGGAGGGTCAGGTAAAATGGTGGGTGTCTGAGGCAGAATAAATACAGGTTCAAAGAACACCAAGCAAATAAATTAAGAAACAAAGCCCCAACAGTTGTCATCTTTAGAGAACCACTAAAAAATGCTATGTGCTTTGATGTACGGTTCTGAACAGCATTAGGGCAGGCCAGGACAAGGTCAGCAGCAGTTCAAATCTAAGTAGATCACTCCATGACACTGGAGGGCCAGGCTGGGACTGGGGGTGGGGCGAGCTCTCATCTCCCACAGTAGGGTGCCTGTGGATAAAGCCTAAAACTGAACAGCCACGCAGAAGCAACATAAGTATGTCATTCTGAGATTCATTCTGAGCTCGGAGAGTAGAAGTGGCAGCCTCTGGGGAGTTGGAAATGCAGAGGGGGCTGCTGTGCTAACACAGCTCGCCCCGCCCGTGTAACCACTACTTTACACCAGGTGCCTTGTAATGCAGATTTAGAAACCCTAAAATTTGAAATCCATCTAGAAATGTCAGGGGGGTGGAGAAGTCAGAGAAGCTAAGGAAAGAAGAGGTGGCAAATCATACAGGTAGAAGGATGAGAGGCAGGAAACAATTTTGACCCTGGTATTGGCCTCAGGACAGGGGTACAAAAGGAGAGGAGCTAACCATTTTCCTCAGTCTGAGAGTGAGAGCAACTTGAGGTTTTAATTCTCTGATCCACAGATATAGACTAGGCTCTGCAGAGCAAAAGAGCAATTTGGCATTTGTGGCCTGTGTTCTGGGGTTCCTTCCCTACATTTCTCCAAAGTTGGAAGTAATCAGAAAGGGATAGCAGCCACAAGAGTGGTCTGGCAGCTTTCTCAGAGGGCCGAGGAACAGTGCCAAGAAAGGCTGGAGACACTTCCCGTCTTTCACAATTGTTGGAGCTTATACCAAAATCAAGGGGTCCTTCTCATATGGACTCATATAGGCAACTGTGCCTGGGAAGGGTTTGGGAAGGAGAGCGGCTGTCTGGGAAGAGGGGCACAAACTGTAATATAGAGGGAATGTACAAACTCACCATCTCTCAGCTCCATGGCCTCTTATTCAGGGGACAGAGTGAGAGCCCAGGTTCTGGGACACCAGTATGTGGCCTGTACTGGTAGGCCTCAGGCCAAGTTCAGGCTCAGATGAGCAGTTTGGAAAAGAACTCAGCACGGATTTCTTCAGATGAAGACACGCTGGACCCAAACCCGCTGGGTGAGCTCAGGTCTCCCAGCGGACCATGTTTCAAAAGAAAGATGATGGGACTTGTGGCTACTCCAGTGCCCCATTGTTGTCCTAGTCTTTGTGAGGCCTGGGGACTCCCATGTCCTCATGTGCTTTGGTGGCACCACAACTCCTCCAAGGCCCCTCCATAGCTACTGGTGCCCCAGGATGTCAGCATTGCCCCAAATAGTAACCCTTTCACGACACATGTTCACATGAGGGGTTCAAGGGAATAGGATCTCCCCTGAGTCAGCTCCTTGGCCAGATATGACCTTTTTTTTAAAGATTTATTTATTATGTATACAGTGTTCTGTCTGCAGGTATATCTTCAGGCCAGAAGAGGGCACCAGATTTCATTATGGATGGTTGTGAGCCACCATGTGGTTGCTGGGAATTGAACTCATGACCTCTGGAAGAGCAGCCAGTGCTCTTAACTGCTGAGCCATCTCTCCAGCCCCAGATATGACCTTTTGAGAACCTAATTAAATATTATTATTAGTGTGTGTGTGTCTGCATACACGTATGAGAGTGTAAGTGCATGTATATTATGACATGTATATGGAACTAAGAGGACAACCCTAGGAATCAGTCTTCACCTTCCATTTTGTTCAAGCCAGTCTCTTTGTTCCTCATTGCTGGGTATGGCAGGCTTGTTGGCCAGTGATCTCTCCAGGATTCTCCTATTTCTGCATTCAATCTTACTGAGACTACACGGCCACACTACTGCACCCAGCTTTACTCAGGCTCTGAGAACTCAAACTCAGCTATTCACATTTGTCTTTACCCACTCAGCTATCTTCCCAGCCCTGAACCTTTCATAGCTCTACAATGAGTTTCCATAGAGGCTCTGCGGATGTGGGGATATGTCCTACCCAAGAAGCCAATGTGAAGTGGGAGGTCTCATCTAATGAGGCAGCTCATTCAGCTTCCTGGGAACCCCCAGTCTGTCCCCCAAAAAGCTGTGGTCTGAGGGGTAAACAGGGTGCGGGCTACAGGGGTCCTAATCAGAAATAGAAGTTGCCAGACCCTCCTTGATGCAAAGCAGTGAGTTTTCAGGGCCCAGTTTCCTGTCCACTCCCCAAGTAGACCTCAGATCTCGCTGCCCCCTTCCCCCAGCGGCTCCTCCACCACTTAGGAATGGAGACAATTTACATAATGCATGGAGTGTGAGCGCAATAATGGCTGGAAAGCAGGGTGCCCGTTAGTGGCTCCCCTAGTGGCTCCTAGGGAGGGAAAAATACCTGCTCCCACACCACTACTTCCTCCCTCATAGAGCTGGCCTGTAAGGCTGCTGGGAAGCAGGGCCTTTAAGTGCTCAGCAGCTGCCAAGAAGAGTCTAGAAAGGATGCACCCGGCCTGAGACACGGACTGGAGCGACCGCAGGACAGAGCTGTACGCTGGAGGAAATTTCCAAAAGACTGAAGTTTGGAACAAAATCCACCGGCCACGCTCCTGGGTCCACACCCTGCTGGGCCCAGGCCCTGCACGCTGATCCTTCCTGGAAGAGGCCACTCCTCCAGGCAGGAAGCTTTAGCTAGGCTGCTATGGAGCCAGGCTGCAGCTGCCCAGGAGGCAGTCATGCTCAAACACAAAGGCGACGATGGAAGGGGGAGAATACATAAAAATTACTGGCATGGTAATTGCTTTTTATATGAATGTTCCTTTTAAAAGTTTTCCCCAGTGGTAAAGTCCCTCTTTAAAAAGAATAAATTCAATGCACACCAATTTATTCCACGCCTATAGATGGAGCATAATGAAAGCTCTTCCGTCAACACCTGATCAAGAGGCAAGCGGTTGCCTCTTGACCCAGCCACCCAGTCTGACTGGGCAATGACGCAGTAGAGTACTGGGGCTGGGGGTTTTTGAGGAGTGAGGGGAGGAGTTAGCGTGGAGCCAGACTGGAGGACTCTGGAACAGAGCCCATTAGTGTCTCAGGAGCTGTGCTCCATGGAAGGTGCAGAGCAGAGCAGCTATAACCACAGTGGGAAGGAAGGTGGGGCCACGGTTACTGGGAAAATGTGAGCGCCCTCGTTTTGTAGGAACAGGATAGCTAGCATACGCATTAATGCAGGGAAAGCGTGACAGGCTACTAGAGCTAACTGAAGAAGAGCCCAGCAATGCCTGCAGGCTAAAGAAATGCTCTGTACACACACCAGGAGGCACAGAACCTGTGCCCTCTGACCAGCCACAGCTCCATGGGGACAAGGTCCAACCTTTGTACTGGACTGAGGACATAAAGAAACTACCCTGCACAAGGTCCAGGAGCTCCACCGTGGGGTCATTTCATCCTGGGCACAGACAACCAACAGATGCCATCCTGCCCCACTGCAGGGAAGATGCACACAGTATCCGGGAATGACTTGGGAAAAACCATGTGTGTAAAGTGTGTTCCTCATCCACAACTGAGATTTCTCAGCTTGGATAATGAATCAGTTAAGTAGTTCTCACCTGCTTAGGTGACAGAACTCTTGGCATCTGCCTCCTCCAGTCCCACCCTGCCCTATGTGTATCTGCACACATTTCCACAGGCAGTTCTCGCAGCCACACATAGATGCACACACACCCTGTTGCCTGGCCACACTTGCCATGTGGAATTCATGCAGGCATGACCACTCCCTTCTGTGGACACACAAATACTCATCTGTTCATGTCTGCCTTGTAGCACGCATGCACAAGCGTCTCTTCAATATGAGCACACACACAGACTGTGTCCTCTCTCCCACACACACAGTGGTCAGCCCAGGTACCACTTCATGCCAGTTTCAGCAAGAAGGCACTGACTCTCAGTGAGTCACCAGGGTTAATGGCCTTCTTGATTGTTCAGATGGATTCTGGAAGGCCTGGGCATAACCCTGTATTCTGGCCATGGGTTTCTGTACTCCATATGATGAAATCACAAGGCTGGGCCTCCCAGAGGTTCCTGGCAGCCTATGTGGACATTAAGGATGCAAAAACTGATGGGAATGGGAAGTCGTAGACACCATGGGCCCTGGCATTGGTCTAGAGGGCTTCCTGGAAGAGGCGAGCTGTGATCTGGGTTTAAATCAGCAGAGAGGTGGAGACAGTGAGTGAGGAAGAAAGAATACCAAGCAGATTTGGAAGAAGCCCAGGCAGGGTAAGGGCACAGGGCAGCTGGGAGGCTCCGAGGCCTAAGAAAAGCTTTCTGCTACCTCTACTTGGAGCTTGCACCCTAGCTAAGACTTCACAGCTCTCCAGAATGGCTTCAGGCAGAAGCCAGTACACTTGTACAGCCAGCTCTTCCCCTGAATGCCTCTCTCAACTACTCTCCTCTATTTCCTCATAAAAAGCAATCAGATGGCATTCTGGCAGCCCCATACAGACCTATCTCTCTCAGGGCAGCTAGCACTGACTTCCTTTCCCTCATGCAGTGGCTGGATGGCACCAAGGCTCTGTGGGACGTTCAGAGCCCCAGGTGCCTCCTTCTCAATCTTCAGATGTCTACCTTTGCTTATTCATCCACAAGATAGTCACCAGCTGATCATCTGCTGTCACAGTCACGTGGTGGCGACATGCATGGCACACACTGCGGTCATGTATGTGCACAGCCTGTTTCTCATCCTGCTGTGCACCCTGTGGCTAGGTGCCCGAGCTTAAGTGTCAGTCATGTGGCTATCCAGCTTATGAAAAGCCAAGGATAGGCAAGGACAGGGCCTTAGGGGTCTACTCAGAATCCAGCTACTTCAGCCTCCTCCCACTTTGTGAAATAACAGGTCAGGCAGCCTTCAGAATTACCAGGTCCCAAGGCTAGTAGAGACGTGTAGGGAAGACCAAATCTGTGGCTCCATTACTTTCTCCAAACACGACATCTCTACACATACAGAGAGGACAGGACAGCTGCACTCAGGAGAGGTGGGGAGAGGACACCTCCATTTTCAGCCTGGTAGTGGGAAATGCTGCTTGTGCTGCCCCTGGGGCCGACTGTGGTTTGTTTGTCAAAACCAATTACTTCTCTGCTTCTGCCAAGTGCTTGGGGCTCCATGAATCTGAGTCAAGTGTCCCCATGGCTGTCACTGATCCAGCAATGGATAAGAAGGGGAACAGGGAGGAATACAGACTGGGTCAGTTGTCCCCTATGGCTCAAGATGGAAACCCATTAGGCCCTCCATTCCATCCCCCACCTCCTACCCTGGATCACCAAGACCAGCCCCTGGCTGTAGACTCTGCAACCACATCACTCTTCAGAGATGGGTGCGGAAGCTGAGGGAGGAGAGCAGAGTCCCTAGCTACTTCCATAAGCTACAAGGGTTGGATCTTCATAGAAGCTGAGCCCTTCTGGCCTACCACAAAGTTGGCTTCTCTGGGGATCTTAGAGGATAGCTCATGCGTTCACCAGGTCATCATTCTCATGTATGTGTTCCATGAGAGGTGTCTTGCTTTATAGATCGACATTGGGTAGGTGTTCCTTATTGGTAGGCATCTCCAAAATGCCTGCGACAATAGCACTGAGGGGCCTTCACTTCAGGGAAGTGCTGTCTAGGTGGAAAGATTTTGCTCCTGTCTTCCAAGACTGCTTCTTCCTTAAGATGAGGACCCTCCCAGTCAGAAGATACTAAGATCCCTGAAGCTTCCACCTAAACAGCTCCTGATCCTAGCTACAGCCTGACCCACCATCCTCCAACCTCCCCATTCCTGGGGCCAGTACCTGGGAATAGCCCAGAGCTTGTTGGCTTTGTACTGTTTCCTTGTCTTTGCTAGGCAAGTTGCCATATTCTTTTTCTAGGGCTTGAGAGGCAAGCGGGTGACTTGCTGGCTAACCAGATAAATGAGGCCGGAATCTTCTGGGATGTAAGGGTCCCTCCCCTTAACTTCTACTACCACCTCTCCATGGGGTCTCCCCATTTGGCTCCCTAGACTTCTGCCCAAGAAAACCACTACCCTTCATCTGCTCATAGATGCTATTTAATTCCAGCTCTACACAAGCTTGGTGGCCTTATGCCTTTCTCAGTAAAATGTCTCCAAAAAAGTCATGATCAGCTAGGACGAGAAATCTGGGGTTGAGCTAAGAGGTGTCAGAGAGGACACCCTGATATATGAAAATTTTTTTTAAATCTGTGACCAACCCTTGGAACTGCAATCAATTTGTTCTGGAGACATAGAAGGAAGATACTCCATGCTTGCAGAGCTCCCTCATACCTTTCCTTGTCTCTGCTCCCCTGGGGCTCCTATATCTCCCAAGAATACAGAACTGTTTGGATCTCCATTTCCCAGGTGGAAGAAGAAGCTCAAACAGGCAGGAGGACATGTCCTAGGTCCCACAGTAAAAGTCTAGCCCTGTCATTCCCACCCACATTATCCTTCAATTGCTGCTCAGGGCTTGGGCCTAGGCTCAATCTCAGCTCTGCCAGCACAGGGCAGGGTCTGCCTTTGGAAGACACAGACCACCTAACATGTCTCTCCCACTCCAAGCTATTTCTCATGCCCTAGAGTTGACCTTGAATGTGCCCCACAGCAACTCCTTATCAAAAGCTAGAAGGCAGAGGCCCCACCCCCAACGCATGTGTCACTGGCTGATCCTATCAAAGATTATTCTTCCTGACCCCTCAGTGTCTATAGATCCCCCAGAAACCTTGGCAGTACCTTCCTGCAGAGATATCTGGAATCCTAGAAGCCATCTAGCAAGATTCCCTGTCTCAGCCTTTCCCTGTTGACACTCCAGGGGTGAGGGGCGGGTGCGTGTTTGTACCCAGGCTCTTCTGGGTTTTCCTATCATTGCATCCTCCATCTGCTGAGGCAGTTCTCACACAGCACCCTCATACTCCATGAAGAAGGAAGAGGGCTGGGGCGAGGGTGGCTGAGAAAGATACTAGTGCCAGGCCGGCCTCAGCAGACTTCCAGGAGCTGCCAGTGTTTCGGGAACTTAGATTGTTGTTCTTTGAGGCAGAGAGAAACAACAGGAACCAGAAATCACACCTAGGTCAAGTGTCCTGGAGCCTACTTCCTTCATGCCCTCTCTGGTGTGCTGTGTGAGAGGGCAGGTAGACTTTGACTGGCTGGCCCATAGGCAACGGTTCCTGTCATAGATGAGAGAGCTTTTAGAAAAACTCCTCAAAAATGGAAATTTTTTTCCCATTAAGTCTCATTGGAGAATGTGCATTTCAGGGAGGAGCAGAAGGGCAGTAAACAATTCCTTCCCATCCAACACAGCGTATCCCCACTCAGGAATGCATGCTCCAGACTTCATGATGTCTGGGAGGGGGCCTGCTGCCACACCAAATGTAGGAAAGGGAAGGGAAGAGATAGGGTGTGGGCTAGGCTGAGAACAGGGTACAAGAGGGGGTCCAGACAGGGCTTAGCCAGGCTCTGACGCACCAGCCTCTCTGTAACCAATTATGCTAGAGCAGCGGCCTTATCACGTTTCAGACGCCCTCCCAGGAGCCCCCCCTCCTCAGCCCCATGCATCCCCGCTGGGTGCCGAGCAAGAGGACCATATGGAGGGAATAATAAGACAATTAACTTTCCATTAAAGAATAATATATGTGGGTTTTTAGGGAGGCAAGAGACAGCAATCCCTACCCAGCGGCGTATTTCACACCCGAGCCCTTACCAGCCCCCCTCACTACGATGTGCCTCACCATCACCATCATCTGCGCCAGGAGAGAGGAGGGTGTCACGGGCCCCAAAGGAAGGCAGGCAGCTGGATGGAGGGGTGGGGTCTGCATGACAAGCAAGTGCAGAGCCACTAGGATGATGGTTTGGGGGGGGCAGCTAGTGATTTGTGAAGTTCCTTCATCATAACCCAGCATACTCTCAGTGTACTTCAGGCCTAAGGAGCTCCTTGCTGCCTGTCTTTCAAAGGCACATACAAATCAGTGTCTTGATGGAAGGAACAATCATGGGGCCATGAGTCATAACCTCTGCCTTTGCCTGGCCCTTCTGGGACTACTTCAAACTCCCGGGCACCTCCTCTCATCCAAGCATTTTCTTTGTTCTTCGGCTCCTGCCCCTCTGATTCCCAGCGTGCAATTTCCTCAAATGGGGACAGGCCACATCTTCAGCAAGTACCAAAGCCAGTGTGTGAGTTTGCAGAGGTGCCAGCTGGGGAGGAGGTGGGGAGGAGCCCGAGAGACATTCCTTAAAGGCATCTACAGAGGACCCTGGATGTTTCCAGACTTTGGTCCATGCTGATAGCCAGCTCCAGATGTGGCACTCTGCAAATATTAATTACACATTCCTGGGAGCACTGAGTTGATGAGCAGGAGGAATAGCCAGGGGCGGACAAGATGGGACAGGACGGCGACATCGGCATTGGTGAAGAAATGCTATTTTTGGTTTTCATAAGGGGTTGAGGAGCCACAGAAACCACAGGCCGGAATCACCCAGACTGTTTGGAGTATGTTAGCTGGGGGGACCCAGCAGGAGACTGGGACTGGGGGTTTCCAAACCTGAGGTCCTGCTCTTTGTGGAAGAAGGCTTAGCAGTTTGGGGAGTTGCTGTCTAAGCTGGTGTGTTTGCCCTCCAGCACTCATGGCTGGCTGGTCTGAGCTCCAAGACAGGACTGGCTGATGGAGATGACTGACCAGGACCTTGGTTTTCCTTCCTTAATGACAGGCCTAGGAGGATAACCACTAAGCATGTAGCTGGGCTAGGGTCATCAGACAGTCGAAGGCAGTTTGAGATACAGGCCATAGGCCCTGATTGGCAACTGAGGTACATGGAGGTTGACATGGGTGGTGTGTTTCCAGACGATGTGTTGTGATCCCCTAGACATGGTCTTCTCAGGTGCCTGCTCCAAACCAGCTCTGTCAGTTTCCCCTCACTCCTACTCTAAGCAAAGGGTCTTCTTCCCTGTGAGTATCTCAAGTCAGAAACCTATCCCAGGGCTGGTGTGCCTGATGACAGTCCCGAGCCTGAGAGCCTGATGACCGTCTCTCCTGCTTTGCTTTTCACAAGGTCTTCAGAGTTGTTCTCCTGTACCCTGGACATCCATCCATTCAGAAGTGGGAATGTCCCTGACCTAGGCTTCAAAGAGGAGAGACCTGCCCTTCCCTTCATCCTCCCTTGCACTCTCCCCCAGGCATCTGATGAATTATTCATCTTGATATGCTCATTATGTAAATGAGCTCTGAGCCCAAGCATATGTTCTCTGCTCTCCCCCTAGGATGGGAACAATATGGTGCTGATGGGGGAGGGTGGAGAAGGGGCTCAGGAGACCTCCCTCAGCCCCATGGGCTGTGGAGGAGATAGAATGCTTAGGGTTCATATTTTCATGGACTATACAAGGCAAGTGTGGTCAAGGGCTGGGGAGGGAGCAGGGCTATATAGTGCCCAAGAGAGTACAGCTGAGGGGTGTCTGGCTAAATATGGAAGCAGAGATAATAGGCTAGTACTAGACTGGGTGCTGGCCTAGGGTCAAATGAGGAAATGTGACAGGGTATTCACAGGCAGCTTCCTTACCCTATGGTACGCCATGGCTTCTAACCTACAAATGGGCCTCAGGCTGCCCCCAGCCATACCTCCACGGGGTTGTGCTAAGGTCGGGAGGAGGAAAATGCCAAGTCAAGGAAAACTCTCCCAAATGCCACTGTCTGCAGTTTCTGCTCTCTTGCAGCTGCCAGCCCTTGAGGCTCCAAGCTACTGGGGGTGGGGCAGCCTCTAGGAGTAGGGCAGGCGAGGAGTGGAACCATGGAGGGGGCTCTCACCACCCCAGTGGCAGGTGTTTGGGGAGCTCAGAAGCCTGAGGAGGGGTAGTCCCAGTGGGGGCCTAGGCTGTCAGCTTGTGCAAGGCTGTCAGCTTGTGTGTCAGCAGCACAAGTGCGAGGGTCTGTGGTAGCATTGGCAGCTGGGGCACAAGCATCCTCCTGACCCATCAGCGCCAAACACAAGCAGGCTACACCAGCCCTCGCACAGGCACCATTAGAAAGGAAGAGGTATGATGGTCAGGGTCAGATGTGAACTAAGGAACAGGCGGGGAGCCCACTGGCTAGGTCATTCCTGCTCCCACGATAGCTGTACACCTGTGCCCTCCCCCATGGGTATATCTTCGCAGAATATTCTGTGCCAAGAAGCTGTCCCAGAGCTGTCAGCAGGAAGAGGCTGAGGAAGCAGGTGAGAAAAACTGGAGCAGGACAGAGACTCTGAGAACTGGCAGCCACTGGCAGCAGAGGGGTTGCCAAGAGAAAGGGATGCTGGGTCAGCACTTCTCTGCCTACCTGCCATACCAAGTGCATCCCTTCCAGGGTCCCCACAGTCCCAGGTCCCCACAGCCCCAGGCATCCCATGTGCACTCAGGAGGAGAAAAACAGGAGTCAGGAGCCCCAGCCCTGCCACAAGCCAGCTGTAGCAGCTTGTTCACTGTTGGGCTGGTGAAAGTCACACTCTATCTGAAGGGACAGAAAATTGCCTTAGGAGAGAAGATGACCAATGAAGAAAATTCTAATGATCTCTAGGGGTGTGTGGAGGTATAATTGGCTTGTCCATCATCATCCTCACCACATCATCTCCCAGGCAAACCTCCCAGCGAAGAAGGAAGATCAGAGGGATCCAGGTCTCTCAAAGGTGCATATGACAGGTTTGCTGAGTCGGATCCCATGTCTTAGTATCCAGGAAGCTCACTAGTCCAGACACATCCACATCTCATGGACGTACCTACTGCACACTGCTTTTTTTATAAACAAATGTTCTGAGTTGCTCATAAATGCAAAATCCTGGAGCGTTCTTAACTGGTACATCTAATGCCCCACAGGGTACTTGGAAAAGCATGCACTACAAATTCCAGGGACCTACCATTCCTCCATTAGCCTACACGGCTGCACTTGGCGGTGCCCACTTACAGCCTGGCTAGTGCAGAACGCTATTCCTGAGCCTAAATTGACTCCTGTTCCGGAACAGCTTTTCCTACAGTGCTTTCTCTGTGGCAGCTTCCAAGTGCAGCTGAGTCATTGAGAGTTCACAGGAAGAGTAGGATGGGGGTTAGTGCTGCTCAGGCCCAGCACCAGGAAAGGGAGGTACAGAGGCCTGGGAGATTTCAGGAAGGCCATCGAGCAAGCTAGTAGCTCAGATGTTCAGACCTGAATGCCCCTCCTCACCATGTCGTCCACTAATTAGCCATCTCTGATTAGCATCATTTATGCCAGGGGTCCTACATCTTTAAATGGTATCAATATGCTCACTCTGAGTTACCACTTCCTGGGCACCTAGAAGCTAAGTCTCCGAAAGGGCTGAGGGTGATCACTGCTTGCTCTCTGAGGTTACATCTCCTGACCCTAACATTGGCTAAGAAGGATGACAGAAACAATAATTACTGAGCCTGGGCCTAGACTCTCACTTGAACCCCCAATAGTAACTGTCTTCTCTGCTGTTCCCGGGGTCAACTATGGGAAGGAGATCTCTATTAGTTCCTCTGCTTGACTCTGGCCAGGACCTGTCTGTTCAGATCCCAGTGAAGAGCTGTCCCATTAGAGTCTAACACCCATTACTGTAAGACCTTGGCTCTCTGAGACTCCGCATTCCACATAAAGAGCTCAAGCCTGACAGCAGCACATTTTGCAGCCTTCTGGGGGTGACGAATGGCCTGCTCTTCACATCACTATTTCAAACATTAACATAATCTCTCAGGATGAATGTGGTTGCTGGCGCCTAATCAATCACCCCTCCCAGCACCTTGATCTCTCATTCCGACACTTAACATAGGCTTGCCACTTCATGGAGTGTCTGGAATATGGGCCTCCCACCCTGTTTTCTGGGTCTTGCTTGGTTTGGCCATACTATTTACTTGCTGGTGAGACTTTTGGGCCTCTGTGCAGTTTGTAGCTATGTCCCACTCAAGGGCTTGGGTTCCCACCCAAGGCACTAACTACCTCAAATACAGAGCTTACCAACCTTGAAAACTGAAAATCCCCAGCACCCTTCCAGGCACAAGGTTCATCAGAAAGGGCTGCCATTTCGACAGGTATCCTCAGACAGACACCCCAAGGAAATCTACTAGTCCCTCACTATGCCAGGAATTCAACAATGTCACCTCCTCTTCACTCCCTCATTTCTGTACCCTTTCCTCATTCCTGCTGGGAAGAAGGTCCCCACAGGAAAGCAAGTGCATCAGGCTTACCTCTCGGAGCTGCTGCACACCTCCAAAAATCCGCATCACACCATCAATCTCCTGCTCCAGGCGCCGGGCCCAATGCTGCATCCTGCAATCCCAAAGAGAGAGAGATGTCAGTAGGGCCTGTTGGAGCTGCAGTTGCAACAACCAATTCCTGGCCACCCAGGGGGACCAGGACAGCTACTCACTCAACTCAATTTTCACCAGAGAAGGAACAGACACAAGGAACCAGAGTGAGCCTGTGATTTTTCCCTTTGAAGTCTGGCCTGGTGGCCTAGGCTTTCCTCACATTGACTGGCAGCCAGGGAGGAGAGGAGAGGGTATTGTGGATTCGCTGAGGGAGTTAAGCAGGTTGGGAGAAGCCTGCAGGGAGACTATTGTTCACTATAAAGACAAGCCCTTGATGTAGCTGTTCTGAACATGGGGCCTTTCAGACACCAGGAGGGGCAGAGAAAGTCAGGTGAAGTTTGAAGAAAGGGAGGGGACACGGCTGTCACCTCCAACCCATTATGTAAACAGGAGGAGGTGGAGGTACCTACCTCCCTGGGCTTCATCTGAGCAGGAGACACAGAGCACTTCTAACTCAGACAGTCCTTGCCTTTCTAGTTCCCTGATAGGAGATGCTCATCAGAGACCCAAGGCTGGATGCCTACCAGGGTTCCAGTACAGATCACCTAGTCCCTTTCTGGAGGTCTGGCAAGCAGAGGCTCTTAACTGCAAGCCTGGACAAGCCTCCTCTACAATGGTACCACCACAGGATCATTTAAAACCATCTCTGTTTCTCTCAGCTTCCTCTTCTGGAATGTGGAGCTAACTTGGGGCCATCTCTTGGAATGGCACAAGAAAATATAAGACTAGGTGAGCCAAGGATGCTGTACAGGAATCTCTGTGAGTGGACAAGATGAACTGGTGTCCATACTATCTGGTATTCTCAGTCTTTGTCCATTTTAGCATGCTGTAGATAAGGCTCTTCCAGGGAGTCCCACGAAGGACCACCACAGAGATGTAAAGAAGCCATGGGCTCCATGGAGTAGGGAGATGCCAGAAAAGTTGCAACTGTCCCCAACACCCTTCTCAGGGCCAACAACATCCACTAAGGTCACTTAGGGCCAGGACCCACCTCTGGCTCCTTGTCCTACATTCCTCCTCAGGTCTGTGCTGGGGGTGGGGGTATTAGGCTCATTCCATGTGAGTGCCCGGGTCGGTTGGCATGGGAACTCAGAGCAGGAGGCGGGCAGATCACTAATTGCAATTTGCCAAGCTGAATGTCAGGACCGTGATGGAAAAAAATCAACATGAAAAGAAAGAGGTATTAGCGTCAGCTTGTTGTAGGCTGAGCCACAGCCTGACTCCCCAACTCTGTTCTCCACCACAGGGGAACAATCAGACTTCAAATCTGTGTAGCAGCAGCCAGGTAGCAAGCCTTAGCTGCCATCCTGGAGAGAGGGAGATGTGACAGAGAGCAGCCCCCATCCGCCAGCACTGACAGCACATGGACAATGTGGCAGGTGGCTCTTTTGTGATCCTGAGACTACAGAGCCTTGGGGGTTAATAATGGGACACAGTCTCACACAGTCCGGTATGATAGAATGGGCAGGGTGAAGGACCCGATCTTCAAAAAGACCCATTAGCTCTGCCTGGACTCTAAACATGACCTCAGCCATTCATTGGTTTAGAGGACAAGATACCAACCGTAATCCTTCATGCATGAATCTACAGAAGGGCACTGGCTACGTACTAAGCGTAGGCCCAACATGTCATGTGCTCTCTGGATTCAATCTTCTCAGAGGCAAACAAAATCCCCAAATCACAGATGAGGAAGCTGAGACAGTATCTAAGGACACTCATCCAGGAAAGGGTGGACACATGGCTTACTACACAAGTTCGCTTGCTGGAGTCGCAAGAACTGACACGCATCAGCCACAGTAGGAACGTTTACACCACAGAAATGGGCAAATGTTAGAAATCACAGCCCCCCTCCCCCCGCACCCCAGCAGCAAACTGACAGGTGTTTAAAAATTCTTTGGAATTTCTTACAATATATTCTGATCATATTTATCCCCTTCATCTCCTCCCATATCTATCCTTACCTTCCAACTTTTTTTTTTTTTTTTTGAGACAGGGGTTCTCTGTATAATAGCCCTGGCTATCCTGGACTTGCTTTATAGACCAAGCTGGCCTCGAACTTGAACACACAGAGATCCGCCTGCCTCTGCCTCCCAAGTGCTGGGATTAAAGGCGTGCGCCACCACACCCAGCACCTCTCAACTTTATAACCTCTTTTAATTAATGAGTTAATTATTTGATTACTTGCTTATTTACTTATTTAATTTTAGGTAGGGTCCTACTATGTAGCTCTAGCCAGCCTGGAACTCTCTATGTAGACCAGGCTGGCCCTGATTCACTTGTTTCCACTTCCCGAGTACAGGGATGAAAGCTGTGTTTCACCAACCAGCTTGGCTCCTCTTCTTCTCTTCTTTCCTTCCTTCCTTCCTTTCTTTCTTTTCTTATTCATTTATTTTATTTTTTCAAGACAGGGTTTCTGGCTGTCCGGGGCTCTCTTTGTAGATCAGGCTGGCCTCAAACTCACAGAGATCTGCTTGTCTCTGCCTCCCGAGTGCTGGGATTAAAGGCCTGTGCTTTATTCATTTATTTTCAAATAACCCACTGAGTCCCATTTGTGCTGTCCATATACTTACTCATGGGGCATCCATTGCAGTGTGCTCAACCTACCTGGGATCACACGTTTAAAGAAAACCAACCCCCACCCCCCCAAAAAAAAGAGCCATT
Source organism: Lophiomys imhausi (assembly GCA_907164525.1). Taxonomy (NCBI): domain Eukaryota; kingdom Metazoa; phylum Chordata; class Mammalia; order Rodentia; family Muridae; genus Lophiomys; species Lophiomys imhausi. Next base: position 16,773,827 of record CAJQZJ010003646.1, read on the forward strand.
GGTTGCTAATAGCTTTTCTCAAACTGACAGTATTTACCAATTCACCAATGATTCCACCTGGGTATGGACTCTTTGCTAGTGTGAAGATAGGTCCTTGTTTCTGGAATCTCACATCTAAGTAAAAGACAATTAACTGGAGGAACAGACACAGATGCCAAGTTTTTACTTTGCTCAGACAACACATTATTAATATAATCACCATCATTTCATGTAAAAAGGCTATTTCAACACTAAAATAATTTTTAAAAGAACTAAACCTTAGGACAAAATCAAATTCTTCCATAAGACATACATATACACTCCACTCCCTCTCTGAGTCTCTCTCTTCCTCTCTCTCTCTCTCTCTCTCTCTCTCTCTCTCTCTCTGTCTCTCTCTCTTTGATTTAGAAGTTCTAGTCCTTAGTCTGGTATCCTGTGTCTCACAGGTTCACTGTGGTCTCCCAGCTTGCTGCCTACCCCTACAATGCTAAGGAAAGCAAGTATCTCTGATTCTTCACCTAAACCAAACCAAATTAGGAAGACAAGATCTGTGTCCTGGAGCTAAAAAGGACTTGACAGATAATCCATCTCATTGTCACACAGATATGAGTTTGTGGGTTCTAGGGTTTGGCCAGTGGCCAGTGTTAGCTGGGAGGAGGGGCTGATGTATAGTACTGAGGAGGCTGATTGAGTGAGTATGCCTGTAGCATTCCTGTCTTGAGGCTAGAAAACACACACACTAAGCCAAGTTCAACCCTGACAGAGGCCTAGCTGGGTTCAATCCCACTGAAAGACTTGGGGGCTTTGGAGAAGCAGAGACTCATGAGAATCCAGTCTCACTCACTCAAAGGTAACTGGATCAAATCCTGCCCATGTTCCTGTGGCCTTGGACCCATGAGCCCATGCCAATGCCTCCTGGCCAGACAGAGCTGCCCACAGGTCATCCTCCAACAGAGAGATCCACCTGCTAGCCCCAGATCCTGGGGATTTTCCATCCTCTTTGATGAAATGACACTGCCTACCTCTATGTGCCTGTAAGTCCCAAATTAGCAAGCTGGTGAGGGGAGGGGGCATCTGAAGGAGGAGCACTGTCCTGCAACAGGCCTACGGCACTCATGAGCAATGTGAGCCTGAGAGGGTGGGGACTGTACCTTGTCCTCCCATGAGCCTGAACTGGGGAAGTAAAGGCATTGCAGTTCTACTTCACAGATAAGAAAACCAGGACATCTAGTGAGATGGGTACAGGTCATACTCTTAAAAAGATGTCGGATCCATTAGGTCCATGCACCCCTCCTTCCAGGACAAGACAAGTCCTGAGAAGCCTCTGGGGAGAGGCTGCCACTTCCAGGTGTGCAGTCTTGGAGAGTTCTGTTCCCTTGGAACCTCAGCCTTCCCATCTGTCAACAAGGATAATAATTATTGTCTAAATATTGTAATGGGGTGAGGGCTGGGGATAATATTCCGTTAGTAGAGCATTTGTCTAGCCCCACATCAACTGGGCATGGTGACCCATGCTTGCAATGCATCAGGAGTTCAAGACCAGGCTAGAACCCATCCACAGGGACACCCTGGAAAGCATGACTCATGCTGGACAGTCTCCTAAGGGCTAGACATTAATGCAGTATGGCCTTTATCCTCAAGATCTAAGGGCCTACTGAGGGCATAGGGTGGGGGGCACACAGGGAGAGTGTGGTGTAGCACGTTGACTCAGCTCACTAGGAAAGGAGCTGGCACTTGGAAATGTGGGATCTCAGGCTTCAGTCTGAGGAGCCAAGAGGAGTGGGGATGGCGTGAGGGGTCACCATCAGGCAAAAGAGTAGAGCCAAGCGTATGTGAGGTGGAGTCGGTGCTGAAGAGCCCTTTAGTAAACAGAACCATCCAGAAGGCTGGGAGGCTCTCTAGTTCCAGCCTCAGGTGGGGGCATCCAGCTCAGAGGCCAGCTGCAAATGCTCACCCCGAGGAGAGGGGAGGAGAAAGGAGGTCATAGAGGAGGAGAGGAGGCAGGGAAGAGACAGGGGAAAAAGAGAAAGCCCGCGTGCAGATGCAGCAGCATAGATTAAACTGTTGTTGGTTGTTAATTTTATATGTGAAGTTGTTGATCAGAATGTGATTTAATTGTACAGTATAATCCAGGCTTTTGGAATAAATTATGCAGAAAACTCATCTATAATTAAACAAATCAAAAAAAAAAAAAAAAAACCAGAGGCAGGTGACATGCAGGTTCACCCTCAGAAGGCATGGACAGTGTGGGCAGCTTGGACCCTGCAGAGGGACCAGAAAGAAAGGGAGGGAGGGGACTCTGTTCAAGAGCAGACATTGGCCCAGAACTGGCCAAGGCTTGCTGGGAGTAAGGGTCTGAGACTCCCAAGTTTACCTTGGCAGGTCTTTCTCACCACCCTTGGAGACATTTTCCCCCCATCAAAACCTTGCTGCCCCTACCAAGCAGTCTGTTTCACCAGAGGCTTCAACTCAGCAGAACAGCTGCCATTTGTAAGGCCAAGGGGTGCACACTGAGGGTGGGAAAGCGTGTGGAGCCGGAAGGCAGGTGCTGGGACAAGGCTCAACTGGAGCAGGCGCAGCTGAGGCTTCTGGCTGCCAAGGGCACGGGGAACCAAGCTTGGCATTGGTAATGGCCCCAAGTCTCTTGCCTCTCTCGTAACAGGCTGGCCAATTATTCTTCAGGCTTTGGGGGAGGCAACAATTTAAAAGAAAGTGCAATTCAATTATTCTTATTATATTTCAATTGGCCTGCCACCTCCACCTCATCTCCTTCACAGCTTCTAAAAGAGAGGAAGGCAGGGCAAGAGGGGGAGTAGGAGATGGAAAGACAGACCAAAGATTCCTGGAGAGAGCCCCCCCCCCCCACCAGGCTGATCTGGCCTGAGGGAAGATAAGCTGATAGTATTCGGTATTCAGGGAGTTCATTACTCCATGCTGGCCAGGACAGGAGTACTTCCTCCAATGGCATTCAGAGGTCTAATAGCAACTGTGAGCAACCTCCCCTCTCTTAAGCTCCAACCCTACTTCAGGTGGCAGAAAGTTCAAAGCTGACCTCGAGAATCATAGTATCCTCAGGGCTACCTCCCCACGGCATCCTTTCTGGCCACCAGTGCAGACATTCTGCTGTACCTCAATGCCTAGGTACAGCCTCGCCATCCCTAACTCTTCATCTAGATGTGTGCTCTCCAGTTTTCCCATTTGAAAAATAAGATGAAACTGACTACCCTGCCCACCTCCCAGGCCCCAAAGAGGAGGCAAGTGGAAGTTTGCCTCATGTAAGGAATTCTAACAAGGATAGCTGGCATGCATATTCATGTATATACCAGTCTTTATGGCTGCAGGGCCATCTTCCCATCTTCCAATGCCCCTCAGGTGGACCTCCACGAGGGAGACACCCTCTCTGTGTCCTGTTTCTGAAAACCCTGGGAAGGAGAAGGGACTTGCTGGGTCCACTGCATCCTTCCTTGCACTGGACTCCTGCATTTTTCAAAGTTCAGCACTGGAGGAGGTCCCCACCCCTCCAGTGATCAGTCTCTCATGGTTAACAAAGCTGTCCGAGGCAACAGTCTAGTCAGTGACTAGTTCTCCAGGAGACAAGTGGGAGAAACCATCAAGTATGATAATGCCAGAGATGTAGCACTGCTTTCATTCAGTATGTGCCGTGGTGGGAACGAGGTCAGAGCAAGACAGGATGCGTGCTGGGCTGGTTCGTGGTGGTGTAAGACTTCCCATCTTACACCCCCACCCCCACTCCAAATTCACAAGCAGATAAACTGAGGAACAAGGACTCAAAGGGGACTAGGCATCATCAACCTATTTGTGACTCAAGGGGACCTTCAGAGTGAGAAATGTGAAGCTTCCTGGGGCCCTCCCCTTGCCTATGCAGCCCATTTGTCACTGGGGACTCACAGACCCTGGGAAGTTGGCAGAGGCTAGTGCTGCTGATGCTTGAATTAGTACAATTCCACTGCCTCGTCTACTCATCTATGTGTGTCTTGGGACCCTGCCCAAATACCGCTCCTTAATGAGGTTATTAATTATGGGGCTGTCCCTTCCTTTTCTTTGCTGAAAAAGAACTTTTCCTTCTAATTGGTGCTTGGCTGGGAGGCAGCAAACTTGTACCCTGACCCTATCCAAACCCCTCCCCAGACTAATAGTCTTTGGGCTTCAATTAGGGCACTGGGTCCACCCAATATCTACTCATAACAGCCTGCTGGGGGGCTCAGGGAGGAACAAAGGAAAAAGGGCTGGAGCCACAGAGTCTGGTCACTCAGGGCCGGGAGAGACCAGGTGGCCCACTTGGCTCAAGAGAGACACGGAGGTGAAGCCAGGCAGTGGTGGCGCACGCCTTTAATCCCAGCACTTGGGAGGCAGAGGCAGGCGGATCTTTGCGAGTTCGAGGCCAGCCTGGTCTACAAATTGAGTCCAGGACAGCCAGGGCTACACAGAGAAACCCTGTCTCGAAAAACCAAAAAAAAAAAAAAAAAAGAGAGAGACACGGAGGAGATCCAGCGTCACCAAGCAAATGACTGCAACACCCTAACTCACCAATGGTGAGGAAGCTGGTACACAAATAAGGAGGGCTGTGAGACCTGGGTAAGGCTTTAGTTAAGAACAGGAGGACTGAGAACAGTTTCCTGGTCCACTTAGGGATAGTGCGCCGGTCTATCTGAGTCTCATTTCTCTTTTCCCCAGGTTTTGCTATGTAGGTATAAAATGACTCCTTCAGGTCTCGATGGAGTTTTCTAGCAACACCGAGAAGCCCTTAAGGTTGATTGCTCTAGTGCCCAGGGGAACAAATTCTACTCAGTAGCCACCGTACTAGTGGGAGAGGGGCTGGAGATGGCAACTGGCACAGAGGAGAAGAGAGAAAGAGCAGCAGGGAAGAAAACATGGGAGTGAGCAAACACTGACCAGGGGCTGTGGCCCTGCAGAAAGCAGGGCAGGGGACAGCCTTGGTGGGTCCGGACCCAGGGAGCATCTTTCTTCCAACCAATCTTTCTTCATGTACCAGGCCTCTCTCTATTAGCCACATGCAAGTCTCAGTTTTCCTAGTCAAGCAGGGGTGCCCCAAGGTCCCCCAGACCACCTGAGGATTCATGTCTCAGGGGGTATGATGGAGTCCAGGGGTGTCCCAGAGACCATACTGCATTGTCCCAATTAACCTGTGCAGCAGCCAGATCACTGTCCCCAATCCACAGAGAGGGACAGTGGCTTATACCTCTCCTAGAACCCCAGGCTTGAATGTCTAGCTACTTGTGGGATATGGCCACTTGGGCATCTAACAAGTCCCTGGATGTGTATGAAGCTGAGATCCTGACCTTGCTTCTGTGGCCACACCCTACCCCTCAACCTCTTATCCCTGCATCTGTTTAGGTCAGAGTTTTGGGGGTGACTGGGAACCTCTCACACTCACATCCAACCTGTTGTCCTACTAGCTCTCCCTTTATATTATACCCACCCCCATCCCCATTAACCTCCTTTCTGCTCCACCCCGAACCTCCACCCCCAGTCTAGCTTGGGTAGCCATCATCTTCCCTGGACTCCAAGCAGCTAGCTCACTGGTTGCCAGGTTTTGCCTTGGCATCTTATCTCTCCAATTTCTTGATCACATGTAGCCAGGGTATCCTCCTGTCTGCAACAAGCTTAGTTTCTGGGCCCTGGAGGAAAAGCCAAAGTTCACCGGCAGCCATATCCCTCAGTGACCTTCCTCAATGTGGCTGAACACAGACCCTTGAGCTCTCAGAACATTTCCCTCTGGAACACATTGTTCCCTCAGTGTAGAACAGTCTCTCCTCAGTAGTTCACAGCCCTCTCCCCTTCTCCAGGCCTCCGCATACACACCCCCAGCTCAGTGAAGCCCACCTTAACTCCATTTTAAAGTGTAATCTCTCCCCTAGCAACAACTGGTCTCCATTCCTCCTGGAGGGTCCCTGCTTTAACTAGCCATTTTCTCCTCTGCAAATGCTTCTGCCTTGGGCTGTGAGCCCTGAGGGTAGACGGTCCAGATCACTGGCCTGGAGGAACAGGCCCTTGACTGAGCAAGTATACTACCCCAGAGACCAGCTGACCTCCCAGATATCCTGCTCTGGCCTGTGAGTGGCCAGCTGTAGGCACTCACAAATGAAGGCTGCCCCAGAACTGGCCCTGGAGGCCCTTCTTTCCCCTGGCTCCTCTCTGTATGAATTATTAAGGCTCATTTATGATGGGCCTGCCCAAGCCTGTGGCTTCCCTGCATAATTTATGGCTCTCTCAGAAGGGTGGTGTGCTGGCATGGACACTTCTTCCAGGAAGCAAGAAGAAAGTGCAGAGGAGTAGTCCAGATAGGGACTGTCCTCCACCCTATTACCCTGCCCCTTCCCTATGGCCCATGGTGTTTTCTTTTTTTTTTTTTTGGTTTTTCGAGACAGGGTTTCTCTGTTAACAGCTCTGGCTGTCCTGGACTCGCTTTGTAGACCAGGCTGGCCTCGAACTCACAAAGATTCGCCTGCCTCTGCCTCCCAAGTGCTGGGATTAAAGGCGTGCGCCACCACCGCCCGGCCCCATGGTGTTTTCTAATGTCCACTTGGGTTCTGGTGTCCTGAGTAGAAATATATAGGCTTTGTGCAAGCATATATACTCTCCTGCCTGTGCCTCAGTTTCCCATCTGTAGGCTGATAGGTTTGGACCATACAAGTGGTTTTCAACAGCAGTGGGACCTTTTATTTTCCAGCTAAATTCTATGCGGAGCCCCAGCACCTTGTTTCACACTATACTTTAGTTTTCCTGCACTATGCTGAGGAAGTCTTGGTGTGTGTGCGTGATTTATAGCTCATTGCGTAAGGGTAGGGTTTGGAATCCTCTCCTGAGGTCCTGGAAAAAGCCAGCAACTTCCCTGGTAGCTGAGGCTCATGAATGCCAGCACCCAGGGGTCATTGTGAAGTTCCCAGTCCCACACTGAGACTCAACAGTGAGCAAGATCAACTTATGGAGTATCTGAGGCCTCAGGGCAGAGCGAGAGGCTCCAGCCGTGGTAACAAGAGATAGTTTATGTGTCATAGGCTTCCCAGTCCTACAGCCACCTGAACCAGGCACTGTATACTTGCTCTGCTGGTATATTCCCTATAGTCAGACCCCACCCAGACCATTTCACGAACTAGCAAGCTGAGGCCCCTCAAATTGTCTCTTAGGAGGTGGCCATATGGGTGCCTAGCCAGGTACTGTGATGGAGTAGCCTAGCTAGTCTCAGAAGGTACAGAATAGGTCTGAGACACCTGTAGAGGTCACCAGATAATCCAGGGATGATGCATGTGTGATATTCTCCCATTCCTGTTCCACCCCGTACCTCAAGCCTCCCTAGGGGTGTTAGGACAGACCCCATCCACATTTTCCCAGCCACTCTGGTCAGATTCTGTGATTCATTCGTCCCCATCTCCCCTCCTGCATGTCCCTTCCCTCCCCCAGTATGAGTCAACTCCTCACTGAGCTACAAATAGCTGTCCTCTGTTTGTCCTCAGTATGGTTTCATGCCTTGAGGAGGACAGAGACCCCCAACAGGATCCTCTGTTCCCCCTTAATTCTTAGGCCCCCTGATGACCTCAGGTACAGAAGGGAATCCAGGCTAAGACTTCAGAGGCCAACCTATCAGGGACAGCTAGCTATGTTCTATGTCTTTGTCCTTCCTCTACCTGGCCCAGTCACCTCTGCCAGAAAGCCTTCCTGGATTTCCTTCACACGCCCCCAAATCTACAACCCTCACCATATTTTACCAAGCCTCACCTGAAATGGAGACTGCAACCTAAGTCCATAACCACTCTTCTTTTGGAGCATAGTTTAGAGTTTGGCGAAGAAATCTTCTGAAAACATTTGGGGACAGATTTTTCCCAAACTGGTACCTGGTCTGACCTCCCTCTGCAGTGGGAGAGAGAGGCTTCACCCTCAGCAAACACCCAAACACCCAGGAGACAGGGGTGCAAAGTACCCACTGTGTGCTAGGTGTTCTCTGGATTGCTACCAAGAAAAACAGCCAGGAGCAAGTCAGCTCATGCTCACTTCACAGAAACAGACTCTGAGGCCTGGAGAGGTGGGCTTACTCACCCAAGACTGTACAGGCAGTTGATACAATCAGAATTTGAACTTGGTAAAGTCTGGCCTTAGAGTCCTGGCCTTGCCCTGAGACTACAGATTCCTCTGCCTTCAAGGTAGATTTCAGTAGCCAAGATTAGGGAAGGGAAGGGGCCACGTAAAGGTCATCCTTCCTTGATTACCTTTTCCATCCCTACAAGTAGAGACTCTTGCTTCTTCAAGCCAAACCAAAGCTGAGTGGTCGTTTCTCATATCCCAGCAGATGTATGGAGCTATGGAGTACTGCCTCTGTAGGGTAGAGTTGGCCTTATAGCTCCTCCAAATCCCACACTAAGAGCCTGAGGCAGGTAGGAGCAGACCCACTTCCTCTGGGGTTTGCTTCCATATGGACTGGCTTCTCTCCCAGTGAGCCAAGCCACCGCCAGCATGAGCATACAACCCGCCTTGCTGCGGCACTGCCTGGCTGGTTAGTAACTTGGGAGCTCAGCATGAGTCTCCCTCTGAGAGCCATGATGATTCACAGCTGCAAGGAGGAAGGGGCTTCATATGGGTCCCTCCTCCCCTGGTATCTATAGAGGAGTGACCAGGTAGAGAGGAATCCCTTTGCTTGGTGAACCCATACTCTCCCTCGGTGTTGACTCAAGGACAGTCAAGAAGGTGAAACAACAGAACTCACTCCTGGCAAAATACTTTGCAAGTATCTCCAACCTTCGGCAAAGTTCTAACTAGCAGAGTTGCTGTCCATTCACCATGAATCCATCCATCCGGACTGTTAGTGAGGACCTCATGTGGGCACAAGGGAGGGACCCTGTGGTGAGCAATGCAAGCCTGCCCTTGGGAGCTTGGGATTCAAGCAATACAAGGAAGGCTTCTGACTGTGATGGGGTGGGCCTGGTGAGTGGAGGGAAGAGGAGCCCTGCAAGCCCTGAGGGACAAGGCACATGCTTAGGAGTCTGACCTTAGCCTGGGTCAGGGTTGGGATAGTTCCACTGAGCTGGAGGGCAGTCCACACATTGAGCATGGCCTTGTAAAGCTGGGAGTGAGCTCTGCAGAGTGATGCTCCATCAGTACCGACCTACTCTTCATGACACCAAAGCAGGCTGCTCCCACATGGAAGCTGGAGAAGTCCAACCCTTAAGTACATGATAAGCCCTTGAGAGCTGGGTGGTAAGGGCAGCAGGCTCCCAGCAATGAGGTATGAGGAAAATGGACCTAAGCAGAGGGTGGTAAACTCAGGGTTCATGCAGCAGGACTCTACTCAATTCCTGGTACTTCTAAGCAGGTAACAGCTTAGCCAGGGTCTCTCTCCAGAGACACTCAGTACTCCGTATACCAGGGAGCTAGGTCCTGTGAGTTGGGAGGGAGAACAGGCTGGCAGGTAAGGACTCCATGTCTCAGGAGTGGGCTCCATCCCTTCTTTCAATTACTCCACAGAACACGAACCTGTGCCCATCACAACTGAGTCCTGCTGTTGAACTATCTGGCCTATCCATCTAAATATTGCAACCTATACTCTATAACCAGTACCCTTACTCCTGGGGTGGGGGTAGTAGGCTACTGAGTTTCGGTCCAGGTAGAGGAGGCTGGCTTCAAATTATGTATATAGTTGAAGATGACCTTGAACTTCAGAGTCACCTGTCTCTACCTCCAGAATGCTGGGGTCACAAGCCTGTGCCACTATGCCCAGTTTACATAGTGCTGGACTCAGGGCTTTGTGCATGCTAGGCAAGCACTCTACCAACTGTGCTATATTCCCAGCCCAAGGCTAGAGCATTATCCTCTACACTCTTTACCCTGCACCCCATCAGATCCTCTCACGGACAGACGGGCCCACAAGGCTCTTACTATTTTCTGGTACTTTTTGTTACTCTCTGGTACTCTATGCAAATCCCCTCTGTGCTCTTCTAGAGATCCACAGTTACAGAGGCCCTACTTCCAATGGCACCTCCAAGGTTGTGGCCAGGCAGAGAGGGGCTACATGCCATTAGAACATCATCTGTTGAGAACAGGGCTAAATGTTAAAAAACAAAAAACAAACAAAAAAAACCCCAATCCCCTTTAAAAGATGAAGCAACTAAAGCATTGAGTGACTGGAACTCTGTAACTTGAGAGGCTGACTTTGTGATGCCTCAGCTCCTTTCCACCCCAGCTCTTGTCCCTGCTTCAGACACTCTAGCACATAGTAGGTACACACATCAAGGAACAAAAACCAAAGCTACAGGTCCCTCCAGATGGGCAAATGGAGTCTCCACCCTTCTTCATTTTAGAGTAATGGCCTCCTCCGTACGCCACCAGTCTGGAAATCACCTGTGAAATATATTTCTCCCGGCACTAGATCAGGAACCATGTAAATCACTCAATTTAATGGCCTCTGGGATTGCTCCCTGCCGCCCACTTCCCAGAAGCTCTGTGCTAGGAAACCGGGGCTGTGGGGCAGCAGGCTGGCTGGCCCAGTCATAGTCTGGCTTCTGAGGCATTCTAGGAACTGCCCAACGGGGCAAGAGTATCTAAGGGCGAGGAAGGAGAAACAGATCAGCTTGTCAGGGGCTTCAGTACCTAGGGCTGGAGCCATGCACAAAGTACATCTCTCTCAGAGTCTGTTCTTGCTTTCTGCCTGGCCCCGCAACAATGGCTTATCTTTAGTGAAAGGATGGTCCATGTGATCTTCCAAAGCCTCCACAACCCCAACAGAGGAAGGCCTAGGTCCACTGGAATGGCCAGGGATAACAGGTGGCCTGGAGTATGATGTCTCTCCATATTCCCTGGATATTCCGTGATACACTGGCCATTCAGGGTTATCATTTGTTCAATTACACTCACGTCTTTTTCACTGTCCATCTTCTCCACAGACTGTGAGCTCCTGAGAGCAGGGACCCTGTCACCTCAAAACACAGTGAAGGTGTGAGGAGTGGGCTTAAATAGGGAAGGCAGTTAGGAGGGCAAGCATCACTGCAGAGGAACAGTTGGAGGGAGTGGGGCAGGCTTCTCAGTAGGCCAGGGCACCTCCCCCCACCCCCACCCCGAGAAATGTGTAGGGATTTAGGGACAGCATGACCCCTTACCATGGTCAGGGAAACTCCTCAGAGTCAGTTCACCAGCCTCCTCATCCTTGCCAAACACCCTTGTCAGGGTATTTACTTTCCTATTTCTTCCTTACCCCACAGTTCTTCACCTTAGCTCACTTGAAGGGCTCTAGAAAAATGTTGGTTCTGGTTTGGGGATACAGCTCAGTTGACAAGGTGTTTGCCCAGCACACAGAGGCCCATGTTGGGTCCCCAACGCCCCATAAGCCTGGAGTCATAGTGCATGTCTTGTAATCCCAGCACTTGAAAGTAGAAACAGAAGGATCTGAAGTTCAAGGTCATTCTCAGCTACATACTGAATCCAAAGCCTGCAGCCAGCCTATAGCTACCTTGTCTCTAAATAAATAAACAAACCAAAAAGGAAAATGCTGATGCCCAGCCTCCACATTAAATGCCTCAGTCCAATGGGTCTCTGGCCCCCTTTTCACCCTCAGGCCAGTCACTGCAATATTACTGAAAGACAGTGGGGTGGTGCGCAAATTGTACTCCAACAGCAGCCAAACCAGGCCCACAGGAGGTCCCATCCCAAACCATGGATAAGCCTGCTCCGGTTTCCATAGACATAACTAGTTTGGCCCTGGGACCACCTGGGCAGAATATGAGCCATTTGCTTTGCAAATATTTTTTTGTTTTTGAGCACTTAAGAGGAATAATGCAGGAGCTGCTGAAGGCAGCCCTGGGCACAAGCCTTGATGGACACATATGGGAAGAAGGGGATCTTGAGAAATATCCTAGAATGTTATGAGCCTCATAGGGAGATGTGGGAGGTTTCAGAGGACAATGACTTTGCCAAACACTAAGAAACAAGCCGACATTAGCTGGACCACAGCTTGCGTGGGCCTGATTGGGCCCTCTGAAGTCCTTCTTAACTGTTCCCATCTTCATAGTAGGTAAAAGACAGTGTCTGATTCCCTAGTGGGCAGAGACTTTCTTCTGTGGTACCCCCAGACCATCCCTGAGTCTTCCAGAAGCAGACTCCTGGACAGCAGGCATCATGGGCATCAACTTACAGGGCAGGACACAGATGACAGATATACAGATCTTCACCTGCTGCAGGATTATTGCTTTGGAAGGGCCTGGGAATGATGAGACCCCTGAGGCTTGAGGGAGGAAGACAGGAGGCTTCTACAGGCTGCCACAGTCAGCTGGGCAGGGCTGAGACTAAAGTGGGACCGGAGGGATCTGGAGAAAAAGGGCAGAGGGGATTCCTGAGGTGCTCTTGCACAAGTCCTTCGGGTTTCTGAGTCTGTCCGACCAGGGTCCAGTTTAAACAATAGGATGTGCTGCCCCACTCCCTGCAAGTCTCCCTGCCTGCCTGATGCTTCGTGCAACTTGGGGCAGAGGGTCTAGAGATGGAGGTGGGGATAAGGAATGAGCCTTGACTGCTCTTCCCTGTACTCCACAGGCACAACACAGTGCCTCCAACTTCCAGCAGGTGTCAGGTATAGGTTTGGATCACAGGAGGCCTGTAGTAGATCCTTCCCTTTCTGGACCACAAGCAGCCCCGGAGGGAGGGCCATACCCTCCTGTGAGCAATAACCAGAGGGGCACCCTAACCCAGAAAGAACCCAACTCAGACCAAGGACTGGAAAGGCATCAGGTCATGGGAACACAGCTGTTTGAGTGTGGAACATTCATCAGGAGAGCCAATCAATAAGACCCCAAGCTTTTCACAGTGTCCGGACACAAATACAGTACCACTATAGGCACAACTATAGCCCACACTGCAGCTGCCCCCCCCCCAAAATGAGGAGGAAGTCTCATAGACCCCGTGAAGTCTGGGTCTTTCCCATGGCCATTAGATACTAATGGCGGCCCACATAGGTGGGCCAGCTGCTTGGCTCCACAGCAAAATGCTACGCCCCTCTGCCGGTGGCTTGATAATGTCCAGCAGCTTTCTGCTGCCCAGAATGGCCCGTCCTTGGCCTGACAGAGAAACAAAAGTGGCCTGAATGTCCTCCTCCAGGCCACAACTGGCCAACATCAATTGGCACAGCATAACATCTCGATGGGTTGAGGTCCAGGCATACTTCAGCTGCTAGAAAGTTCAAGCATTGTCTCAGTTTCTCCATCTATACCTTATAGGGGTTAAACTGGACAAGCTAACACAACAAATATCACTGGCCCACAGCTGTACTTTAGGGGAAGGCAGGCAGGGCTGTCCTACTGGGTCCTCAAATCTCTGAGATTCTCCATCTCCAGGCTGCTACAGGCTCAGAAAGAAAGCCAGAAGGCTTCATGACAAACCCACCAAGGCTTTCACCAGAGAGGATCAGCCCTTGCAGATGACCATGTACGATGAGACAACATGGGTGTTAAGGTGACGGTCCTGCGGCTGGAGGCTATCTGGAGCTACACAGTGTCTGAGTGCAGACTGGAAACCCTGACCCACCACTATTATCTGTGAGACAAGAGCATCACTTAGCCTTGTCAAGAGCCCCTTTCTCTTGTGTGTGAAACAGGTTATATGTGAACTGCCCTCATTGGACAGCATGTATGAAACACACTACAAGGGCCCAACTCTCAGACTCTGATGTTGTGGATAAAATAACTACTTTCTTGACTACATCTCCCCTTGCCTCTCATCTTTTCTCTTCCTCTCCCGCTTTCTTAGCTCCTACCTCCACTTCTTGTTCAGCACTATCGCAGCTACTGTCTCTCTCCTTATCCTCCATCAGGCTGGCCTTCTTGCTAACAGAACTCAAGTCTGTCTGCAGAATCTCCTCCAGCCCCAAGGTGACCCCATCCTCAGCTCAAGGGTAAATCCTTTTTAGCTCAAACCAATCACAATGTGCCTTCTCCATTGCCAGTGATTGGTTTAAAGTGGGCATGTGACCCAGTGCTAGCCAATGAGGTGTACAGAGAAGTAGGCTGGGGGCTCCTAGGCAAGATTTCCTCTCCCCTCAAGAGAAAGTCAGACATATGTATGTTCTATACATAAAGTCTGGGTCTGATATGATGCCTGGAGCAGTGGCAGCCATCTTGTTGCCATTAGGGAAGTTGACCAAAAATAGTCAGCCATATCCAAAGTAAGGCCAAACAGGCAGAGCATAGGAGAGGACTGGATTCTCATCGACAGCCTTTAGTTACCAACCTCTGACTCTTTGTCAGAGAAGGAAAGGCCTAACCACAGGGGAAAACCTCATAATGGAGTGGGCAAGATGTACACAGAAGTAGCCTTGTTTCCTCATCAGCGAAATACGTTCCACAGACTCAGTGTCCACGGCGGTGACAGTCAATACAATCCCTCCTCCTCCAGGGGTCCCATAAAGTAGCCTAGTACTGGTACAGGGTGTAGGATTATAGGAGAGGCATGCAAGGTGTGTAGGGGGAGCTCAGGAAGGCTCCTCACCCCAGTACCAAGATCCAGAAGGCCAACCTGGTAGAGAAGTCTGGGTGAAGGGCAGGAGTCAGGGAGGTCAGAGAGCTCTACTAGGATGTCCAAGAGGTCTGTCTGGCTGGAGAACAGGTATTCCCAGGGCTAGGGGCAGCCTAGGCAAAGATCTGAATTCCAGGCTGGGCAGCAGACTTCTGGAGTGGAGGGATCCCAGGAAAGAAGGGGAGCCCACCCAGCTTCTGCTCACAGAGGACAGAGAAAGGACCTTTTGTGAAGGCTCTGTGTAGAGGGCAGCCACTCTGTCAGCTCCTTCACGTTTCTAATAACTGAAGTTGGGGGCAGGGCCAGAGTGGGGTGCTTTGTTGTTTGTTTGTTGGAGCTGATGGCAGCACCGAGCCTGACCTTTAAGGCTTCAAATGCAGCATTTCAGGCAGCCGCCAGCGGGAGAACGCGGCTGCGGAAGGAAGTTATCAAGACTGAAATGCCACGTCAGGCTGGAAACCATAGGCAGAGTAGAGGCTTCTACCTGTCTGCGGAGCACACCCGTCCCTCGGTGCCCACCCTCCTGCCTAGTGGCAAAGATATCCTTCCCAAGGAGACCTAGAAAGCTTAGGTGACTCTGAAGCAGCACAGGGACATTGGCATCAAGGTCTGCCCACTACCAAAAGAGAAATCAGGAATTGGAGCATTACACCACCAAGGCACTCAAGTTCGCCCAAGGAGACCTTCAACTGTTTGCACACTCCCAGCCACAGATATGGCTATTTAAGACAAATGATTGCATGTCCCAGTATGCGGATGTCCACACGGGGAGTCACCCTTCAAACTTCGGGCACTGAGCCCTAGCCCACAACATAAACATGTCTGAAGGCTCACTTCCTTCTCCTTGGGCCTCAGTTCCCTTGCATATGAGGTCAGGGCATGTGGCTCTCCTACAGCTTTGGTAGCTGTGTCCCTCCTAAGTCCAGAAAGCACACAAGGCCCATAGTGCCCTGTTGATTTCACCCAGGTTCCTTGCTCCTTCAGGAACACCCTCTGCCCTATAGGTTCCTGAGCCTGTTGTAGGCCCTTCCTTATAGAAACTCCTTCTCAGATTCCCCAGAACCTTGTGCCATCCCACCTCCCAACCACAGACTTTAAAAATCCCAATAAAATTAAACTTACAGTTTTCACAGACATCTGGACAGTCCCAAGGGCCAGTGCCCTAATGTGGGATACCAGGACAGCCAATCTCCCAAGATTCAGCACACAAAAATTCATCCTTGAATCTCACTTGAAATTCACTACCAGGGCCCAGCTCTCAGGGACTGATAGAACTAGTTTCTTGCTTTCTTGACTACATCTCCCTTTTTCTACACTCTGAATAGAGCACACAGGGTCAACAGGTTCAAGTTTAGAGTCTCATAATGGTAACTGCTGACTGCATGGACATCTTGCATCGGGCAGGGACTCTAAGCCTGCTGCAGGGGCTCCTTGCCCTTCAGTGTGCAAATGAGAAATGTGCAGAGAGGGAAACCTACCAGCCCGAGGTCACACAGTAAAAAGTCTTCCAATTTGTCAGAACCCTGACCTCCTACCTGTGACCCCTACAGACTTTCTCCATACCAGGGCTACTTGCAAAGACACTCAAAGGCCTCACAGAGGCTCTCTGAGTTCTGCATCCTCCAGTGAATCTGAATACTATTCAATTTGCAGACATTTGAATTACAAGGACACAGTCTCTGTGTGTTTTCTTTGCAGACTGTCATCCTGCCAGTTGGTAGATGATCAAACTTTCTAGCTCAGCCTTAACTCAGGCTTTTCTTGACATAAAAGTTTGCAAAACATGGGTCTTCACAAGCAGGAGGCTTTGTTTCTCACTGCCAGCATTCGCCCACCAAGTTCTGGCATTCACATCAAAGGCAGGTACAGGTAGGTGGGCACCGCAAGCACATTCTGGCTGCAGAGATAAACTGCCATGTGCCTGCACTACACACACACATAGAGGCATGACACACACCATACTTGAGTCCATATGTGCCTGTATGCATATACCTGCCCCTGTGTATACATACAAACATGTATGCACATATACACCCACACATGTGCATAAGAACACCATGCTAGCACAAATACATCTAAGCACACAGCTACTCACAGGCACACAAGTAGGTGTGTAAACAAGTATGACGTATATCCAATACATGTGCAAAGGCATACAGGAACACACAGGTGTAGACAATCCTACTTACAAGCTTACATATGCGCTCAGGCCAAGGTAAGGGCCCTGTACAACAGAAAAGTCCCAGAAACCATAGGATCTGATTGAATACTGGATGCTATATATAGGTAAGGGGACAGGTACACTCAGGGTAGGCACAACTGTACTTGAGTACCCTCCTAGATCCAGGGCCTAGAAGTAGGTCTATCCCTTGTGATCTGAGCCATCTGAAATCCAGGAGGTAGCACAAAGGCCTCAAAGCACAGAGAAGCTGAGTAAGTACCCAAGGTCATGAATTACGAGGTGGGTGGGGCACACTAAGAGGGCATCATTCAGAGAGGACTGGCCATCCACCTGAGAAGCACCCCAGTGGAAACAATGGGCCAAGGATCTAAGGGAGGATGGGTAGGGTGGTCTCCATCCCTGTTCCCTCTATGTGATGAGCATCATTTTTAAGGTTGGGAGAGATGGTTAATGACCAGCAGGAAAGATTTCCTCTTCCTCTCCTCCTTTGCCAAACAATTAGGCTAATCAGGGCCCAAAGTGGGTCAGTCAGAAGCAAAGAGGCTTCTAGGCATCCAAGGTACTAGGCCCAGACAACGTCATGCACACACAGGCCGGCTCAGGGTGGGTCACACTTCACCCCTGCTAGAATGGAGTGTGGAGAGGAGCTACCAGACAGATCCCCAAACTTTTCTTCTTAGAGTGCTGGAATGTCAGAGAAGAAAGGAAACTGAGCCCAGGAGGAAAGGGGCTCTGTCCAAGGTCACAGAGGAAGCTACCTCCCTGAGAAGGCCAGACTAGGTTTGCTCTTGAGAGGTAACCCACCTCAAGCAGAGAGTCCCCTCCCCAACATACAGCTAAGCAGGGTCCCCTAGTATACCTCATTCTTACCAGGCTCAGCAAGCAGTAACTGGGGAAAATGAAAATCAGACCAGACCAAATAGATAAGGATGTTTGTGGGGCCATAGGAAACAGCAGGACAGGATCAGTGGTGGGGACAACCAAATGAACTGATGAGTCTCACAGGGACAGAATAGAACTTGTCTGCAAAAGGTCAGGCTCAGTTCTTGTGCATCCAAAGAAAGGATAGAACTCTTTTCTTTTTTTTTTTTTTTTTTAGGTTTTTCAAGACAGGGTTTTTCTGTGTATCCTTGACTGTCCTGGATTCACTTTGTAGACCAGGCTGGCCTTGAACTCACAGAGATCCGCCTGCCTCTGCCTCCACAGTGCTGGGATTAAAGGCGTGTGCCACCATGCCCGGCAAAGATAGAACTCTTTGATCCCTTCAGGAAGTCCCAAGAAACCTTCTGTAGGGACTCCAGAAGCCCTTATGGGCATTTCAGTCTCAGTGGTCATCTGTACTGACCCCCCACCCCCCAGGTCTTAGTGACAGTAATGCAGAAGGTTCTCTAGGTTATAAAGGACGAGAAAAAAAGGAAGGTTAAAAAAAAGTTTAAAAAGAAAAAAAAAGTACAAACCACACATACACTTCCCTCCGGGAATATGAATATTGATTCTGTTGTTTCTTGTTTAGACAGTGGGGACCAGGAAAAGTAAACCTGACGTGAAGAGAAACTCCTCAGCAAGTTGCAGGCCTGTATCTGTGATGGAAAACTCCCCACCATCACCTTGGGGACCCTAGGCACCAGTTCACCTCCCATGGCTAAGCCCCAATCACCAGAAGACACAGATCAAGGGTTCTCAGGCAATTCTGGAGTAGGTTAGGGACTGGAAGAGAGAAAGGACCTTTTCCAGAGAGAGAGACCATTCTCATTCCATAGGAAAGGGTCCAGGCCTGCCTGCTTTGACCCCTAAACCTGCAGGAAACCTCTGAATAGCAATAGGCCCTTAATAACCTAGGGCCTTCTGCCCCAACTCCACCTGTTGTGTGCAGACAGTGCATTCTCAAGCACCTAGAATGATAGAGGCTTCCGAAGTCCTATGGGCCTGGCAAAATAGCTGAGAGGCTCCAACTTCATATACGCATTTAAACCTAGGCCCCACCACCACCCCCTGACCTTCCTTTCCAGAATCATAATAGAATCTGGAAATGTAGTCACTCCTTCCCCATCGCACACACAAACTGCTGCTTAGCACCCTGCCTGGCAGGCTTTGCCACAATTAAAGCACTAGGACAAGGACAATTCCAGGCTGGTGGGCCATTCCACGATGACCAGCATATACACAAGGAGGTGGCACGTGGAGTAGGGCTAGTAGGGCAGCCTTGGCCAAAGATGGCCCCTTAGGCTTGCGGGAGACCGAGAGGAGAGAGAGGATCAAAGCAAGCAAGGTCATAGAGACAGGGTGGAGGTGGGGGACCGGCTTCGCCTACCTCCCACATCCTCATCCCTTTTAGCTCCTCTCCCCACCTCCTGGGGTCCCATCCAGATGTCCCCAGCCCTCTGGGGGTGACAACATCCTCTTTCAATCCTTATAGGAAATGTGGGCTTTGGGTCCTTCTATCTTTCTATGTCTCAGTACCCCAAACTGGGGGAAGGCCATGACAAGGGTTCAGAGGACAAGCTGATAACACAGGTGAGCAGCCCATCCTGGACTTGGTGATGGGAGCCCACCATGAGCCCTACAACATCCTCCACCACCAGTCACCAATGATAGTTGGACATGGGGCTGGGGTTGGCAGGGCAGTAGAGACAAGAAGGAAGTTAGAGTCAGAAAGAAAGCAGTTAGCCCAGGGGGGTCACTGTGACATGCCAAGCAGCTGAAGTCCCACAGCCTTGATTTGTGAACTACATGCAGATAGCAGCAGTCAGTGCCCTGCTACCCAAGAGAGCTGTACCTGCCCACTGAAGGCTGCCCTTCCCCCACTGGTTCTCAACACTAACCTCTTGAGATTGTATTATTTCAGTAGGGGAAATCAAGGCAAGGTCATTTCAAAAGAGAAGGCCAGTTCTAGAGGCCAAAATGGAGCATGCGAGGCTTACACTGGACACCTACAAACAGTGTCCTCCAAGAAGCTGACACTGTCCACTGTGTCCATGTGAGGTGTTAAGAGCTGGTAGTATTTACCTATCCTGAAGCAGAGAGGGAAAAGGAGGCACTGATGGCTGAAGGGCTCTCTTGGTCTACTTGTGGGGTCAGCTTCATTTTGGGGTCACTGTCTCCCTGGCAACATGTGTATGGTGAGGAATCTGGAAGACTGGCCCCTCAAACTATGAAGGTACCCATTTTAAAGCAGGCATCTTTCTTTTTCAGGCAGCTAGCTCAACATCTAGCCAGAAGAAGTAGACTAATAAGAGTAGGGTGCAGAGGGCAGAACAGACAAAGGTCTTCCCCAAATTCTTAACACCAGGAGAGGTGCAGGTACCTGGCAGTGCCGCATTCTATTGACAGCAGTCTTGGAAGCCTCACCCCTCCCTCCTGTGAAAGCTGTGGCAGGTTGTTGGGAAGATGGGGGGACCCACATGTGTAATGTTGCCTCTCACCAACAGGGAGAGCCACAGAGAGGTGCAGACCTACTCTGCGGCCCAGACAGACACCCGTCACCCACCATTAACCATAGCTAGACTGACGCATGCCCTGTCTCTGGCACTGCTCCTCATTTGTCCACTCAGAAGAGAAGCACTTATGTACTCCAACAGACATTCATATGTTGGGGGTGCAAACCCCTCAGGGCCCCTCACTGCTCCCTACCCGTGCCAAAGGAAGGGAGGCACCAAACCTATCCCATTACTGGAGCAGAGAGCTAGGTTAAGAGGTGCAGTCAGGTGGGTGGTTCGGCTGGCCATTCCACCCAGCGGTTAACCAGTACTCTACTGAGTTGGGGAGAGAAAAGCCCAGGGACACCACCAAACAGGGTACAGAGACCAAACAGAGAGGACAAAAAGGCAAGCTGGCCAAGCTGGCTACAGGCTGATGAGAGGATAAACAAGGAGGTAAGACCAGAGACACGGAAAGGGAGAGAGGGTCCCCCAAAGCTGGAATGTGGGGGCAACAAAGAGACACAGAAAATATATCAATGCCGCTGTTAGCAGCAAGAACTGCTTCTCAGCCAGTGGCACTGGCTGGCCTGACCACTGGGGTGGGTATATTTGGGAACAGAAGGAAGCAGGTAAAAGGGTGTGTGCAGGGTGCTAGGATTCCATCCTTAGACATGAGATTACACACCCGTGCATGACACATGTACCTGAAGCCCCCATGCAGAGGGGTGAGAGAGGCCCCTCTTCCCAAAACCAAAGTCCCACCCTCCCTCCAGTGGCAAGTCCTCTGCCCTTTGCAATCTAATGGCTTGGTTCAATTCACCCGATGGCAGACAGCCACGCTGCCACGGCGATCACAGGAATAACAGCCACCAGATCCTAAGCCTGCATTTGATTAAAACTGAGCAGTTTGAGAAGCTGGGCCCCTTCCCATAGCACCACACTCAGGAGGGTTTTCTTGGTCATTAAGGGCCCCTCCCACAGAAGACTTGCTGCCCCATACCATGGGACTGATAGTCCTACTTTTCATCTTAAAAATCCACCTGTATCAGTATCCTCCTAGCCTGGCCACTCTGACCCAAGAAAAGGTTTGGCGATGCCACCCACCTCTGAGCAGCCCCGTACAGCCCTGTGGTCCCAGCGGTAGCCCCAGCCTTTTATGTCCCTTTAACAAAAGCCCTAACTCAGAACCAGCTCAGTCACTGGGAGGGGTCTACAAGAGCCCCCTTCCTCCCTCCAAGCATCAACAGATATCTGTATCCATGGGACCAGGGCAGCTGAAGGGCACTGCCTGTCATGGCAAATCCTCCTCCATGTCTCACATTCGTCACCTCTCCCTAGACCCGAGAACCATAGCCCCTGTTCCACCCCCAACTCAAATCTCCTAATATGGTTTGTAAGACATGTCCCAAACCCTCCAATTAACTCCAACTACACCGACAAGAGAGGAGTGTCCAGCTGGAAACATGTGGTTGTAGTTACACCCTCCTTAAAACCTCTGGTTGAGAACAGAGAGACAGGTGTACACTTTGGTTAGGGTCTTATATTGTCCTGGGGAGACTCTGGAAGGCCCAGCAGCCATGCGTGTGTGCTGCCGGGAAGGGGAGAGAGGTCAGAAGAGGTAGAAAGAGATGACGACTTAAACCTTCTCTTGAGGAGCTGGGAAACAGCTAGGAAAGAAAAAAGAAAACTGTGGCTTGGCTTTGAGGGGAAAAAAAAAAGAACAATAAGAAATGCCTTTGCTCTTTTTAAGCACTGTAGTTTCGATCCAGTTTCATTGCAGCAAATGAAAGACAATACCACAACCCACCAACCCTTGAACTTCTCCGCACTCCCCCATCCACTCGTGAAAAATCCAGACAGCTGACAGAGGACACGTCCGAGCGGCACCTGTAATTTGCCAACTGATCACCCGCCTGGGCACGGCCAGACTGTGTGAGGAGGTTGATGATAAGGGAGAGGACAGGGAGACAGACTCTGACCTGTGCTTCATCTGAGTTTGTGTTTTCCTCCTCTGAGGGAACCTACCAGTTGAAGTCGGCAGGTTCTGTGGCAGAACCCGGGTCTCCTATCCAAGGGCAGAGCTGCTCTTATGACGCAGACTAGTCGGTTTTTCCTGGGACCAGACCCTTCCTTTCATGCCCGAACCTAGGCCAGGACACCTGTGAAGGAGTCCGGGGACAGGTGGCTCCTCAAAGCCGAGGACAGAGGGCATGGTGGTTGTCATTCCCCAAAGAGGTGTCTCGACACTGGTATATGGCTGGGGCATGGTGTCAAGAAACAGATGTTGTCCTAAAGGCCACATGCTGAATACCCACTCCCTCCCTATCCAGGCACATCTGCCCGGCTTTGCCAGCTCTTGGGGAAGGTGAGGCGGCACCGATGGATCATAGCACTAGCAGAGGCTGGCAGAACTTGGTAATGCTGTTACCCTGCTGGTAGCCAGAACGCCAGTGTCTGCATCAGGGGCAGACAAGGGTCCTCCCATCATTCACCTTCTGACCCAACCCCAGCACCTTTACCTCAATAGAGCTCTCCAGGGTCGCCCCTTCAGGTGGGCGGCCAAGAACAGGTGACTTTGACCACAGCAAGAAGGTGCAGACATCCCCTGCATCCAGCATCGCTACCCCCCCCCCAAAGGAAAAGGCCCAAGAAGACAGATGTGGATGTAACCCCACGTCTGACTCTAAAGCTCCAGGCTCCCACCAGGGAAAGAACACAGGACAGATGCGTGGCTCCAAGTCTACTGGGCAGGGGTCGCTGGCCATTCTCTCAATCAACCCCAGGTTCCTCTATCACCGGGACAGTCGCAGGGGTATCAGTTGACAGACTCGACCCCCCCATGCCCCCTCCCTAGGCGTGAAGATTTTTATTTTTGCTCTGTTCCGTTGGGGGTGGGGTGTGGGCGGTCTATGGGAAGCAGGGACACCGCAAGGAAGTTTCGCGACGCAGCCAGAAGCTGCGGGACCCTGGTTGCCAGCCCACGGGGGTTTGTAGCCGCCACCCTCAGTTGCAGCATGCCACGGGACCCTAGAGACGCCCCCCACCCCCGCCCGACACCCGTCGCGAGGTGGGGCAGGTGCGGGCCGAGGGGCGAAGGGGGAGCGCCGGGCTCCGTGGGTCCCGCGGCCGGCCGAGGCCACTTACGTGTGCTGCTGGGGGAAGCTGTAGGCAGAGGCGCCGGGGGCGGTGAGCAGCGGTAAAAGCAGCAGCGGCGGCAGCAATAGCAAGAGCCGGCGTGCGGGCCCGGACGCTGGGCCCCAGGGGTCAGGGCAGGGCCGGGGGCCGCGGCCGTGCCAGGGGCGCGCGGTCCGCCCCGGGCCGGGCCAAGAGGCGCCGCAGGTCCGAGCCGGCACCGCCATATTTCCATTCAAGATGCGGCGCCGCGGGGAGGGAGCGGGGGACGGCGGCGGCGGCGGCGGCGGGATGGTTGGGGGGGGGCGCGGACGGCGGGCTGTGGGCGGCCAGCCGGCCTCTTCTCCACCTCCCTCTCCTCGCGGGGGCCTCCGGGGCTGCGCTGGCCGCAGCGCCTCTGCGGGCAGCGCGCAGCGGTCTCCCCGCCGCGCTGGCTCAAAGCGCTTTGAGCGCCTGGCCCGGGACCTGCGCTCAAACAGCGGCCGCCGCCAACCTGCCGGCGCCGCCCTCCCCGGTCGCTCGGTCGCTCCCTCCCCTCCCTCTCCTTGGCCGGCCCGCCTCCGCGCGCCCCCGCCGCGGCCACGCGCCCGCCTGTGCCCGCGCGCCCCTCGTCCCCGTTCACACACACCC
>CAJQZJ010003646.1:16797794-16929439 GCA_907164525.1 Lophiomys imhausi
CCCCCCCCCCCCCCCCCCCCCCCCCCCCCCCCCCGAGCCTGCCCTACTGGCTCGCGCCACCGATCTGGGTGCCCGAGTCCTGCGCGCCAGTCTGTGGTCTGAGCGCCCAGTGTACGCCTCCGCCCCCACGCCTCACACCCTGGAACTCCACTCTGCCCTGTGAGTGGGAACTCTCCTAGGCAGCTGCACATATGACCCTTGTGGGGCTCGACCTTCAACAGGCTTAAGGCCTGGAGTCACAGGTTCAATGGTGGAACGAACGACAGGCTTCTGCTGACTACAGAGGAGAGTGGCAGTGCTCTTACACCCAGAGTAGCTCCAGCTACCTCAAGATTTCTTCCCGCGAGGTGGGGGTGGGGGTGGGGGGGTGGGCTTGCATTTCCAGGATGCGGAGAGAATGGAGTAAACGGTCTGGTGGCAGAAGCACTCACTGTTGGTACAAGCATCCCAAGGAACTGCTGAAGTTGACCCTTGAGCCCCACTTTGCCCCCCCCAACTGATGAGAATGCTTCCTGCCAGAGTGACACAGGGCTGGACCCCTTTACCAGTGGTTGCCCTCAGACTCTGCCAAACATGAAGGTAAGGGCTCACTAACCTCTGGGTGGCTCAGTTCAGAGACACCCAAGAGCTCTTATCTCATGCCTGGGTAGGTTACCTATCATCTGCTCATAGGAGAGTTTTCAGAGAGAGGAGAGAACAGTGGCCTCTGGACTGAGGGGTACAGAGGTGATGTAGACTCTCACAGGACAACCTGTGTTTCATTTTCACCCCGCTGTGGGCTTCCCATCCTTGCATCATTCCTGTAAGTCAGGGCTTGACAGGAGCACATCTTCCTCTTCTCTTGATCTGAGTGAAGTCTCGGGGAACCAGGTTGACAATATTCTGAAAACCATGAGGTTCCTTCCATCAATAATATCAAAGGAGGCCCTAGGTCCTGGGTTCCAAATAGTTCCTGGGACCTGACAGTCAGGAAGGGCCTAGTGAGCTAAGGGAGGCTGCATCAGGCCAGCTCTATAGGGAGGCAAGCAGGGGGCTCATGGAGCCAGATGTGCGACTGTGTCAAACACCCATTGCTTCTTGTCCCCACCTCTGGACATCGCAGTTTACTGCCATGATGGACAAAGGGAGTGTCCTACACTGAAGAGTCAGTAAGTCTGGGCTAAGCAGTCCCCTCCTGTCCTGCTGACACCTGTCTCCTACATCTGTGTCCCTCTCATGCAGGCAGGACTGGCCTGAGATGTCCTACCCCACTCAGTTCCTGGACCAATATGTTCAGCTCAAAGGATGGGACTCCTTCTGGGCTTCCTGTACAGGGTGGGTACTTTCCCAAGGCACAGTACAATGTCCTGACACATGTCAGGTACAGTCACTTGACCTTTGATACAAAGATGGTAGTGTTGTCCTTGGAGAGCACCCAGGCCATCAAGCACCTGGGGATAGTCAGTTCGGCAGTGAGCGCTGGAGGCTGAGCATTTCACAGATGTGCACCTAATTGAGGCTGCTGGCGCCGAGGGAAAGGCGGGAGATTTTGGTTGACAGGCCGTTAAAGGAAGACAAATAAGGAGGGGAGGTAATCAAGAGTAAATGGGTAGTAAGAGTTTACATGTTCCAACTTTGGAGGCTTACGATATCCTCAGCCCCTGGCAGCTGGCTCCAGCCACAGGTTAAGATCTGGGGAGGAGAAATTATGGCTTACCAGAGAATAAGATATCCACTGCAGGCAGATAGGTTCAGCAGGAAATGCCGAATACCATCCACCTGGCCAAGGTGCCTATCCTGAAAGATGTGGGGTGGCAGGGGCGTGTAGTCAGCAAATAGGAACCCATCCTTGCCAGGGACCTGATAGGAGCCATCTCTATATGTGAGTCTACAGGAGGTTAGCTCAGTATCTGGAGAGGCTGAAAGAGCTTTCTGGAGAACCTACTATGTGCCAAGGAGGTCCTCGGCTCAGCCATACCACTCAAGGGAAGAGGAAATCTGTCAGGAATGTTTACTGTGCCAGAGCAGCAAGATTCCCACCCTAACCTGCCCCACTTTTCCGTCCTCCCATCTTGTTCCTCAAACTTACCAGCTGGGGTAAAAAACCTTGCTCTACTCCAGCAGCTTCTTCTCCCTGGGGCATGCTCCCTCTTCTCCACCATTTGAATCCAGGATATTCATGAGCCATCAACTCACTTATGCCAGGAAGTATTCCCAGAGCAGCCTCTCGACAATTGGATGGGCCTTCCTATCTCTTTTGCTCCTTCTACAGTGTACTCACCTATGGAGGCTTCTGCCTTGGGGTCAGAAACACACCTACACTCCCTACTCTCAGATCTCAGGACCTAAGGTTCTGTAGTCCCTGTCACACTCTTCAGGTCCTCTATGGGGTGTGGCCATTTGGGAAGGAAAAGCAACTGTGGCATAAAGAATCAAACAAATGGTAGGTTAAGGAGCCTGAGAATTATGCCCGGGAGGAGTAGTCTGTCCTGGGAATGAGGTGGATCAACTTTGGCAACCAGGCATTAATGGGCTAGGTAGGCAAGTCTACTTTGCCTCATGAGCCTGTATCTTCATCCACCTAGTGCCAAACATGAGCCTTGTCTGGCAGTCTAAAAACCCAAAGCATGTAATATCCTGAGGGCAAGACTCACCATTTAGCAAATGCTTAATGAAGGAAGGCACAGGATCCACGCCTCCCCTAGGAAGGGCAAGCTCTACACTGAGGCAAGTGGAAGCTTCCTGGGAAACGAGTAGAGATTCCAGCTCAGCCTTGTGAGGCGAGCAGGGATGTACTCCCCAAAATGCACTGGTCTAAGCTCTAAGACACATAGTCTAAGATGGACTGTAACCTTCAATGTAACCAGAAGAGGGCCCGCCTCTGAATACTTTTGGCCTGGATCACCTGAGACACAAGGATAATTTGAGCCCAGGAGTTCAGGGCCAACCTGGACAACATAGTGAGATCCTGTACCGAAAATAAAATACAATAAACAAAAGCTGATCAAAATCGAAACCACAAAAACATCCTTTAAATCTCCTCAGTGAAACTGGAAACATTCACTGTGTCTGATGCGGGGGGGGGGGGGGGGACGACACAGTCCTTTCACCCGTGCATCCAAGTTAGGGTCAAGTCCCAGGTTACAGACCATCAGAGTCCAAAATGTCTTCTTAGGCAGAAGGGGAAACTGAGGTCCAGAGAGGGGACTGCTGAGTCTGCAGATGGCATTATTATCCCAGATCTGTCTCTCATGATGAAGAAGGATATTGGTCATAGCCCCAGACCTGGCTTTGATGTGCTCATCCTGGCTTCTGGCAGCCAGGAAAGCAACAGTCCCTGTCTGGGGCCCATGGGAGAGCAGGAACTTTTTATACTGTAACGGGAGTTGCCTCCTTAGATTGCTATTATCATAGGGGTCAATGAACTCAGATCGCCTGCTTGAGTGAAGAATGCTGGTTAATTAGGTAGAGCCCTGCTTCTGTAAGAGACTTGATCCATGGTTCCTGGAAACTTCCTACTTAGTAAGAGAACATGACACATGGGAAAGACACGATAAACACCGCAAACATGCATGATGAGTAAAAATTTTAAAAATGCACATGGTCAAACAGGGCACAAGATTATTCAGCCCTGTGAAGTCCAGGCAGTCAGGAGAGGCTTCCTAACGTGGAGGACCTGAAAGTGCACAAAAAGGCAGGAAGGAGCTTGGGTGGTTATGTGCTAGAAAGAGGACAAAAGAGTATTCTTGGCTACACAAAGGCCTCAAGTAGGAGTGGGCTGGACCCTTTCTCCAGGGAAAGTATGTGTGAGTAACCAAGACTGCGCTCTGGGCAGAGGCAGGAAGATGGACAGTATACTCTTATGGACAGCATGAGGTGAATATGATAAGATGTCTCCAGGACCCTGGGTAGCCTCATCCATAAGGAAGGAGAGTAAAAATATGTCAATCACTGTGTGAGCTTGGGGGGGGGGGGTGTCTACACTGCTTCAGCGGATTGTAACTGGGTTCCTCCCAGTTCAGGTTCTGTAGAGAAAGCCATGGTTACACAGCCAAGGTAGCTCCTGTCTTAGCTACATTTGTAGTCCTTCAGCAGGTGTTCCTTCAGCAGGTGTTACAGAAATGGAGACTGAGAATCAGGGAAAGGTGGATTCATCCAAGATTTCGGTAAACAGAAAGATCCAAGGCCCAGACTGGATGTGGGTGTGGCTCAGTGATACAATGTTTCTTTGCGGGTCATACACAAGGCCCTGAGTTCAATCTCTCCACCACCAGAGAGAGACAGAAAGAAAGAGACACACAGAGAGACAGAGAGATAGAGAGAAACCATCCATCCCAGGCTTGGGTTTTGTCCTCTATGCCCCCTCCCCAGCTACTGGGGCCTTTTGAGTTTGAATCCTTAGGAGGACATTGAGCAAAATGACTGCCCAGTGTGGGAAAGGGCCCTTGGCACCATTGCTGGGTCCTATGGCTGTGACAGAAACATCCAGATGTTGGTCTTGCTCACTTTCCTCAAACCTTCATCCCACTCTGGCAAGAGAAAATCAGGACAAATAAAAGAGAGAAATTGTCCCCTCAGCAGAGCATTAGGAGTCTGAATGGTTTTCGAATAAATAAAAGTCTCCACAGAGCCCCTGGCCAGGAATGACAGCAGCCCTAACTCTCCGCAAGATGTGTTTTTCTGCCTCTAGGTGGAAGTGAAGGGTGTCCATGGTAGGCTAAGTCAGGCTCTGACAGAGGCAACCTTTTATCACTGCTAATGTCCCATCAGTGCCTTCGCCCAGTGGCCACAGCAAATTGCCCCCTCTACTAGCTGCCCCTCCATGCCAGTCAGAAGAGGGTTGGGAGAAAGTGCTGTCCCCATCAAGGATAGAGAAGGGTCATTTTGGGCAGGACCTTGTCCTCTCCGGGCTGCTGGGACTCAGTCAGTAATTTTGGAAACAGTTTGTTCCTAATTTGCTCATTTTGCAAGTGCAAAATCAAGGCAAAGAGGACCTTGATAAATTGGTCAATGAAGCCAACAAACCAGGGCTGTGTCACCCGAATGAACCACCCCTGCACAGTGTGTCAGGAGTGAGGGACCTGCTTCCTAAAAGGGGCCTCACCAGGACAGAACCACACCTCACACAAACCACCCTCTCCTTGGCACCAGAGAAAGGCATCTGAGTATGGGGCAAGATGCCACACACTTTTAGTCCCAAGACTCAGGAAGCAGAGACAGGCAGATCTCTCTGACTTTGAAGTCAGCCTGGTCTACAGAGTGAAATCCAGGCCAGGCAAGGCTACATGAGAGCCTGAGGGGGGCAGGGACGGGGGAAGAGGCACGGATAGGAAAAAGAAAAAAAAAAAAGAACAGGAAAGAAAGGCATGATTGCTCTAAGTACCAATGGACCAAGGAAGTTGCAATGTCCAGCAATGGGTGGAAGAAACGCCCTGAGAGAAAACTCCCGAAACTGTCTGCTTCCTCCGCTGGAAGTGTCTGTTGGTCTTTGCTCATCATAGCATCAATTCATTATAGTGACTTGACTTCTGAGAGCCAGTTAAGTGACTGCAGGATCCAAATGCATCATTATTTCATTTAACGGATGGCATAAAAGAGGCAAATAGCATTTCACTTGTTGAGGGTTGCAGATGGGCAAGGCTAGAGGCTCCTATTCTTACTCTTGGGGAGAAAGTTGAAGCTGTGCAAGGTGGCAGCACGGCTAGAAGGAGCGCTGCATCGTGGAAGGCTGTAGCCAGCCCTGTACCATTCTGTGAGATCTCTACTTCTTGGGGTTGATACTGGTTCTTTTCTTTTTTTTTTTTCTCCTTTGAGACAGGGTTTCTCTTTGTAGCCCTGGCTGTCCTGGAACTCGATCTGTAGACCAGGGTGTCCTGCAACTCAGAGATCTTCCTGCTGGGATCACTCAATACTTCTCAGTGCTGGGATTAAAGGTGTGTGCCACCACCGCCCAACTAGGTTCTGGCTCTTTTGAACCCTGGTCAAAGCAAAGAAGGTGCTTTCCCAGACCATGACTATACATGCTTTCCTACTGAGGTTGGGTGGGGTTTTCCACTGCAGGAGTCAGTCCCATCTGCAAACCCCACACCTATCCCTGGGGATGGCTAAATCAAACCAAGATAGGGATGAAGCAGGAAGGAGGCACATGACTCCTCCTGAGAGGGTGGAATACTTAGGCTGAGTCTGTCGTCCCAGGGCCATAACACCAACTTTACACATACTCCAGGTGAACCTAGGATTCTTACTATTTAGCACTTCCTCAAGCCCTCTTAAGAAGAGGCTATTTCCTAGCCCTGGCTCCAACAAAAACGAAATGTTTTTGTTGTTGCTATTCGGTACTAGAGATTGAACGAGGGCCTTGTGTATATTAGGCAAACGTTCTACCATGGAGGAGCTACTTCCGTAACTAACCATGAATTCTTCAGTGATGCTGACCCAAGAATGGAATGTCTAAACAGGGTCTGCAAGGGAAGGTTACGCCACATTGGAGGCTGTTCTGCTACCTGGGGGACCAGGTGGAATTGAGCAACACTCAAGAGAACTGGGCTCTGTAGGGCAGGTGACACGGCCAGGGGGTTCTGATTCTTCAGGCTACACAAAGGAGCAAAGTCAACAGGACCACTGCTTTCCCAGTCAGTGTGGAAACACACTTCTCATCCCCTCTGCTTGCTAGATGTAGTGCCTACTTAGGCAACTGGAACATCCTATGCAGCATGTGTGGCAGGAAACAGGAGGGATGAGAATAGCAGTTAGAAAAAGGGGAAATGTCAGGGACCTTATCTCAGCATTTTCCCTGGAGTAGGCCAGCTGACAGAAGGGCAGTGATCCCTTTGGAAGGTATGATGTGGGGAAGGAAATTGTCCAGGAGTAATCATGGCTCGCAAGAATCCTAGGTCCCATCTCCTCTGTGTCCTGAATGTGGGCAGATAGGGAACACTTGGACCTTTCCAGAGATGACCAAGCCTGAGAATTCCTTTCAAAGAACAGCACCATCTGTCTCATTCCTTTCCATAACTGGGCAAACTGGGTCGCAGAGACTCTCTAGGTGGTACCTTAAATCACACAATGAACAGTGGCACCTCTAAGACCATGCCTATGCCACGGATCCTGAGTCCAGGCTAATCATGACCTTACCTGGTGGTCAGAGCTGACTCTGTCTTCACGCTAAGTAAGAGTATCATTAATGGCTTCTGTAGTCTCCAGGAAAGTGGGATGGGTGATCAGGAGGCCTTCCTAAGGGGGGAAATGGGAACAGGGAGAATGTGGAGGCTTCTGCCTAATTAATTCCCACTAGCTTGTTGGGAAGTTCTCTTTGGCCCCTCTGGCAACCTAGCACTTTCTTGCTGAGGGCTTGATCACTAAATAAGGAAGGAGGAGCTTTAGGGAGGCAGAGGTAAAGAGAGAGACTCGCTGATAGGGAGTCCTCAGGGAGGAGGACCAGGATATGGACTCAGAAGTTTGCAACAAGCCACTGAGGTCTTACCTAAAGATCCAAGCCAGATGCTATGGGATGGCTGAGAGCAGACTTTAGGTGGGGTTCACTATCTGTGATTTAGACAAAAGACAGGAAAGGGGCTGGGACCCCACCCTAGGGGCAGTAGGTATGCTAGGCATGCCCAGGCCCTTCAGAGGATAGGGCATTAGCAAGGGTGGATGAATGGATGGACAAATAACTGTGACAGTACATCATCTCTGCTTGCTACTACTTAGAGTCAGGCCAGGCAGTCCTGCAGATCAACTCCAGAGTAGTGAGGTTGGTTACATTGCTCTCAGAACCGTGTGTGACTGCCTCCTCCTGATCTGCTCTTGGCAGTGTCTTGAGACCTTACCTCCACCTCCACCCCAGTGAGATTAAGATTGTAAGAGCCAGAGGAGATGGAGGTCACCAAGGAAACAAGGTCTTCTAAGCCCAACCCAACCGATGCTCATATGATCTCACAGAGGCCGAGGCAGCATGCACAGGGCTTGCTGGGTCTGCACCAAATGGGGCCCTAGAGCTAAGAGAAGTGGACACAAGCCCCCATTCCTAACCCAGAAGCTATCTCCAATTGATAGCCACTTGAAAATGAAAATTTAGTTTTCTTCAAGAGAGTCTCACAGAGGGGGAATCTATCTTAATAGCAGGTCATACACCCAGCAGTAGATGGTCAACAGAAAACAAGTTCAGTGACATCTTTGGAGGTTCCTTGTCACACAGGCATATTTTTCTTTTAAATGAGAGCAATTCCAATCACCGTTCCTCCCCTCTGCTCTAATCCCTCCATCTTTACCACCTGCCAAGACTGAACCAGAAGATCTCTACTTCTCAAAAGTGCCTTCTAAGTAGATAGCATTAGCCCAACTGGACAGATCAGTAAACTGAGGCTCCAGCAGTTCTGAGCCACTTATTTAGGCTGGTTGGGGGGCAGTAGATAGGCTCAGACTCTCAATTCAGCTTCTCCTGCATTAATGCAAGAGGAGCATGCTGTAATCTTTTCTTTTTAATAAGCCCATCTTATCTCAATATGCAAAACTATGCACTCGGCATGCAAATTAGCATTTCCTGCCTTGCTCCCAGGGTGGCAGTGCAGCCTTTGGGTTTTACCAATGATCTGACAGTCTGCCCTCTCCACTGCTTCTAAGCTACTCTGCTCTCTCTGCCTGTTATACCACGGCACCTGTAGGCTGGGCTTTGCAGAAGAGTATTGAGTATTTGATGTCATGTGTTTGGTGAGCAGGTCTTAGATCCTAGGGATGTGTCAAGAGCCTTCTGAACATCCTAGCCCTGCCATTCCCTGGACCCCAGCACAGCAGAGTCTGCATTCTGACCATAAGGATTCCTGCAGTGGCTTTCTGGAGGTGGAAGAAAGGACAGTTCAGGTGACAAGAACCTTGGACAGCTAGTTAAAGGGATCAAGGTAAGATCTGCTCAGAGAAAGCCAGCGAAGAATTTAAGGTCTGCCCTGTTGTGAGGAGTGAAGCTTCACTATGACAAAGGATCCCGCTGCACTGGAGCTCAAAAGCCAGGATGATGGGAGGCCAATGGCAGGATGGCACACAAGCTGTGGCCACAAATCATGGAGGAAATGTCCCATGAGCACAGGGTGGAAAGGACAGTCATTCTAGTGCTTTGGTCTGATTCATGGTCAGGGAAGCATCTTACTGGGCCCAGGCAACCTTGAGCTCATCACCTAACATCAATGCAGCCCAGTCTTTTTGGAGGGAAAATGGGGTCAACGAGCTTGTCTTCCTCTCAGAACTGTGGGTAGATTACTGGGGGGTTGACCTACTGCTAAGTTTGGAAGCACTTGTGGAAAGCCCATAATCATGATGCATTCCTGGTTCATGAAGGCATGAACAGCATCCCCATCCCTGCATACACTGCCTTATCTGAGGTGGTGAGCCATGCCTGGCACATGCCAGACGATGTAGAACTGAGCCTCAGGCCAGAGACAGGACCAGGACTGGGGTATACTGCAGAGTGATAATCAGCGAAGGCAAAGCCAGGGGCAGAGCCTTACTTGCTGCTGAGGTGTGCAGGGAAAGGAAGCTGGAACAAGAAGTTTCCCACAGAGAAATATGAGAATAGGATCAGGAGGTGAGGTCCAGGTCAGGTCTAGAATGTTCTGTTAGCAAGGTCCTGGGAGAGTCTCTGGGGACGGATCTATCTGCCCCTGGGGGCATGGGCAGATAGAGCAACAACAGTCAGGCAACTCTGCCTCTTCAAAGACCCAGCTTTTAAGCATCAGGAAAGTTATTTTAGAGCTAAGTTTGATGGAGACCCCAATACATGACAGATTGAAATAGGGTTGCTCTGATGGAGGAAGTGAAGGGGTCCCAAGATTCCCAGAACAGAGTTAAACACCCTGTACCAGACTGGGGTACAAGGAAAGATGGGTACGGGGCAGGCCTCAGTCCGAGGACTCTGAACTGTCATTTTCACCCTTCCAGGGTGACCTAGGGATAAACTTTTGAAGCTTCGGGCTTCACACTCTCATTGAAGAATGGAGGGTCTTTGTCCCCTGGGTACTGCTGGTCTCTCAGTTCCAGAACTGATGTGGGCGCTGCACCCCATCACGTAGTAGCAGAGCCTGTTTATCCATCTTCCCAGAGCTGAGGTCCTGACGAGCTCATCTGCTTCTTGGCTCAGCTAATTGGAATCACTTCCCCGCCTTTTTCCCTCTGACTCTCAGTAAATTATTCGAATTCCCCCAGTCAGAGGCCTGGGTGATGGACAGCCCTGTCACGGCAGCCTAAGTGTTTAGAGAGCAATTGTTCTGTGGAGGGCTGCCATTCCTCAAGCTTGTGCTGTGCAAGGTGCCACAGGGAGAGTCTTCCCGACCCTGTCCTTGCCCCTGCCCCTGCCCCTGCCCCTGCCCCTTCCCTTGCTCCACACCAGCCCTGCACCAGAGCCTGCTTGGTCTACCCCTCCAAACGCGGGCTTCCGGTATGTGATCCTTGTCATAACAATCAGAGCAGCCGAGAGGTATTGCTCTTAAACCCTCAACACACATTTTTATAACCTTTCTGTTTAATAAGAAAGAGACAGCTCCAATTAGCTGGGAATATTCTGCAGAAATGGGATTATTTTAAAAGCTCCGGCAATATTATAAAATAGCTTCAGTAAGTGAACAGCTGTTGCTGGCCCCGCCCGCCATGCGCACTGTGCCTCCCGCACCCTCACACCAGGGCTGGGGCCCCTCTTAGTTCCGCAGACACTCTAGCTCCAATGCTGAGAGCTGTGCTCTGACTCACAGTCCAGGGGTATTTCTTCAAGTAGCCACATGTGAGTCATGCTATGTGGGGTACAGGGACCTCCTTGTCCCAGACAGGTGGGAGGGAACAATTTCTAGTTTTCCCTGAGGTTGCAGTCCCATTTTTCCAGAAAAGTCCATGTGGAGACTCCAGTGTTGTCTTTAAAGGGCCTCCAGGGACTGAATGTCGATCAGTGATAGAGGCCTTGCCTAGCATGTGCAAGACCTTGGGTTTCATCACAAAGCCACAAAATAAATATAATGAAACAAAGTACTTCCAGCATGTCCTTTTGCCCCTGTGACCTATGACCTCTGACTCCAGGACTTCTGTTCGATGTCCAGGCTTCCCCAGCTTTTCTAGAGGGCCAGTCAAAGAGACAGGGCATTCCCTTTTCAAGGGGTCACTTTTCAGGCCTGCCCCAGTCCTAGGTGAAATGTTACCTAAAAGTTCCCTCCCCAGTCCTTATTGGGGACAACAGACACCCCTCTTTGGAACTCCTACCCTCTCCTATGGGCCTGCTGAGTCATTTTATCCAGAAGGGCTACGGTGCCTGATGCCTCAGCTGTAGAAAGCTTTCTCAGCAGGTTGTCCAAGCCTCCATAGCTGAGGTGCAAGTGTCTGGAGATCCTGACTCTTGTTTCCCTTTCTGCTATGGCAGCAGATCCCCCAAAAACAAAAACAAAACCCTGGGCTGCATTTTATCCACAGGCTCACTCTCAGCTCCTCTGGGTCACTTAGAGCAGTGACCCAATGCCACCAGCATAGCCACTAAAGAAGGAGCCAGGGTAGGACCTCAGCAAGTCCTAGGTCCTCCTTGGCTTGCTGAGCAGAGAGACAGGAGGGCTCTGCATTCCTGCTTACTTGCCCCTTGGCCCATAACCATGAGTCTCCGCAATGCTAGGTCCCTTTAAAAGCTTAGGCTAAAGAATGAAAGATGTTTGAGGAACCTTTGGGGATGTATGGACTAGGAAGGGACTGGCTCACGTCACTATGGAGCTGTGGAAACAGACTAACTGTGAGGAAACATCTATGCTGTAGTAGAAGGCAGGCTAGGAGAACCCAGGCTGTCAGCCTCAACCCAGGCATTTGCCCTTGGTGGGAGCCAACACAGGCAGCACTGGGATATGGATTCTCAGCCCTGGGTTGGTAGGTATGAGCCCTGGCTCTCAGTTGCTCAAGTGGGCATCGGTAACTCTCTGTCCTGAGAATTGGGAATGGGGTGAGGCCCTACTTTTGAGGGCAGGACCCGAGGGCTGATAACGTACAGGCCAAGGTTGGGGGTAAGTGGTAGGCAAGGAGGGCTCCTGCACATGCTTTATGATAGAACCAAATCAAAGATCCAGACAGTTGGAGCTCTTTGGGGTCTTCTGAGGGTCTTCTTACCTATCCTGCCAAATATCCCCCAGGTCTGGCAGAGTGGAGGGTTAAAGGTCTTCCTCAAGGCTATAGGGGTGAGGGAAGCTGCCTCATGGCCTAGGGAATAACTGTACAGTGGCCTCCTCTTGGAGTTGGGAATGTAGGTGTAGGTCTAGGCACCCTGCCTGGGGAATGGGAACAATTTCGGGACATCTTTGGTAAGAGACTGCAGCCTAGGAACTGCAGCAGGAGGCAAGCATGCCATGTGTTAAATGGGGAAAATGAATTTTACACCCAGACAAAGTGACTTTTATCATGTTAACGACCATAGTTTGCTTATCGTGTCTGGAGCAGTGAAATGGGGCCTGTGGATGTTTTTCTTTTAGTTCTGCTTTTAAATGGAAGCATTCCCCCCCCCCCCCCCGACAAGCCAAGCCCTTCAAACTGGGATGACAGAAATGTCAACTCAGCAAAAATAAAATAAGTTTTTATTTTGTTTTTTTTTTTGCTTCTCCACCCTCACCCTCTAATTTTCAACTGTATCCTCCATTAAAAAAAAAAAAAAAAAGCACATGGGTTCTGACTGGGAGGCAGGAAGTCAGCTCTAGTCCAGCTCCTCCCTGTGTGACCTGGGACCAGCCTCTCCATTTGTGTTTGTTTGTTTTGTTTTTTGTTTTTCGAGGGTTTCTCTGTGCGTAGCCCTGGTTATCTGGTACTCGATTTGTAGACCAGGCTGGCCTTGAACTCACAGAGATCTGATTGCCTCTACCTCCCAAATGATGGGATTAAAGGTGTGCACCACCACACCCGGCCAGCCTCATCCATTTCTGACCCCAGTTTGTCCATCAGGATTAAGGAAGTATGCTGGGGATGGAAGTACAGCCAGAGACCTGCTCTGCTCTGGCCCTTGCTCAGATAATGATGTCAAACATCACTCTGGGAGTTCCTGGTCCAGAACTTCCTCTTCTAGTACCCAGAGACTCCTAGCTAGCAAGTCAGGGCAATCATTCCTGAACCCGGAGTGCCCCCAGAGGCTGGTAAGAGGTCCTGAATGGAAAAGACAAAGGTTCTATGGAACCAAGGCTGTTTTTCTGAACTCTGCTGGCCATCCCTAGCCACTCCACCCCCACCTCTTCAGTCTGCATACAGAGCATCCCATTGGCACATGGCAACTCCATATTGTACCCATCAGTTTTTAAGAAAACACCATCTGATGCCTTGTGCAGTTGCCCAGGCGGGTAGCACCCAGCTCCCCAGAAAAAGCCTGCCCTGGGACCACTGGGATATGCTCAGCTAAGGCAAATAAAGAGGTCTTGGGTCTGGCAGATCTGAAAACCCCTGCCCTGACACCGTGTGATCCTGCCCTGGAAGGCTTGCTGCAACCAGACAGGCAGGGCGTCTGAACAGCAGAGATCAGTGGACAATTAGCCAGTCCAGTGAAGGTAATTAATCAATGTTCCAGGCCTCTCATCCATCCAAGGCTCTGTGCTCACTGCTCTGTCTGGGCCCTCATTGAAATCAGGGCCTGGGCAAAGCTAACAGGAATGCACTCAGTTGTCATCTGTGTCCAGCACATACTGCGTCACCAGCACTACTACTAACAGCTCAGTGCTTCTGTTCTTGTCGTAGTCACTGTCACTGTGACCATTACTACATTGCTGTCCCTCTCACAAAACTCATTAATTCACTGCACCTTCCCCACCTACACTGTGTTCACCCTCCCCTGGCTCAAAGACTTCACACTGTTTCCTTCTTTGATTCTTCTCACAATCCCAAAAGACATAAGGAGGTATGCCCATTAAAGTGAAGGGTGAAGACCTGGCCTCCCTGAATATAAGCTGATTCATCTAGGAGGGCCTATCCTCCCTCTTACATCAGTCAGGATGGACTCAGTTAGGCTGCAATAACAGTCATCTAAATCTTCGTGACTTAAAATAATGAAGGTTTATTACCTTTCCCTGCTCCATGTCCTTCATGGGTCAGCTGAGGCTCTGTTCCATGCCATCTTCACACGGAGAGCAGGCTGACCAAACAGCTAAGCCTGGAAGATTGACTGTTGTCATGGTGGATGAAGACAGGGACTCCTAAAGGACTCACACCAGCTGATGAATTCTTTGGCCCCGTTAGAATTTTGCTTACCACTCTCATTGGCTAGAGCCATACGTGCAGCCACACCTAACCACCAGGGGGCAGAAAGGTGCACTCCTACTTTTAGTATGAAGCAAGGTGCTAAACTGACGAGGGCATCAAATCTCCCCACCCCCTTTTCCTTCTATCCTTCACCTCCCAGTCCTGTATGCCCACGTTCTCCAGCCTGCTGGTCCAGCAGGATCGTGAGGGCTGAGATGAGATGTCCCTAATCTTCCTGTGTGAGCCTTTTGGTCTCTCTTGGCTCCCAGATCTAAAAGGTACTCAAGTAGACAAACAAAGAGGAGCAGGGAGGGATTCCTAGAGAAGAGGTCTCTCTGGGGAAAGGCTTGTGAGAGAATAGGACTGGAGTACCTATCTTGTTCCCAAGGAGCTTCCTGGAAATGGAATTGGGGAGGGGGCAGCTTCACTTGGGCTCAGGTGGTGCATTTGGCCAAGAATGTAGTGAAAGGTTACCGTGGGAGAGACAGAGACTGAAACCAGCTAGAGAGTGTAGAATTCAAGAGAGAAGTTCATGGGGCAGGTGAGGGAGAGGCCAAGACAAAGGAGGAGGGTAAATGAGCTGGTCACCTAGTGACCAGTCTGCAGGCATTTGTAACACACCTTCTGGGAAACTTCTCTAACTTGGATAAGGATCCCCTGAAGTTTGAGCTGTAGGAATAAATCTGAGGCTAGGGAGTTGGGAGGAAGAGGGAATTGGGTAGCAGATCCAGGCAACCAGGGCTCAGCCTCGGGGCTCCAATTATCAACGAGCAGGGAGAAGTGAGGTGGAAAGATGGGAATAGGACCAAGTAAA
Source organism: Lophiomys imhausi (assembly GCA_907164525.1). Classification (NCBI taxonomy): domain Eukaryota; kingdom Metazoa; phylum Chordata; class Mammalia; order Rodentia; family Muridae; genus Lophiomys; species Lophiomys imhausi. The sequence continues at coordinate 16,812,808 of CAJQZJ010003646.1, forward strand.
ACTATCTCTTGTTCTTCTAGTATGAGGGTGTGGTTCTTCTCACACCATCCATCACTGAGCCACAGAAGACTAGCTGTGATCAATAAAACAAACAATTATCCTGTCATTACTGATTGCAGGCCTGCGGCCTGTTGGCAGCGGGTGGGGCGGGGGATGGTGCACCCAGGCTATAATCAAGAGTCTGATGGAAACAGTGTACACTCTGGGTGTTGATTCAAGATTGGGGTGCAAGGGATGAAGACTAAACACTGGAGTTGCTAGGCAGGGCTGCCCTAGAGTGGGAGTGTGGGACAGGAAGACAGAACTGTATCTGGTAAGCCACAAGTAGAGAAATGGGGTTAAGCCATTCCTCATATAGTTGTTGGTGGGATGGGATGGCCCATCCTCCACCCCTCCCTCCTTCTAACATCTCCTTTCCTCCGTAAGAGCTTATGCTAAGGGCTGTATTAGTTAGACACTATGAGTGATCTCAGTCGTGAATTACACACCCTCCTCTGACAGCCTAGTTCACCTCCCTCATCTTAGGGTCCCTAAACACTCAGCCAAATAATAAAATTTTCACTACTGCCCCCTCAGGGTGCTTTATCTCGGCTGCCTAGACAGGGAAGGTATCCAAGGCAGTCCAAATGGGTCTAGTTACTATGACCCTAAAACCTGGCTCCTGAAAGATGCTTAGGGTCCAGCCTGGGAGTGAGCAAAAGCAGACCCAACATGTATCAAGTCAGCCAAGAGGAGCTGAGGCCGCATAGCCATGCTACCTCATCCCCACTAACTCTGCTCCCTGCTGTATTCCCAGCCCCACAGAGGGGAAATCTCTCTCCATCAGAGGGAAGGGACAAGAGAAGTGATTTATTATTCTATTCCATTATGCCTGTTTCCAGAGAAACTAATTATGGTGCATTGTTGTATTAGATACTTCCAGAAAGATTACATTTTCTTACTTTGGCCGATAAAAAAATTAAATCCATCAGTTTTCCTAAACACATTACAGTAAAGACAGACTTGCTCCTCGTAATTATTAATCAGTCGGATTTGGGGACGCAAAGCATTTGACTTAAGCTCAATATGGTCACGAACAATGTCCCAGGATTGCATCTGGTATTGAAACAATTTTTCAATTTATTAAAAAGTCATTAATGTAGTTGGGATGGTAGGCAGAGGGGAAGAGCCAGAGTAAGACACTAAGCCAGAGTTCTGCACAGGGGAAGAAACCCCTGGTATACATTCCCCCTAAGCTTGCCTCATTCAAGGAGACTGTTCAAATTGAAAATGGACCTGGTAGTCATCCCAGCCCCGCTGCCCCACTAATATGTCCATCCAGGTTATGAACTGTATTGGACAGGCTGGTGGTAGGAACAGGTTACTCACAAGGAACAGTTTGCTCGACTGAGCCCTGAGCCCACTCTTCCATAGTTTTGCACAGGGGGCTGAGTCAGCCTGACTCCCATTTTGGCAGGGAGACAAGCCCTCCTACAGCACAGGCTCTTGGAGCCCCCACGTGGGGACATGTGGCTGTTTGGAAGGACACCTGGTGAGGCCGGGTGCCTCGTTCCAGTCGCTGGCCCTGCTCATTCAATCATTTAATTACTCCTCTGACACTTCCTGCTCCCAGAAGGGATTTTCAAGGGTTTAGGAGGCTGGCAAGCTACAACTCGAGTTTAGTTTGAATCCTGTTCAGGTCAGAACTGAGGAATGGCAATAGGACCTGGGCATATGTCACAGCTCAACCACTCAAGAATTGTTGACCTTGGACAAGTCATTTAACCCCACTGAACCTCAGTTTCCACTTCTGGAGGAAGAAGGTGCCTCATACAAGACAAGGAGAGTTATAAGACTGTGTTTATCCTTCCTTAGCTGGAGTTCTGTTATGCTTCATGTCCTTCCCCCCAAGTCTCGTGAAGTCTGGCTCCTCTAAGGTACTGCTTCATTCATGCTGTTCTCTCTGCCTAAAATGCCTACCCTTTCCACATATCTTTCTTCTAGAAAATTCCACTTGTTCTTCCTTTAGACTGTCTTAGTGATCTCCCTCAAATCTGGGGCAGGAGCCTCTGGGTATTCGTGCAACCCCTGGAATACATCTTCTCCATCTCATGGTGCTAACAAGAGCTTGCTTCATCTTCCCCTATAGGTATGGGTCCCTGAAAGGCCAACTTTTGTCCCTGATACCCTTCAAGCAGTGTAGAGACTGCTTACCTTCCATTTGAGACCTGCCCCCCTCCAACTCAGCCCTTGGACCTTCCTGGATGGGCAGTCTGACCTTTCTGTAGGTGCATTGCAGACATATTGTCTGGTCTACTGGTTTAAGAACCTTAAGACCAGAGGACCAAGCCAGGCAGTGGTGGTGCACGCCTTTAATCCCAGAACTCAGGAGGCAAACACAGATCAATCTTTGTGAGTTTGAGGTCAACCTGGTCTATGGAGTGAGTTCCAGGACAGCCCAGGGCTACACAGAAAACAACAACAACAAAACAAAACAAACAATGGTGGGCCAAGAAAGCCTTCGTGACAACTGGTCCTTCTTCCCCTGTACCCTGCCCTGAGCCTAGTCTAGACAAGAATCCAGGGAGAGAAGACAGTCTCACTCTCAAGAAGTCTGTCCCTTGACAACCTTAGCAAACACTGCCTTTGTGCACCTTAGTATCTCAATATATGTTCAGTTCCCCCAATTTCTGAACAAAGATGGAGGTGGGATGAATGGTGGCAAAGACTCCAGAGGAGGGAAGAGGACCCAGGAGAGTGGGATTAAGCATTGGCAGCATTTGAGGGTGATTAGGGTGACTGGGCCTGAGCTCACATGAGCTCCAGGCCTGTCCTGGTCCCTGCTGTCACAGACCACAGGCTGCAGAGATGGACCCCTGTGTGCCAGGCTCCTGTCCCCTCCACTCACCTCTCACCTGTGGGCAGGTGGAATTGCACATGTTCCAGGATCCAGACACTCTATTTCCTTGGGATTTATGGAGGTTTTTATCTTCCCTCCTTGATCACTGGTGAGAGAAAAGAGAGAGCATGCTCTCTCCCTCCCCTCCAGAGGAGCAAGGAATAGCAGCCCGACCACCCTCAAGCTTGGAAAACACTGTCAGAACCCCACCTTAGCAAACCCTCCTTCCCCCCACGGGGCCCGGTGGATATGGGGAGGAGATGGCAGCCATTTAAGCTGTCACCAGCTCCATCAGAGGATTTAAATCACTGACATGGTAACAGCGCTGTAGATTACTGTGCGGGAGCCACGGGGGTTCAGCAGAGGCAGAGGGATAGGAGGGGATTAAGGAGATACAGGCCAGAGTTATTGCCCTGGTCCCTGAGTGGCGAGTTCTTTGCAGCTAAAGTCAGCCCGGTAGGGGGAATCTGAGCACCCCACCTGTCTCTCCACCAAGATCAGAACACCCAAGGAACCCACATGCCCCTGAGCTTCTCCAGGACTCTCCCGACTCATGACTCACATTCACTCTCTGAGTCTTCCAGATGAGAGTTGAGGTCTTGGCTTGGGTTTCCCCCTGGTTACCTGTGGACCTTGCACCCAGAGATCTTACAGCTATGGGTCCCCCCCTAGAGGGGGTGGGGGCACCTGGCAGGGAGCCTGCCTGGTCCCATTCACAGGCGTCTAGCCATTGTCTCTGATTGCATGGTATTAGTCCTAAATTACAGCCTTTGGGAGGCCGCATGTAAAAATAAAATAGAATAAGTGTCAAAAGACAAAGAAAATATTGATTCTTCGGGGGGAAAAGAAAGGATGGTTTGGTTAAATTAAAACTTCGAGAGGAAATAGAGTCTAGAGAGATGGTCCCTAAGATCCAAGAGCAGCCTTGGGCAGGGTGGAGGTGTCCTGGGGAAACCATCATTCAGTGTACGTGAGCCATGAGATCCTGATCTATCCAGGCCAAAGTGAGGAGCCTGAAGATAAGGTGAGGTTTTATCTTTTGGAGGGACAGCGTTTTGGAGACTCGCCAGAAGAAGGCGGAAGGGTGCCCTGGGGCTCTGACAGGCCTGGGGCTGGTTATGGGAGCTCTCCGTGGTGCTGACGGACATTTCCCTAGTGAGCCGCCTTTCCGGTTTCTTCCCATCCCCAACCCTTCTCAGACAGACTCCATCTTTTCTTCTCTGCCCGAGTTTCAGTTCCAGAGTGAGGCCTCCATCACAATCCAGTGTACCTCGTCCAGGAACCCTCTACAATCATTTCTCTTCTGGTTCTTCTTCATCCTCTTTCTCTCCTCTCCCGCTGAAAGACCTGGATCCTGCCCAGGCTGTCAACAAGCCACAAAGGATGAAGAGACAAACTAACAAATTGAAGCTCTAACCTGCCTGCAGGGCAGACAGACAGGGCAGACATGTCCTTTGTAGGTGGCATTTCCCTTTAGGAAATACTGTCCTCAGACGTAGAGCACCATAAGGCCAAGACCAGTTACTAAGCAGCCCTGCTTATGAATACCCCTGGACCTCCGATTAAGAGCATGAGGTATTACACCCAATGAGACAAATAGAGTCCCTGAATGGGTTGCTTTGGTAACAGAGTAGCTGAAAACATCCCTGTCATCACACACATCCTGGGCTCCTCTAGAGGGACCAGGCAATTTTGAGGTTACTTCTGTCTTTCTAGAGTAGTGGCTCTCAACCTTCCTAATGATGCAAGCCTTTAGTTCCTCATGCTGTGATGACCCCCAACCATAAACCTGTTTTCATTGCTACTTCATAGCTGAAGTTTGCTACTGTTATGAACTGTAATATAAATATTTGTGGAGACAGAGGTTTACCAAGGGAGTTTCAAGACACGGGTTGAGGACTGCTGTTCTAGAGGTCTGAGACTCAAATTAGGACACTCCTGCTTCTCCAGAGAGGAAAATGCGCTGAGAGGACATCTAGCTGGAAATTCACAGTCCTTCACTCAGCCACCACAGCCATGGGAAGAAGAGGCTCTAGACTTGTTCCATGAGGCTGCCTTCCTGTTTTGCAGGGGGCCACATAGAGATATATGTAGGCGCTTCCCATGATTGGCCTATGAACTGAGCACAATTTTGAGGTCACTCCTGTAGCTGGCCAGGGCTTGAGCTGGTTCTTGTCAGAGAAGAAGTAAGGTCTCTAGAGGCAAAGACACTTTACCACAGGGTTCAGGGGACCTGCCTGAACATCACCCCCTCCTAAGCTGCAGCACCTTTGCCTCACTCAGCTTAACAGCTCCCACCTTCACAGTCTATTGTGACTGACCTTGAACCCTGGCAAGATGAGTCACTAAGGTAGGTTGGTTAGAAGGGCCTTGGTGTGGCTCAGACTTTGACACCTACCCACCCATCAGCAAGTAGGCTCAGGAGTGCTGTGGCCTGATCCTCTTCCCTGGGAGTGCCTCCTCTGCTGAAGGTGGCCTACATTGGTGAGGGGAACTGCCTCTGGTACAAAGAATCCCCATCCCCTTCCACAGCCTTACAGCTGGTCCTGTTTGACTCCCTGAAAGCATTGCTCTTGGTTGAGGCTTTGCTGTGGCCTCCTTTCAGCACTTGTATTTTCCTGACTCCGCAGTTCATGCTAGAAGACAATTTGGGAACCATGACCTTCTTAGGGTGGGTGACTCTTCAAGGGCCACACAGGCACTGAACAAGAAAGCACCCCATTCCTTCATACTTTCTTACATATCCATATATCTCTAGTGTTCTTACGTTGTCTGTGGTTTGACCCCCCCCCAAGAGTGACCTCTCCTCCCCTTTGTCATCTTTCTTTAGGCTCCCTCAGCTCAGCCTACACCTCATAACCTGTTCTTGCTCTGAGCCACCCTCCACCCTAGCCCAGGGCCCACACTGCCAGTTTTCACCTTGAAGTTCCTTTGTCATTTCCAGTGTTTTTCTTTGTACCTGCTCCAAACAGAGGGGCCAGGATGCATTGCCATGTGTTATGGAGGGTGGAGCTTTAAGATCCAGAGCCCAGGGACCTTCTCTGCACCATTCATAGGTGCTGAGCACAGCCTGGCCCTACCCCAATAGGCCGCTCAAGTGTACACTCACTCTATCATCTTGGTCTTGGCCAATCTAGCAGATCCTTTACCTACCTTTCCCAGCATGAATATTCACTCTCCACCCCATGGGCTCAGTGTTTAGACCCTACACCGTGCTTCTGTAGTCCCTGTTGGCCTCCTCAAAAAACTCCCTGTACCCGCAAACCCGTTCACATTGCCCAGAGAGGCCCAAAAGTCTACCACTTCCTTGTAACCCAGAGTAGGTGTCTTGTTGTGCAGATAAAGAACAGAGGCCCACAGGAGTGAAATGCAGGCAGTTGCCTTGGTGGGGGATGGGTTGCAAAGTCCTAGAGAGATGGGAGTCGCTTGCTGTTTTCAAGATGAACCTCCTTCATACATTGCTTGCCTGGTTCCAGTTCCTCTCCAGCCTCCCCCCCCCCAAAGGTCCCTCTTTGTAGCCCTGGCTGTCCAGGGAACTCTCGGTGTAGACCAGGCTGGCCTCAAACTCACAGAGACCCACCTGCCTCTGCCTCTTGAGTGCTGGGATTAAAGGCGTGCGTCATCATTCTGGCTCCAGCATCTTTTCTTGCCCAGACCAAACAAGATCTCAATAGTCTGTCTTGGGGAGTACCAGTCTTCAATAATCCCCCCATCTCTTCCCTGTCCTTCTTGCTTACCTTCTTACTTCTAGCTCTCTCCTCTGCTTTTCTGTCTCCCTCTTCCCATAGGAAAATCATTTCAGGCTCCAACTGTGCTCCAGGCTCCCATCGTGTGGCTTCAGACAAGTCGCTCACCTCTCTGGATCTCCATTTCCTCAGGAAATGGTATAATAACAGATCCAATCTTACCTGGTGCCTTGAGCAGGCTCACTTTGAAGGGACTTAGTTCAAAGAGTGGGTCCTGTGACAATATGGCAGTACTAGCAACGATGCTAGCAAAATGGCTGCTCTTCTCTAAATCCTCCTTAATCTCCACCCATGAGGATGTTTTCTTTATCAAATGTCTTGCAAAAGCTGCCTACATCCTCACAGTTACTTCCTTTCTGAGTTCCTATTTCTCAGCACTAAGACACTAAGTGTCTTCCTGTGGGAACATGCCCCTCACCAGAATAGACCAGAAACCCGTACCCCCACGTGGCATATATGCACGCTCACAAATACACACGTGTGTGCGCGTGCACACACACACACAAATGGTAAACAAAATATAATTCATTTGTAAAGGAGACTCTAGTCGTGCCATCCATCTTAAACTAAAATTCAATACTTCTCCACACAGCTTGCTGCGCCTTGATGAATGGAGAGGACAAAGGCTCTGCCTCAGCTTGCTGCTGAGCCTCCCTCCCTAGAGCAAGGGAATACCAGCCACAAGGTCCAGAGGGGATGGAAGGAGCAGAGTCCCAGCCATTGCAGGAAGTCAATACCCAACCTATCCTAAGAGGTTTCAACAGGAAGCGCTCTGGCTTCCCTCTACCTTCACCTAAGGCAGCCTCCCTTAGGAACACTTCGTCCCTCTAGGACGCTGCATGCTTTTCCGGGCTCTTTGGAGTTACGGTACCTCAGACTACCAAGATGCCAGCTCCCAATGCACGTCTCCAACACCAGCCTCCTCTTTTCTAGTAACATTTCCCCACACCTGCCTAGACTCAGGCCCTTATGGCCTGTGATCACTTTCCAAGGGCCCTTAGCCTTTGTCTAGGGTGTTGCTTCGCCCTAGGTCATCATTCCTTCCCTTCTTAGCTTGGAGAACGCCTCAGGACTAAGGTCCAGCTCAATCTCTCCTTTCTGGAAAGCAGTCTTGACCCTCCCGAGCACAGCCAAGTTCAAGTCAGGATGGCTAGAGCTTTGAGGTAAGGCTGGTGACGGAGGACAGGGGAATGTGTCGCTCTCCCACCGCCCCAGTTAGGCTAACAGGGGACACAGAGTGAGCGATGGTGGGACATGAAAGGGATTCGGGGGAAGCCGTGTAGTCCACACGAGGTGCCCAGGTGGGGCTTTGCACTGACAAGCCAGGCCCTTTCCCTCATCTCTGCCTAGGGCAGGAGTCCCGGTCGACCAGTGTCACAGCACCCGGGTTAGCACTGCACGCTGCCCGGCCTCGCTAAGTGAACATTCCTCCGCTCGGGGGAGTTTTATGGCTCGCCGTGCTTCCTCCGCAATGGCCTGTGCTGTTTACGAACCTCTCTCTGGCTTGGAAATAGACTGTCTTTCCTGAACGATTTTCTCTTTTCCCATTTACTAAACATTGATTTCCCCCCTCCTGCGCCTCTAATAGAGCAGAAACCAATACGTCTTTGTTTGCTTTGCTCGCGCGTTCCGCGCACAGGCGGCGGGGGGCACGGGCTGCTGCGGCAGGGCCAGGCGGCTGCTCCGCGCATGTGCTTCGGTCCAGGTGGCGCTGCCCTCCGCCGCTGCGAGCTCCAGCACTGCCGCCCGTGGCCTGCAGGGGACCAAAGTCTGGGACACCGGAATAGTGGGGGAACACATCCTTGGGTCAACAGGGCGGTAGAACCGGGAGCCTCCAGCTGTCTGGGATTGCTGTGGGAGCCGGTCGCAGGTATACTAGAAAGGCGACTGTACCAGTAGTCTCTGAATTCTTCAGTTCTGCCTGCGATGCCATTAAGTGACGCCTCGCTTCCTCCAGCGCAGCCTTTGAAGTCCAACTGTTTAGGATGAAGAGTGTGTGAGCACCCGGCATGCGTTTAGGAGAGGCCAAGTTGGGCCCAGACACACATCTCTTTCCTCTTTGAGGCGGTCAGCAAACTGTCCGCCTACCGGCGCCAAACTGGGAGCCGCCCCACCCCCACTTGGGGGCTTGGCGTGGAGGAGGGCTAGCAGGACAGGCGATGTCTCTGCTCCCCAGGTCTCTCACAGCTTTCGTGAGGTAGAGCTGAATCTCTGGCTGGAGCACCTGCTACAGTCCTTAGTTGGAGAAGAAGAGCTCTGGCAGCTGCCAGAGGAGCCTGGCATTGCCAGGAGGCCGGACCAGGGTTGGTCATTGCCCCAGGTTGAGCCTGAGTCCACTCCTCTGACACAAGTAGCTTTAAGAATTAAATGTGGCCTTTTGCCCATGCTCATTAAAAGTGCCTTTCCAAGTTGGGCATGGTGACTTACTCCTCCAAAGCCAGTACTCAGGAAGCTGAGGCAGGAGGATTGCTTCAGGCCTGAGGCTAGCCTGGGCTACAGTGTGAGATTCTGCCTCAAAGTGATCAAATAAAGCCCACCAACAAAAAATGGCAGTAGAGCCGGGCGGTGGTGGCGCACGCCTTTAATCCCAGCACTTGGGAGGCAGAGGCAGGCGGATCTTTGTGAGTTCGAGGCCAGCCTGGTCTACAAAGTGAGTCCAGGACAGCCAAGGATACACAGAGAAACCCTGTCTCGAAAAACCAAAAAAAAAAAAAAAAAAAAAAAAAAAAAAATGGCAGTAGAAGCCCTTTCCGTTCTGCCCTCTCCATCTCTTGCAGCAGCACACACCAAGCAATGTGAGCCCCCTTCCCATGCCTCAGCTGGCCACTGGCATGGCCTGGTTCATCTCCCCAACAGATGAATTCCTATTAGCTCAGAAGTCACTCTCATCCTTTGGACCTCAGAGTTTCCATTGGGAAAATGGCTTCAGTGCCTGGGCAAAATGCTGACCCTTCTGACCCGTGATGGGGCTGCCCATTCTACACCCGCAGGGGTACCGATGCCCACCAGCCTGCACTGAGCAGCCCCAGAAAGGCCACCACAATCCTGCATTCAAACTCTACTTTGCCTTTCTTACCAATGGGTTTTGAGCACATCTTATCTCTTTCTGGAGCTAGTGGACAGGTCTTATTTTAAAAGAGCTCACAGGGACCAACCAAATGACCTGTGAAACTCAGCATCTACCCAGTAAGGCCTCCACTAATGGAAAGGTTTAAATGTTCCCTGGCACTTGACTCTAGAACATTTGTGGTTCAACCAAATGCAGGAGAGTCCTCCACAGGGTTGCTCTTCATGGTGGAGGATAACCAGAGGCCCAAGGGAAGATGACAGGAGGAGGACTGAGGTTATAGCAGTGGCACAAAGTGTTTAGGCAAACTAAGGCAAAAATAAATAAATAATCAGATTAGGAGGCCGAATATAGATTATCTAGAGAACAGCTGAGAGCAACTCATGGGTTGGAGACAGAGGAGATGGTTGCTGTCCTTTTATAGTCTCAGCAGCCCAAGACCCCAAGAAAGCAGGGTTAGGGTGGCAGGTGGCTGGGCTATGGCTCTGTCCTCCAAGCCTCTCCATGAGAGAACAAAAGCAGTTCTCACTGCATCCTGTACACAGTGGAGTCCCTTGGTGTCTCTCAGGAGCCACCCCCCCCCCACCATTTCTAGGACAGAATGCTGGGTAATCAGTGTATGCTTGGAGGATAGACTAGGATCAGGTTCCTTCACTCTACTGGGGGCAGGTATGTTCTGACCAGTAAGGACAGAGTGCCAGTGGTAGGAGGTCCTAGCCATCAAAAGGGAGCTGGTGATAGCTCTAGGCACAGGGGGCTTCACCCGGGAGAGGTCTGGACCAATTAGGGAGAAAAGAGCAGTAGCGATACTTAAAAACTAAAAGCCAACATGACAGCAGTTTAAAAATGGAAAGAATGAGTAAAAACAATTAGCAGAGACGAGCAACAGGGCAAGTGCGATACAAATGGAGCCAATCACAGAGCACTAATTATATCACGAAACCCAATTTTTACAGTGTCAGGCTTGTGTGATTGAAGTACCAGGCCTACTTCTCTGAAACAAGCTGCGTGCTTGTCTGAGGGTGGTGGGACTTTGTCTTCCCCATGCAACTCAGGGAGACCGGAGTGGAGAAGCCACGAGGCAGAGGGTGGCAGCTGGTGGTTGGGGCCTGTAGGCAGGGAGCCCCAGTGATGGTGCCAGGGGGTAGAGAAGATAGGTTTGGAAACTTAGCAAGGGCCAAAAAGGGGTACACATATCCCCCCATCGGTGCCCCTTCCAATGTCAGTCATGGTTGTATGCCACAGTCACACAGCCATACGTACTTGGTTGCCGCGGAGACCAGGCGACCCTCCTGACAGAGGGAGCCTGAGTCAGTTTGAGTAATGGCGGTGAACCCAGCAGCTGATGGGGAAAAATACATCTTCATAACAGGGTGAACCTTTTGGAAAATGGAATAAGTAAAATAATTGAGAGAAAGAAAATTGAGTTTTTATTGCTTTTTAAGTGTTTAAGTGGAGGTTTCATTTAGGGAAATTATTGTTGCTTTTATTTTTAGCCACTCGGTGGGGTGGGGAGGGGTTGACTTGGGGTGGGGCTCCTGTTTCCTGCCCCTCCTCCTGGTAGCCATTTGGTACCCCCATTTCATGGAAGGGAGAAAGAGAACCTCAGTTGAGAATCCGAAACAGTTGCAGGCCTGTTCAGATGCTATTGTGTCTTCTGGATCCTCAGCATCAGGCAACTCCCATGTTTTTTTTCTGGTCAGTCCCCTTACTTAGGCTCTAGACCACTTCTTAACCCCGTTGACCCTCACCTTGTCACCTCTTGCTACCTTATAAGGAGTCCTTGCTGCCTTCCTGGGATGAGCCCCATCTCACTTTGATGAGCCTCCCCTAATTTCCTGCTTCCCCCTACCTGTTCCTCTCCTTTCCTTGCCCTACATGCAAGTCAGGAAGGCGCTCAGCAAACACTAGTGGATGGACTCTCTTCCTTCAGTTGTGGGGTGGGGCGATCTCCTCAGTCCACTTACCGTGCCTGGCTTGGCTTTGTTCTTTCTGCACCCTAGAAATGTCTCAGGTGAAGGCTCCCGAAGATCACGCGTGGAAGATCACACACTGGACAAGGTTTGTCCCTCCAGGCTCCGCGCTCCCTGTGCAGCGTTTGACACCACTCAGAGTCATCGGACCTATTCTTGTTTTCCCTTCCCTTGCTTGAGGTTAACTCCCCCACCCCCCATGACCAATCATATTTATCCTGAACCCCATATGGAGCCATGCTAATGGACCTCTGAACCCTTAGCTGCCTCTGCCTATGCCCTATTTTATCCAAATCTCCTGCTCAGTTTAACGCCAATCTCTTCACTCCACAGACCTCTCATGGCTCTCCACAGCGCGTGGTCTAGGGCATTCCAGTTTTCTGCTCTGTGGCGTCTTTCCTGGGCAGCCTCATGTTTCTGTCTCTCCACATGCTTTTGCCTTTCCAATCTCCTCTGCTCAGCCTGACCAATTCTACAGTACCGTTCACCCCTCAGAAGATGAATTAAAGCAAGACCCTCACTGGAGTTACTTCAGTCAAAAGTGGAATTTATTGAAACAAGTAACTGGAAAAAAATCCAGATCTATGAATTTCAGGCGTGGTTGGATACAGGTGTGCAAACATTGCCACAACTCACTCAGTCTTTTTTTTTTTTTTTTTTTTTTTTAGAGATTTATCTTTGTGTGTGTGTGTGTAAGCCTTAGGCTTCTGATTGCCCTGGAGCTGGAGTTACAAAAAGTTGTGAGCTACCCAATGCAGGTCCTACATTGTCCCGTAACCACTGGGCTATCTATCCAGCCTGTGTTCTAAATCAAAACAAAACAAAAACAAATTTATTTGTTTGAGCTGGGGTTTTGCTGTGTAGCCCAAGCTATCCTCAAAGTTGTGAATCCCCTCCTTAGTCCCTCTAGTGCTGAGATCACAGGCATGCCCCATTACTTTCAGCCAGCCTCTTTGTTTTTTTTTTTTGTTTTGTTTTGTTTTGTTTTGTTTTTGTTTTTTCGAGACAGGGTTTCTCTGAATATCTCTGGCTGTCCTGGACTCGCTTTGTAGACCAGGCTGGCCTCGAACTCACAAAGATCCGCCTGCCTCTGCCTCCCAAGTGCTGGGATTAAAGGCGTGCGCCACCACCGCCTGGCATGCCAGCCTCTTTGTTAATACAATTTCTAGAGTGTGAACTTCATGCCCACCCTTGCCTTTGGCCTCACTCCCATCCCTGGGTCCTGATGCACCCACATACTATTTTGTCAGGACCCTGATCTCTGTCTCCATTCTCCCCATGGGGTACTTGTCCTGGATATGGAACACATGGAAACTGACAGGTATATCATCCAGCAGCTCAGAGTCTGTCCTCAGGCACGCCATCTTCTCTACCAATCTATCACCTTCTGAGCCTTGCAGTTCCTACAGACATTGGGTTTTAACAGTCTGGAATGGACTAGGGCTCCTTCCAGCCTTCCCCAACAAAAACCACTCCTGGATCCCTATTGTTCTTAGGACCAATGCAATAGGCTCTACCCACGATGCTATGCTGACTACTCCATCTCGAACCACCTGTCTGGACCTTGGCCTCTCAGCACACCCAAGGTTCATCTCTGTAGGGTGCTCTCATCAGCCCTGTACTGTAGGCCCTGCTGCCCTCAATACCTGAATGGCCTCTCTCTCTAAACTCTCCTCTAGTTAATTCCCTTATTCTTCAAGTTTTAGCTCAGAGATTACCAACTAAAGTGGTGAAGTATCCTGTGTGTTCTTCACCTGGCCTGCCTCCCTATCTTCCCCCTGCTGTAGAAGACTTGTTTGTGTGAGATCTTTTTCTCCGGTGGCACATGGCCCTCTCAAGGGCAGCCAGTGTATAACTCTTCATGCCAACTGACTGTGAGCAGCTCTGAGCTTAACACGAGTGAAGCCTTTCCAGAGATGGGGCCAGCAAGTCCTCTTATGTGTATCATGGGGCATGGCCAATCAAAACGACCTCCCAGGACACCCCTCCCCAAAAAGCCAACAGAACAGAGTCATACTTACTAACAGAATCAATTGTGAGCCATTCTGGATGGAGGCAGGGCACTGTGTCTGCATATCACCTTGCCTCATACAACAGGAGGAGCCTCAGCAAGCTGATAAGATGGAGCCCAGAGGCAGGCGGATCTTTGTGAGTTCGAGGCCAGCCTGGTCTACAAAGTGAGTCCAGGACAGCCAAGGATACACAGAGAAACCCTGTCTCGAAAAAAACCAAAAAAAAAAAAAAAAAAAAAAAAAGATGGAGCCCATCCTCCTGCTAGCTATGTCCTTCCCACCTTCCACACCCAGTCCTGCCCTGGTCCCCTGGTCACACTGCCTTTCCTCTCTGGAGTGCTTGCTTCTATAGTGTGGCATTTAGTTCAGCCACCTTTCTCTACCTTCCCCCAAGGCTCCCCTGTTTTAGCCTGGGTCCTTCACACACCAGTCTCCCCAGTGCACACAGTGCAGCTGCTTTCCTCCGAGGAGCTGAGTTGACTCAATCTGCTGTGTCATTACCCTAGTGTGCATTGCCCACAAAGCTTGCCAGCAGAGGTGGGTGAGGCTGCCGGCAGAAGGGCCACTGGGGTGTCTTAGTATCTAGGTGAGTCCTTGCCTGTTCACACAGAGGTGCAGCAGAGCAGATGGGTTTCTCAGAGGGGGCAGAAGTGTGTACACATCCAGTCACGCATGTGTGCATGTGCACACACAACTGCACACTCCTTGTGTTTCCATATGTGCAGCACTTGTACAGCCGTATCCCACATAGTTAGCCATGCATGCACACACACCCACACATACACTGTCTCCCACAATGTCCCACCCACATCCATACCTGCTGATATGCTTCCAGCTGCAGCTAGCGGCTATTATAAACCATCACAGTCCTAGGCCTGCCTGGCATTAGAGGCCTCTAGAATCAAATCTCAACAGACCTCTCCAGCCACTCTTCTTTGAGGGGTCCCTTGACACAGGAGACATGGGACGGCCTAAGGAGGGGGCTGGAAGTGAGAAGTCAGGAGCTGGGCAGCTGAAGGACTGACTGGAAACAGGAGGTTCTCCATTTCTAGCCATCAGTTTGTCTGTATAGCTGGGGAGAAATATGTTGGCTGCTTTGGGGGATCCTCCAGAGCAGATACTTGGAACTCCCCTCTTTAGCATCTCTCTGAACCTGAGAGTGTATGAGGAGAAAAAAAGGCTATCCAGTAGAATGTCACCGCCCCTGTCACCCTGAGTTAGGTGGTACCTGGATTCTGACCCACCCTGAGCTGGTCATCACACCAGAGAAGAGGAGTGCAGAGAGAACATGGCCAGGAGCAGGCAGAACTCAGAGGGAAGTGACTCTTTCCTGACTGCTGGTCCCTGGAGCCCGTTGTCCTTAGTTCTTCCCATAATGCTTCCAACCATCCTGATCTACTGTCCCACCCTCTAGTGTCCTCTCTTTAGAAATAGAGTCAGCTCCTCAAGACATCCCCCCTCCCCAAAGAGGCTGGAAGGCCCATCTTCAGTGTTCTCTGGTTGTTTCTGAAAGGCCAGGGGTGCTTCTGAGGCTGTGTTTTTGGAGAGGGGGTACACATCGTCCTTCCTGCTCCCCACTAACTGTGATTCATCTTACAGTTATGATAACTCTCTGGTCTTGCATCCTGTGGACTGTCCTATGCCACGTAACTGCCAAGACCCGACCTGCTCTGTGGCAGAGATACACCCCAGATAAGTAAATTAAGAGTTGTAATGGCTTGTTGGAAAAAGTGCAGGCAGGAATTGACCTTGAGGTAGGTCACCATGTGGGCTGGGCTGACACTCCACTCCCTCCACACAGATGGAAAGTTAGGGGTGGTACATGATGACCTCCAGCGTATCTACACGGAGAAGTCTTTGGGTGTGAGATGCATGGCATTCAAAGCAGGCTTCTGTTGGGGCTCAGAAAAATGACGTTTCAAAATATGGCACCTTGGAGGTCATTCTGACCTTCTAGACTTACTTTCTTCTGCTTCCATCTCTCTCTCCTCCAGAAAGTGTCATAAGCCAATTTCCTGTTTTCCCAATGCTAGTCATAAAGCCTAGAGAGGCCACTCTGATTGATTCCCTTTTCCCTTCAAGACTCTGGTGTGACAGGTGTCTTGCCCCTTAATTGGAAGGGGTGAGAGGAAGCATGTCACACAGGAACACGGGAAGGCAGCACCAAGTCCCTCTAGTTTCTTACCATGAGATCACACTCCTCTCTCTCCATTTGTATTTCTCCACAGCTATGCACACACATACAAAAATAAAAATAAAATAAACAAATGAAATAAAAAAATTAGCATAGAAATTCTGTCTTTCCGAGGAGTCCTTTGAGTCTTTCCCAAGACTCCCATGGCATGTAACACTGGTTAAAGAAAGTCCTGTTTTACTCTTGTTAATCCATCTTTTGTTAGAGGGATATGGGCTACAACCCTAGCGATAGGTAAAGAAATCATAGGACATTTTCTCTCCTAGCCATTCTTTCTGGAACTGCGTGACCAGGCTGCTGACACATTTCCTGAAGATTACATTCTGTAGGGTGGGAGACCAACCTTCTAGGACAGGCCAGCTCACATTTGCAATGGGTAAGTATGTTCCCCCACTTGTCTCTCTTATCTCCATAAAAAAAAAAAAAACAGCCCCGGGCCCTCTCTTTGTTGGGTGTCATTAGCTGCTCTTCCCTCACTTGGCCAGATTAGATTGGGGTTTGTTAAGGAAGTGACCCAGGGGTCTTTGTCAGATAGTGCTGTTAAGACTGACCTTGGACAAGAGAGTGTTGTGGCTGCTGGCCAGGGTCCCTCAACTCTCCTAGCTCCAAAAGGGATGGGGGTGGGGAGAAAGAATGAAGGAATGGGGAAAAGGGAGGAGGGAATGAGGGGGTGAGGAGAGAGAAAGGAGAAGGGAAGAGGGTGGGGAAGGCAGGAAGGAGGGAGAGACTGGAAGGAGGGAGGGGAACAGAGGGGAAGGACGAGGGGGGAGGGGAGGAGGGGAAACGGAGGACGGAGGACACAACTGCCTGACCGGAAGGGACTGGAGGGAGGGGGAGCCTGGGCCGCAGGGGAGTCAATCGTGGCTGCATGAGGCAGATAAGGTTGGGGAGAAAGACTCACAGTCATGCAGCAGCTGATGGGAGCTTGGGGATTAGGGGCTCCAAGGGCTTGTCTTGTGAGTGGAAACCCAGGAAGAGGAAGGCTGGAGGAAAGAAGAGAAAGCCCCTTTTAAAGGGAACCCTTCTGCCCTTGGGAAGAATAAGAAAGCCCCGCCCCTGACTGGCCCCATCCGTGCGTGCACCCTCGCAGAGGACTTGAAGCGTGGACTATCTAAGCAAACCCTGGTGGCGGTGGCGGGACCCAAGCAGGTTTGAGAGGATTAGGGCAGTGTGGAAGATTCCCTGTGTGCAAGTGTTAGGGTCCGGAATGCGCTGAGGAAGACACCCAAACTCAGATAGCATGCAAAAGCAATGATCGTTTATTTTTCTGCAGAGCTCCAGCATGCTGGGATCACCAATTAGGCAAATAGGCGATCCTGAGATGAGTTTGCAGGCTCTTTTTAAAGGCTTTGGGGGGAAATTCTAGGGTGGGTTAGGTAATCTTCAACATGATTGGAGCATTCAAACTGAAAAGCGAGGGCAACCTTTGGAAAAAGCGAGGGTGCCTTTGGCCCAGTTAGTCAAAAATCACAAATTGATCACGAGTTGATCATAAGACAGGGAGGGTTTTCAAATCTGCGTTTAGCAGTTAGTAACTCTAAACAATCTTATCTTTCTCAAGCCACATGGCTAAACCATCTTTGATTATTCCTCTGTTTCTCTAGTAACTACTGAGCCCATTTCTGGGAATGGGAACTGTTAGAGTCTTAATTAGGGGTCCCTCCAGGGCCCTTCACAGAGATGTTTCCCAACCAAAGAGAAGCCATAGCTGTGGCCATCCTGACAGGGATGGCATCTCATCACAGCTACTGGAGCTGTCCCTGCCCCAGTGGGGTTTAGCTACCCTTGCATATTTGTGTACTATCTGGCTGTGTCCTACAGACCCCTAGTCATACTTCTCAGCCTCAACCTCATGCCTAGGGCTCTTACCTATAGCAGGTGACGCAGGCCCCAACCAGCTGGGGTTTGACTGGGTTCCATGCCTGGTGAGGGAGAGCCCAGTATTGCCTGATGACATTTGTACTGGTTGGTTTTGTGTCAACTTGACACAAGCTAGATTCATCAGAGAAGAAGGAGCCTCAGTTAAGGAAATACTTCCCTGAGATCCAACTGTAAGGTTTTTTTTTTTTTTTTCAGTTAGTGATCAATGGGGGAGAGCTCAGTCCCTTGTGTGTGGTTCCATCCCTGGACTGGTGGTCCTGGGTTCTATAAGAAAGGAAGCTGATAGCTGGGCATGGTGGTGCATGCCTCTAATTGCCTTTAATCCCATCACTCAGGAGGCAGAAGCAGGCGGATCTCTGTGAGTTCAAGGCCAGCCTGGTCTACAGAGTGAGTCCAGGACAGCCAGGGCTGTTACACAGAGAAACCCTGTCTCTAAAAACCTGAAAAAAAATAAAAAATAAAAAGAAAGAAACCAGGCTGAACAACCCAGTAAGCAGCATTCCTCCATGGTCTCTGCATGAGCTCCTGTCTCCAGGTTCCTGCCCTGTTTGAGTTCTTGTCTTGACTTCCTTTGGTGATGAATGACAATGTAGAAGTGTAAGCTGAATAAGCCCTTTCCTCCCCAACTTGCTTTTTGGTCATGGTGTTTCATCACAGCAATAGAAACCCTAAGACAGGGTATTTTTTTTTATTTGTTTGTTTTTTGCTTTTGTTTTTCCAGACAGGGTTTCTCTGTGTATCCCTGGCTGTCCTGGGCTCACTTTGTAGACCAGGCTGGCCTTGAACTCACAGAGATCTGCCTGCCTCTGCCTTCCAAGTGCTGGGATTAAAGGTGTGTGCCACCACACCTGGGCAATTATGGACAGCTGTGAACTGCCGTTGGGTACTGGGATTTGAACCCGGGTCCTTTGGAAGAGCAGCCACTGCTCTTAACCGCTGAGCCATCTCTCCAGACCCTAAGACAGCATTCTTAGGACCAGATTTTGAACTCACCCTCCAAGACAGGAAGTCCATGGACACTGGGCTTTTGATGTGACAAGTCTAACCTGAGGCTCCCAGAGCCTGCTTTATTTAGGGAACTGTCTAAGAAACCTTCTCCACCAGTGTGAAGACACTGTGTAGATAGATGGGTTAGGATCCTTGACTTGATCATTAAGTCTAAGTAGTACCAGCGTGGAGGGCAGGCAGTGCTAAGATGTTAGAAGCAGGGCCTCCTGAGACTTAGTGGGTGGGGCCTCTCCTCTGGGTCCCTTGGAACTCAGCAAGGAAGGGGCCAGTTTGCTGTAGTGTCTTCCTGGAGAACATCCAACCAATGAGCTGAAAGCCAGAAAGGGCTGCCCCAATCAGCTCCTAAGTATGGAGGTAGGACCTGCTGGCTGAGAGTCTGGCTCCTGAGAGCAGCTGATGGAGATAAATGGCTCTTGTCCCAAGTGGGGGTCAGGGCTGGGTAAGGCAATATTGGGCCTGATGGATGACTCAGGGCTGGACCAGGGATAAAGGGAGGTCTCCTGTAGCAGCTCTGTCCAGATAGGAGAGACCCACTGCCCACAGCTTTAGGGTAAGAGCTAAGCTATTGCAAAAGCGTGGTCCCAAGCCCTGTTTGTTCACTCACTGTCCATGCATTCTTCCTTGTGTCTGCCCCTGCTCTTCTTCCTGCCTGCTGTGAATTTTCTTCATTGGAAAGGTCAAGTCATCCACGTCCCCTTGCCCTGTCACCCTTGTGCCCCTCCTACCACCCTGGCCTCCTGGTGTTTCTCTAACAAGCTTCCGGATCTGGATCTTTGCCTTTGCCATCTCCAACCTAGTCTAGAACTTTCCTTTGCAATGTTCCCTTGGTGTTAGTTTTTGACATCCGTGTCTCAGCTGGTACTGGAGGTAGCCTCCCCTCCTTCTTTTCCCTCCTCAATCTCCCCATCTTGGAAACATTAATATAGGCCTTGTTTGTTTCCTTTCAGAACCTGAAAATACCTTTATTTGCTTGCTTGTTTGTTTGTTTTTTGAGATAGGGTTTCTCTGTATAACTCTGGCTGTCCTGGACTCGCTTTGTAAACTAGGCTTGAATTCACAGAGATCTGCCTGCCTCTGTCTCCTGAGTGCTGGGATTAAAGGCATGTGCCACCATGCCTGTCCAATACTTTATTTTTTTAGTTCATCAATTTATCACCTGTCTTGACCAGGAATTGGGGAGCCCCAAAGAAAAGCCCCTCATCAAGTCCTCTCTAAAATGTGAGGTGCTAGCTGCTTTCCCCTCAAGGTCCCCAGGGCATTTAAGTCAGGACAAAGCAGGCTCAACCCTTTCAGTAGTAAGAGGATTGTTCATCTCTGAGGGACTGACTCCACAGAGCTTACGGCTTTGGGATCCAGGCTGTAGGAGGGGCTGTCTGCATGGTCAGGACTCTAAGGGTTCTGTACAGCCAGAAAGTAGATTCTTGGATCCCTGCCTGGGCTAGACCCTGTAGCCAGAGTCCAAAAGCGATGTTGACATAAAGTCAGGGCATCTCCGCCCCCAACATGATGGTGACAAATGAGAGGTGTCTAGATCTTTAATAAATGACAGAAAGGCTGGTGCAGCCTGATGAAGCAGGGCTTTGTGAGGTGGCCAAGGTAAGGTGTGGGGGAAGAGTGGGGGGCATGACAAGATGCCGTGAAAATCCATAAACCCTTCAAAACACTGTCCTTGATGGAGGGGGCAGGAATGGCGGTTCTAATGGCATACAATGGTGTATCTAGGGCCCAGCTCAGCCTCAGCCATGGAGGGGCCACATCAGAACCCTGAGCATCACCCTGGTGCTGATCTTTTCTGGGCTGGCACTGGATGGGGCAGGGTAAAGAAAACTTCACCCGCTACTCCTGGCCCCTATCCATATCTGCCTTACCCTCTTCTCTCTCCTTCCACCCTTCTAACCTGGAGCTCCAGGAAAGGTCCTTTCTGTTTCACTGCCGGTGTCACAGGCCTAATAGGTGTGGGCTTCTCACATAGCCAACCCGCTGAGACCCACCTCAGAACCCCCACAGGAACCTGCAGTTCCTCCAGCCCAGCTTCTTGTTGGGTTCTTTGCTTTAGAGTATAGATAGATCTCATCTTTCTTCAACTCTTTCTGGTCCAGAGCCACAAGAGAAACTTAGGATCTCTTTAGAGGTCAAGTCCAAAGAGCCAAAGGGATCAAGCAGCCTATCACTGCTGCCACCTGCTGGTTGATGAAGGCAATATATGTAAAACAAACAAAACCATGCTGCTCCAATTCCAGAAAATGAGGTGGGTGAAGACATGAGGCTGGGGGATGAGGATGATATCACAATGTCTCTTCCAGGCCAGTATTCTCTGTCTTCACTTTGCGAGGTCTAGGTGTCACCAGAACCTTGCAGAAAGCTGTACAAAGTGACTTGACTAGGGTCAGAGATGACCTGCCTTGCCTAGTCTCTATTGAGCTCCAGTGACACTGAGGGCCACATCTCGTGTGTCTTGGTGATAGAGAAGAAAGGAAAGAATGGGACCAAGAAGAGAAGAGGCAGAAAGAGCTACTGGGAGGAGGGTGCCGCCTAGCCAGGCCCTTCCTGGATCATCTCTTCTTTCTTGCAAATGCAACTGGTTCTCTCATGATGGGGAGGCATGGTGGCAGGAGCATGAGGTGGGCTGATCACATCGTGTTTGGAGCCAGGAGGCTGGTGAATGTTGGTACCCTGCTTGCTTTCTCCTCTGTATTCAGTCCAGGACCCTAGCCCACGGAATACTGCCACCTACATTCAGGGTAGTCCTTTATATCTCAGACAAGCATGTTCACACACACTCCAGAGACTTGCTTCCCCGGGGACTCTAAATCTTGTCAAGCTGACAATAAAGACTAACATCATGAACTGAGGGGGACAGTTCAGTCTGAAAAGTACCCGCCACACAAGCACGGAGGACCTGAGTTCCTTCCCCATCGCCCACATAAGAAGCCAGGCATAGTGGTGGGTGTCTGCAACCCAAGGCAGGGAATGTGAAGAGAGATGGGTCCCTGAAACTCATTGACTGGCCAGCCTTGTTGAATCAATAAGTTCAAGGTTTAGTGAAAGAGCCTCCCTCAAAACAAACAAACAAACAAATAAAAAAGGGCACAGAATTTGTCTTAGTTTGTGCTCTATTGCTACGAAGAGACACCATACCCATGGCAACTCTTACAAAAAGAAAGCATTTACTTGGGGCTCCCTTACAATTTCAGAACTTTAGTCCATTATACTCATGGTGGGAAGCATGGCAGCAATCAGGCAGATGTGGTAGCTGAGAGTTTTACATCCAGATCCTAAGGCAACAGGGAGAGAGAGCACCTATGGGCCTGCCTTGGACCCTTAGAAACCTCAAAGCCCACCCCCAGTGACAAACTTCCTCCAATAAGGCCACACCTCCTAATCCCACTCAAGTAGTGCCACCCCCTAATGACCACACATTCAAATATATGAGCCTATGGGGGCCATTCCTACTCAAACTACCACAGAGCTCTTTCATTCTGGTCTCTCCAGACTTCTCTTAGTTCTGCAGCCTCCCCTGGAGCCCCTCCTCCCACCCTGCCTCCATTCTCTGGGAAATCCTCCTTTTGCTGCAGACCCGGGGTCCTCCTGGATCTTTCTCAAGGATGCTTTCAGCCTTCCCTTCTGGCCCATTTGCATTCCTTTGTGTCAGCTGACCAGCAGAAACACTTTCTATCAGGGACCTCAGTGACCACCCGGAGCTGAGATGCAGATCAGTTCCCTTATTCAACCCACATTAGTGAAGCTGGTTCTTGCAGTAGATGGGAACTCTCAGGGAGATCCACAACTGGACAGTGTGCAGAGACTGATATGCTTTGGAGAACTCAGTCCTAAATGGCATGTGTCCACCAAAGCCTTCTCCTCAAGGTTTAAGGTTCTGTTTAGAATAGGAGAAAGAAAGATTGTAAGAGCCAGAGGTAGCGGCTGACTCCAAAGAAATGGTGCCTTCAAGACACAACAGGACTGATGTACATATGAACTCACAAAGACTGTGGCAGCGCATAGCAGATCTGCCCAGGTTCAAGCTAGATGTGCCCAGCACTGAGAGGGAAAAGTAGACACTGGTCCCATGCCTAATCAAGAAGCTACCTGTAATTGATACCTACTGGCAAAGATAAAATCAATTTTCTCTAATGAGGATCATTGGATACATCAACCACCTTTGAGGATAGGCCCAGTGCCCAGAAGTAGTTGACGAACACACAAAGCAAACTCAGTGGTATTTTTTGTGGAATTTTTGTTTTGTTTTGCTTTAGTTTTGACATTTTTTTGGTCTTTTGCTTCTTTGTCTTGATTTTCATTTTAGTGGGGTTTAAAAAAATGTTTCTTGCCGGGTGGTGGTGGCGCACGCCTTTAATCCCAGCACTTGGGAGGCAGAGGCAGGTGGATCTTTGCGAGTTCGAGGCCAGCCTGGTCTACAAAGTGAGTCCAGCACAGCCAGGGCTACACAGAGAAACCCTGTCTCGAAAAACCAAAAAAAAAAAAAAAAGTTTCTTGTTCTTTTTGAAATTTTTTGCTTGTTTGTTTTAGAGAGAAAGAACAAAGTTGGTGGGTAGAAAGGTGGGGAGGCCCCATGAGGAGTTAGAGGAAGGGAAAACATGATCAAAATATATTGCATTAAAATGTGTTAATAAAAAATATATTTAAGAAAGTAGAAAATTGCACACCATTAATCCCAGCCCTTAGGAGGCAGAGGCAGGCAGATCTTTGTGAGTTCGAGGCCAGCCTGATCTACAAAGTGAGTTCTAGGACAGCCAGGGCTACACAGAGAAACCCTGTCTCGAAAACCAAAAAAAAAAAAAAAAAAAAAAAATTATTAGGAAGACACCAAAGACTAGCCTCTGACTCTGGTTTCCACAAGTGCACACAACACACATGGGCACATGCACTTGTATGTGTGCAGAAACACACATATAAATAACAGGTATATACACCACATACATACACACCAGCAACATCACACACACACACACACACACACACACACACACACACAAACACACCAATTACAATAATACACCATCACTCCCATGTTTCTCCAGAAAGTCCAGACCCTTGGTTTTGTTATCCCCAAGCCTTTCTGGACCCCTCCCATGCAAGATCACCTCGTGGACTACATAGAGAGTTAGGCTACAGAGACGGTGTCTCAAAAACAAACAAACAAACAAGCAAAAAAGGAAGGAAAGAAGGAGAGATGAGCAAACAGCACACATCAAAATCCAAAGAGATACCCTTGAAAATACAACTGCATTCCTCTAAGAGGAGCAGTTGAACAGGCAAAGCTGGAAGTAGTTGTATACTTGCTGACCACGGTGGGAAAAGCAGAAATTAAAGCTGTTTGTTGGGAGGAAATTGTTCAACTTCCCTGAAAGCAATTTCACAATGTCTGTCAAAACTTAAAATGCACAACTCCCTGACCCACCACTACCCATTTCTAGGAAATAGCCCGCAGATGAACTCACACACGTGTGAAATTATACCCAAGGGTGTTCACTATGTAGTGTTTGGACGAGTAATTGGAAACAGCTATCCTGGGGAGCGTGGCTGGGTAAATAGGGAGAGGTCTCCTCATGTATATTTTTCAGCTACTAAAATGGATGAAGGCTAGTGGCCACATGCAGTGACAGAGTCACAAGGTGTCCTGAATCTATATGACATTAGCCTGCTTGTTTCGTTTTGTTTGTTTGTTTTAAAGAAGCCAGTGGGGCCCGAGGAGATGGCTCTGTGGGTGAGTGTGCCTGCTGTGTAAGAATGAGGTTCTAAGTTCTGATCCTCAGCACTCTCATAAAAAGCTGGGTTGTTTCTCCACACACACCTGTAACCTCTGGGAAGGTTGGTGGGGCTTGCTGGCCACCAACCCAGCTGGAAAATGTTGAACTCCAGGTTCAGGGACAGACCCCATCCTAAGGGGGTAAGGTAGAGAGCACCAGGAGACACACTCATCATCTTCCTGTGAATTGCAACTGAAAAAAGACATGTATATGCGTGCATACAAGGCATGCACACACATAAACAAACAATAAATGATGACGACAGGAGACTTACCAGTGTCCTCCAGACTTCTCTGTCTCCATCCCTATTGTCCTGTTCCAAGAAATTTAACTGTATCTAGCTCTACGGTCTGGTGGCCAGTACCCAGGAGTTTAGCAGGTAGGAGACAGGGCCCATATTTATTACCTTGGGCTCCTCCCACACTCCATCCTCTCCTCTCTCTCTCTCTCTCTCTCTCTCTCTCTCTCTCTCTCTCTCTCTCTCTCCTGTGTGTGTGTGTGTGTGTGTGTGTGTGTGTGTGTGTGTGTGTGTGTTCAAAAACACCGTGGTTCCCCATTGTCCTTTGGATGGACGTCAGAACCATAGGTATCTGAGGGTCTATTCCAGTGAGAAGCCCATCCTCTATACTCTATAGCAGAGGTTCCCAACTTTCCTAATGTTGCAAGGCTTTGATACAGTTTCTCATATTGTGGATGACCCCCAACCATAAAATTATTTTGTTGCTACCTCATAACTGTAATTTTGCTGCTGTTACGAATTGTGATATAAATATCTGGTACGCAGGATATTTGATATCTGGCCCTCACAGTTTGAGACCCACTGCTCTGTACCCTCTCCCAGGCTCCTGGCCTCAGCAATCCTCTGACCACTCCAGGGTGCGGCCTCAAAGGGCCTCGTCATCCTCCTCTGGCTCTGTCCTCCTGCCCTTGCAATGTACTCACTAGTCTAGTGCCTGCTTCCAACCTGGGCTCTGCTAGGTTACTGAAAGGAGGAAGTGTACCCACCCCACCCCAGTGGCCACGTGGTGCAAAGTTGGCTAACTGGACAGAAGTTTTTCAGGGCCCCTCATCTTCGACGCCCTGTAGGTTGTGCCCCGTTGCAGCAGCCAGCTCTGACTCACCTTGGGAGGCCAGATCGAAGGAAGCCAGGGGGACCAAGGGACTGACTGGCACCTGGCCCACCAGAGATCAAAGCTCTGGTGTTTGGCAGGAAAATCCAGTGGTTGGAGGCAAGGAGGGAAAGAATCTGAGTACAGTCATTAAGATGCCATGTTTTTCAAAATGACTTTACTGCCAATGATGGTGAAACAATGTACTAAATATGAGAAATAAATCTCGTTACCATGTAATGAGCTGCCTTATTAATGTGTTAAACTTGTAAGAAATACTTAAGTGTTTAATTGGCACCTAATGAGGGTGCCAATTAAGGATCATTATGCATTTCTTTAAAAATCATGTTTGGCAGGGGGCATTTCAATCAATGCCACAGGGCTGGTGCCACAGGGACTCCATCTTGGCAGTACATCTGGTGGTTATAAGTGCAGGCCACCATCTGGTGGGTAGCCCCCTGAAGGAGCTCACAGCAAGGTCAGGGCCACCTAGGTTGGACCTAGCTCCCAAACCCCATCAAACACCAAAACTCACTTTCCCCATTACTGCCAAGTTCTGGCATTGATCAAAGGTAATCTGAAATGGTACCTCTGGCATTCTTCCAGGCTGGGGACCCACTGAGGATCAGGCTGAGAGTTCTCTATCCATGAGTGCGTCTTCTAGGATCCTGGAAGAAGTTTCCAGGAGGCTGTGTGAAGACCAGGCAGGAGGTGGATGACTGCTTCGGGAGTAATAAGTCCTCACACTTAGATACAGTGCTGAACCTGTAGTTTGGCGCTCCCTTAGGGCCTCTGGAGGTGGGACTGTGTCTCTCTCCCTGCTAAATCGTATACTGAATGTTTTTACCAGAGCTGTTGTATGCCTGAGGTTGCTTAGGACCATTCAGAATATTCAGCATACACCCCCTTCCCAGGAAAGCAGAGGCAAGCACATCTATATTCCAGGCCAGGCTAGCTAAGAAGAGCATCTTGAGAAGCCAGAGCATGATTAATTACTAAATTAATTGCCAAATTAATCACCCAGGTAATTGCCAGAGAGCTAGGTGGAGGGCAGGGAAGAAGGCCACTGTCCACCACGGGCAATCCTGGGCCAGGGGCAGGGTGAGAAGCGACCACAACCCAGGCAGAGGGTGAGAGGGCAGATCAGAGACTGGGTGCTCTAGAAACAGATGGCTTGGAAACAGTGAGAGGCAGCTCATGGAGGACCCTGGCGGCCAGACTGGCATCTTCCTGAGCTGACCTGAAGCCTCTGGGGGGAGAATGTTTGGAAAGGCCAAGCAGGGTATGGAGGGAGCATGGTGAGGGAGGCTGGGAGGCTCAGGAAAGGTGACCAGTTGGTACATACACACATGTTTATAAGACATGAGGGGAGAAAGTGACTGGCCTTTGGTGTCTCACCTGGGCACTGGGGAGGAAGTGGGTGTCCTAAGCCAGAAGCTGGGGCAAAGCGCCTTTCCGTGAATATCGTATTAGAATTAATCAGGGAAGCAGCTGAGTAGCCCCTGAACATCTGCCAGTGTTCACGAATCTTAGAAACTTCATCCTCACCCATGCAAAAAAAATATCCTAATGGTCTTATGAGGCAAGGCTGCTGCTTGAAGCAAGGTCAGGGTGTTCCCTGGCTCCAGAGCTCAGGCTCTGCCCCAGAGTTCACAAACCAAGTCATTCCAGGGTTGGATCCAAAAAGGTACCAGGTCAGTCTGAGTCTGAAGCAGGGGATTTTCTTGCCTGGCCTTGAGGAACTTGGGTGGGTGGGTGGGGGGGAATCCATGTTTCCTGTTAGTCAGAGGCTTTTTATAGTGCTGGGGATCAAAGTCAGGGCTTTGTGGTAGAAAAGCTTCAGTCCCACTGGGTCTCACTCTGTAGCTCAGGCTAGCCTGCCCCAGTCTCAGCCTGGTGGTAGGACACTACTTCAGATCTTGAGCCCCTTGGGAGAGTCAGAACGGAGACTGAGCCTGGTGTGCGGCCTAGAACTAGGGAACCTGCAGCCCAGTGGACTGCAGGACTTTCCAAAGACTGAGCCTGAATGTGGCTCAGAGGCCTCACTCCTACAAAAGCTCCAGCATCCCTGGGCCATCCTTTGGACACCTAGAATGTTATTTATTTACTAAATACTTATCTAGTGTTCCTACATGTCAGGTGCCATTAAAGTTCCCTGCAAGTATGAGGTCTTTTAATCCCACCAAGGATGGAGGGCCTGCCCCATTTTGCAGATGGGGAAACTGAAGTAAGACTTCAGGCACTTAGTTGGGATTTTGTGATAGCAAGCTGGGGTTCAGATCAGATTGTCGCTACAGCAAGAGACACACAGGAAAACCCAGTTGTTGCAGGTCCTTGGGCAAAGGCCCTGGGACACCTGGATTTTGCACCCAGGGAGAATAGGTGAGCTGTTTCTTAAGACTCAGAGGACCTCATTCCATCTTAGCTTCTTTGGTGACAGGCTGCCTCCTGCCTGCTGCTTGTGGTATGATGTACAGGGAGGAGGTAACACTGGTTTTGTCCCCCTTGGGCATATGGCTTAGCAGGGACACAGGTATGGTCCAGAGCAGTGTCCAATAGATCCATATTGTCTTAGTTAGGGTTTCTATTGTTGTGACAAAACACCATGACCAAAAAGCAGCTTACACTTCCACATCATGGGTGCTGCTTACTGGGTTGCTTCCCTGTACCTTATAACCTGCTGTCTTGTCTGTCCTTCTGGAAATACACTCCCATAGCCTTATCTAAATCTTTTTTTTTTTTAAAGATTTATTTTATTTATTTTATTCATATGTGTGCTCTATCTGCATGTACACCTGCATTCCAGAAGAGGGCACCAGATCACATTGTGGATGGTTGTGAGCCACCATGTGGTTGCTGGGAATTGAATTCAGGACCTTTGGAAGAGCACTAGGCAGTGCTCTTAACCGCTGAGCCATCTCTCCAGCCCGCCTTATCTAAATCTTAATTCAAACCAATGCAAGGTCAGCAAATACCTGTGTCTTTCATGTTCATGTGTGGGGATTCAGGAGCCAGAAAACACGGAAGACCTCTGATAGGCTGGGACCCTTCAGAGCCCAGGGCCTACCCAAAAGGACATACAGATAAACTAGACCTATTTGGAGTTTGGTACAGGAGTCCAGAAGAACAGAGTCTAGATCTCCGGTGACTTAGGACACGCCATTCAACTTCACTGAAAGTTGGCTCCAGATGGGATAGTTGACTAACCTCAGAGCTCAGCAAAAAGTGGGGTGACAGAGATGTTTATTACCATGCTGAGTGGGGCACCAAAGATACCAGACCCCCCTGAGCCTAGGACCTTCTAGAGTTCTGTCTTTGCACTAGAAAGAACCATCCACCATAATAAAAGTACAGTACAGTAGCTGCATTCATTTAGTGAAGGCCCTTAGCTTAATTAAAATATCTTAACTCATCTAGTTCCCATGAGGCAAGAGCCATTTATCCAATACTCCACTCAATAAATAGCTCCAAGCACTACTATGTAGGCACTGGGCTCCACTTTGGAGGCTCAGGCTTCAACAGCAACCAGTTCATCCTGACCCAGTCCCGCTGCAGACCAGCTTCTGGCCGACAATGCAGGCAGCTTTTGTTCACCAGCTGAAGTCTCCCCTAAAAATTTACAGGCTAAATTTCAATCAAGGAGCTCCTCTCCCACTTCCAGTCCCATTCCCACCCCATGCAACCCTTCAATCCAATAATCTAAACATGTACTGCCACCTGGTGGTCATAGTGGGAATGGCTCCAAACAGTGTCACTCACCGTCAAAATTTGGAGAAGTCACCACTTAGAGGGTAGGAGCTGGGAGCACGGGTGTGGTCTCAAAGCATAGATTCATCTTTACCAGCACTAGTCCCAGGCAAGACGACTTAGAAAGGGAAGCAGACTGGGTATGTCACGTGGTGCGGGCCTCCGTGTTTGCAGGGGTCACTGGTGAGATCGCCACTGTTAGTGACATGCCTCTGAAGAAGCTCGTCATCCTTTGTAACTTGTTATCTGTCCCAGTTGGAAATACACCCCTGCGGCTTTATATCAAACTCAACTCAACCCAGTGCAATGCCCAGCAATACAAAACGCCTGCCCCATCCGGGAATGATGGACCCACCTCCGTGCTGTCTTATGACCTCACCTGTACTTTTCCTCACTTCCTGCTGAGGAATGTCATTGCACGCGGCCGTGGCTCTCACAACAAATGGGGTTCTTCCAGGGCCAGCCCCACCTGTACCCATCAGCACCAGAGCCCAGCAGAGGACCTTGTGTGGAGTTGAGAGTGATCAAAGAGAACACACACCTAGATGAGGCTCTGGCTTCCGGGAATATTCTTTCCCTCTCTGGGAATTTTGACAGTGAGCTCCACGGTTAACCTGCCCGGGGTCAAGGTCAGGCCCTGATGTAGACTAGGCACCCCTATTGTTTTGTGCCTTTGTTTCTCCATCTGTTATCTGGACACACAGAAGATGCTCACTACTTTGATGGGAGATTGGACGCTTCTGGTTCTGTCTGAGTATCCAGGAGGTTCACACACTCACATTCGGCAGGGCTTCACTTTTCCCAGGCGTCAGAGGGGCATTTTACTGACTTACTATTGAGCTGATGATAAATCTCTTAAATCTCTCACAATCTTGTGTTCTTGGCTTCCTTCAGTGAGTGAGTCTTTCAGTGAATGCCAGGCAGGGAGGGTTTGGCCCATTTTGTGGGTCCTGCAGTCTACTGGCATGAGAATAGAATAGGGTCTGCAGTGTGGGTGAGGTAAGAGAGGCTTCCAGGGAGTAGACGTAAGGAGTTCGAGATCTAGTTGGTGGCAGTGCAATGCCAGCTCATGAGAGTGAATGATCGGAGTTTATGGAGAGGAGAGAAGGAGTGGGGGAAGAGAGGAAACTGGAGGGAAGGAAGGAAAGGGAGAAAAGGGAGGAAAGGGGAAGGGATCAAAGGATAGGGCCAGAAGACAACTCCTGGGCCATCCAATAGGACTTGGCTGAGGCTGTCAGTGCCTGGAGTTGCCAGCAGGGGCATCATAGTTACTATGAGTAGCTATAAGGCAGATTGGGATCTGAGTCCACGCTGGAGACCTGTCAGGCTCCAGAACTCCTGCTTCTAGACCTCATCTAAAGCTCCACTCTGTGGGTCTGGATCGCCTGTGCAGTGCAGGTGACCCTCTGCCTCCTAGAGGGGCCAGTCATGCAGAATGGCAACAATCAAGGGTGACTGGGTTGCCACATCCTTCCTTGTGCCTGGATCACAAACCCTGGGACCAGAGTTACCAGCTGAAGCCACTGCCAAAGCCTTCTCCAAGCCCTGGGGGGGGGGGGGAAGGGGGGTTTGAGAAATCAGCTTTTCCTATGATGTAGCCCCACTCGGACTCAAATTCACAATCCTACTGTCTCTACCTCTACCATGCTGGACTTGCAGATACAATGGCACCATGTTCGGCTCCCCTGTGCCTTGTTTCGGAGAGAACCTATTTGGTTGAGTCAAAGATTAAAAGGCAGGTGAGCCTGGAACAGAAAGGTGAGTGTACAGAGGGGTCAGGAAGATCAGCCAGGTGAGGGATGCAGGGGGAGG
This sequence comes from Lophiomys imhausi, assembly GCA_907164525.1. NCBI lineage: Eukaryota > Metazoa > Chordata > Mammalia > Rodentia > Muridae > Lophiomys > Lophiomys imhausi. The sequence goes on from CAJQZJ010003646.1 coordinate 16,844,006, forward strand.
TCCCTGTGAGGGTGATCCAGGATTGTGTGTTCTCCCTGCCTTCCCTTCCGGATCACAAGACCGCTCCCTGTGAGGTGTGACATCTGGCAGGAACATGTCTATCTGTGGCATGAGGGTATTCCAGGTTCCAGCCCACCCCCCACCCCCCGCCCCCAGTACAGGCAGCCTTCATCCTGTTAGGCTCACCCTGAGGGGCTCCTGCCTTATTACTGGCTCGACCCCCAATAAGATTCCGGATCACTGCAAAAGCAAGAGGAACTTTATTCCGATGTGCCTGGGGATCCCCCTTCATCCGTGGGAGAAGTGAACCCCGAACCCCTAGAACTCTAGGTTCTTATCCGTTCTCAGGACGGGGTTGGATAATAGCTTCCTGGAGGAGGAGTCTTGCCCTGGGAACCAGGGAACTTTGATCCATTGTCTGCTGAGGGCACTTGCCAGGGGGGTTTCTTAATTCTAGGATTGGGTAGCTGTTTGTTGTTCCAGGGGACCCTGGAGTCCTTCCTGGAATTTTACTGAGGGTCATTTCCTAGTAGTGACAATGCAGGGTTGATAGTCAGGGGCAGTGGAATTTCAAAGGTCCCCTTTTCACTGAATTTCACAGCACCTTTAACTCCTCTACACCATTTGTAGTCTTGAATGAAGGCTCCAGCACTGGGCTTTGCCCTGGAATTCTTGTGGAAAAAAGAAATTTATTTGTTTTTTTTTGTAAAATTATCTATATGCATAGGTTTGTGCACATGCATGGAGATGCCTCTGGAGGCAAGAAGGGTCCTCTGGAGCTGGAGGTACCAGGGGCTGTGATCCACCTGATATGGATGCTGGAAACAGAACTTCAGTCTGCCAGAGCAGTACATGCTTTAACCACCAAGGAATCTCTCTGGTCCTTCTCTAAGATTCTTATCCTTACCCTGTGTGTTTGCTTTCCTTTACCTAGCTTTCTTGGGGACTTGCAGAAGAGGGGTTATCCAGATGTCCTTAAGTGTTCTGTCTCCTACCCTGATCTGCCTCTGCAGGACCCAAACTAAGGAGTAAGAGTCGGTGACCACTGCCAGCTAGCTCTGAGAGTGAAGTATGGTGGCATGCCAAGGACAGACCTAGTCCTAGGTGGGATGGCGCCTGCTTTTATCCTGGTTGGTCACACCTAAGGGGCCCCATGCCCTATCCTCCTCCTCTCCCTGCACCTGATGCCAACGTATTTCTTTTTCTCAGTACCTATGGCCTTTCAAGAGTGTTCTCTGGAACACTGCAGCTGCCACAGCTGTCTCACCTGTAGTTGTCCCCAAGTCCTGGGCCCCCAGAGGCCAGGATGTCTTGGGGTTTCCCTCAGGTACTCTTAGAGAAGACCCACCCCACCCCAACACACACTGCCAAAGGAACACAGCTTTACAGGCTAGCACAGGGACCCCCGACAGAGCCTTCAAATACCTCATGCATTCCCTGGCCTAACTTCTGCCTCTTTTTTTTTTTTTTTTTCTATTTAGCTGTAAATACAAAGATATGGACACACAGGACACTCACACATAACACCTCTCACCTTTTCTGCCCACTTGGCATGTTTCTCTCCCATTAGAACCAAGAACAGTGTGGGTTAGTCCACATATGGGATGCTGGGCTAGAGGGAAATGTTTATAGAAGGAGTCTGTAGTAAGGTCAGAGCACAGCTGGAGTTTTTGAGCTCACCCCCACAAGAACTTTCTTTTACCTTCTGAAGGCATCCCCGCTGTCCGTCTGCAGCCAGGCAATGGGATTACTTTATTCACTTCGGCTCCAAGGTGACACTTCACTATCTTAAACAAGAGATGGCCTCCTTTGAAGGTGCCCAGCCACATCTACCCTGGAACCACCCACTGCCAGCCACTGCTGCTTCTGAGCCCTGGTTGCTACTCACAAAGAGAGATTTCATCCATGGGGGCACAGAGAGAGGGAGAGGGAGAGACTGATTGATTGTAAAGAGTGGGGAGGGCCTTCCTCAGAGGGACCCAATTGCCAATTTTAAAAGCAGCAATGGTAGGCAATCCTGTCTTATACCATTCACTACTGAGGGCATCGAGGAGAGTCTCCGTAGGCTTGATTCTTCAAGGAGAATACAATCACCAGAATCTTTCACCCCAGTATTTATCAATCCTACAGTCTGTGAAAGGCATGGGAATTTGGGAATCTGGATTTTTCTTCAAGAGTAGGAGAAAGAGCTAGAAAACAGAACAAGGTGGGTGGAAAGGACAATTTACTGTGAAGGCCCAGTCTATAAGCAGGTGGCCTGCCATTCATGATTTGGGAGCCTGTGTCCATCACTTAGCCAGTCCCACCCCTCAGGAAAAAGGCCTGGATCATGCAGCAGAAGAAGAGGGCACAGGGGCTCTCCTGCACCCCTCATTATCCCTGGTCCCTGAGTGTTATCCTTGCTCAGCAAGCACTATTTTTTCAGGATACTGAGAGATCTGCAGCACTCACATTCTTGAATCAAGGGGTTAGCTAACAATATGGAAATGCACACCCCACTTGCTCACCCCCTGACCCTTAGAAGCCCTGTCTAAGTCTTTCAAGAGGAAGTCCTTCCTAAGAGCACATCTACCACTGACAAGACCAGTTGTAGGCCGTGTGGTTGGCCTCACGAGGTACATGGTCCTCAGTCTTGCCTATCCTGAAGCCCAGCCCTCCGTCATAGAACCTGGAGGCTAAGCCCCTCCATATTTCCATCATGCTAGTCTGAGATTTGGCTCTTTCTCATGGAATTTTCAGCACTGACACTGGGGCATTCCTGTGCAAACTTGTCACCCTATTGCCATTCTCCACTAAATTTTTCTGAGCCCAACAGGTGGGCCCCATACATACAACCTTATTGACCTCCCATTGCCTGCCATGCACCCTCTACTTTGTGCTCCACAGGAAGCCATTTTACTTCTGTGTTTCAGACACAGCTCTTGTAGACCCCGAGACACCATGTGCCACCCCACAATCTTGGGGGATCAAGCCCTCTTCCTGACCCGATCTCACAAGATTCTGTCCACTTGACTTCTCTCCAGGTATTGCAGACATTGTCACCTCATCTCCAAGTGAAAGCATGAGGCTCCGGGTCAAAGCATTTCCATGGATAGATCAATGGGCTGCCTGCCATTTCATAGCTGGGATCCAAGTGACTGTCCCCAGGCCTCCCACAGATCCTCACTTCACCCTTGAGTCCCTTCCTGGGGTTTTGCACCCCAAGTGTAACATACTCCATTCTCTTTGTGTAAGCATCTTAATTACATCTTTAATGTGCTCACACACTGAGATGCTGTGAGTTAAATTACAGCTTTGTGCATCCTAAATTACTCACAGCCCTCCAGTTGCTCAAGTGCTAACGTATTTATAGCATCTGGAGGCAGGAATAAAACCAGAACTGTCCCTGTGGGATCCTCCTAGCCCCTCACCTCCTGACATGCGGTATCTGCCCAAAAGCATATGTGCCACCCCCGCATCTCCTCTAAGCAGCAGAGGACAGCGGTGGTGACTGTGCAGCTGGGGACACACCTCTATGCATACTCATGTATGTCCTGGCATAGAAAAACTTCCCTGTTTTGGTGGTCTACTCTGCCCAGATGCCCCTATCAGCCTTGTGCCTCCAAGGCTTAGAGGGAGGACCAATGGCAAAGACTTTCTTCCACATTCCGTGAATACTGAGTGGTCCTTCCTGCAGATAGGGTACAAAGGAAAAACTAAAACCAGACTTGTGTCTTAGGTCTTTTCCTCAAAGGACACTCCCTTTCAAGGCAACCATAACTTTTCCTACCAGCTTCTGGCCTGTGACTTTATACCAACAACCTTCCCTAGAACCCCGCATAGGAAGGGAGCCATTTCCACAAGCAGATCAGCCCAGCTTTTGGATCCCAATGAAGAAACACAGTGAACAGAGGACCCAGCCTTGTTTCACTCTTCAGTGTAGTCCTGAGCTCTGAAGGAGAGGAAGTGCCTACAGCAATGCTCCACTCTGTACCACGGTGTGGGAGTCAGCTTGCAAGGTGGAGCCAATGCAGACAGCCTCTGCCTTCCTCTTATGCTGGAACAGATACGTGCCGGTTTGCGGCCCAGTCACACGGATGCAAGATGCCTTTCTCCACATCTGGGGGAGTTGCGTCTTTCCGTTCCCAGTCTCCCAATTTCATCTCCCTCAGCAGCTACCTTGGCAAAGACCCCTGGGAGTTCTCACGCTTACCCACTCACCATCATATCTTAAATATAGATAGCTCCTGGGTGTGTATAGCCTTTCCCTTGGCATCAACAGGGCATTTCTAGCTCTGTCCCTGGGCCTCCAGGGCCTATAAATAGTGTTGCCCTAGCTGGATATGGAGGTGCATGCCTTTAATCCCAGCACTCAAGAGGTAGAGGCAGGTGGATCTCTATGAGGTGGAGGCCACTCTGGTCAACACAATTCCAGACTAGCTAAGACCCTGTCTCAAAAAGCAAAAAAACAAACAAACACACACAAAAAAAAAAAAAACCAAACAACCCTCAACCTGCAAAAAAAAAAAAAAAAGGTATTGCTCTGCCCTGTCCCTGTCATCCGGGTGTTAGTCTTTCTCTACCCTAGAGGAGGCTCCAGGCTCAAAAAAAAAAAAAGGCTCCCTTCAAGCTCAGGCTCCTCCTCCCCATCAGAGAGAGAAGCAGACCTTGATTTAAGAGTTGGCCAGGACATCAGGAAGCCAGTAGTGGATCATCACCTGCCTGCATGTGGGCTGCCTTCCATACCAGGGCCATCAGTTCAGGAGTCAGTGGCCAGATGGCCAGCCTGGTCAGAGCTCTCTCTTCAAGCTTGAGAGTCAGTGGGCGAGGGCTCAGCACAGCTGGGGTCTGTTGCAGCCCTTTCGTGTCTTGGTGGTGGTGGTGATGGCTTGGTCCTGAGAATATGTCTTGACAGTCAGGAAGTGGGCAGCGCTGTCGGCACTGTGGCAGGCCTCTCTGTCAGAGGTCCAGGCCCGTTCTCAGGCCTCTCAGGCGTGGATGGCATTGGCTACATCAGTAAACACCAACCTGCTAGGCCTCTGCAGGGGGCCCTGGGAAGGGGGGGTGCTCTGCAGGGAGACAGGCAGGAGCATCAGAAACCTTGATCAAAGGCAGTCTCTGGTCCAGTCACTTCCACCCTCACTTCCTGTTGCCTGCTCTTGACTGGCATCAGCTATGCCTTCTGCCTAGAGTGCCCATCCACCAAGCTCAGTCTTGAAATGTGACCTGGCTTAGATGATTCCTCTCTCCCCCAAGCCATTCCCAGCTGTCACCTTGGCAGCACTTACTACAGTCTTAGGATTAGATTAATTATGCACATATTCTTTTCTGCCACCAGAAAGACATCATCTCTGGTCCTCTTCCCTCCCCATGACAGGGGCAAACACAAGGATAGATCGAGGACAGGCCCAAGCACTTCATGGTACCATGGCTGAGGATTTGGGAGAGTGCTAGCAAGCAGTCAGTTGCCAGTGGCTCTGGCAGAATGAGGGCATGGGTACCCACCTCTTTGCATACAGGGGGTATGTTTGACTTGGGTATCCACTGTCCTGAATTGTCAGGAGTTAGGATTCACCAGCCTACCTAGACGTGCCTCTGCTGAACAGCCTGATCCCACTCACAACCCACTCAGGTCCATGGACCCTTGTGGATTAGAGAAATCTAGGGGTCCTTATCCCTGTCAGTGTTGCCTTTAGGTTTTGTTTGTGTCTCTTTCTGCTTTCCCAGCTAGTACATGAGGATTCACAGGGCAAGAATTAGTATTTCCATCTGTAGATGAGAAAGCTAGGCTCAGAGATCCTAACTGGACCTCCAAGATCTACAGATTGTCAGACCTGAGTCAGGCTGGATCCCATAAGGCCTGGCTTTGCACAGTGAGTCTGTGTGGACCACAGAACAATCTGGCAGTTTCTGAACAAATCTGAAGAGACCCATAGGCTCAAAACTGCCACCTCATCACCTAGCAAGTGCTGGCAAGACACATGGAAAGGATGGACATCTCCAGGCTTGGGGTGGGGGTGGGGGAACTGGCCAATGCCCACCTTGCCCTGTGTGGCCTGCAGGGAGGCAGCATCTCGCCCATGTTCCAGTAGCTCCTGCTCCAATTCGTCCTGCTCCTCCGTGGGTTCAAAGTTGTACATGGGCATAAGCTGGTGGCGTAGCTTCTCTAGCCTGGGTGTAGGACAGAGGCTGTTTGGGGGTAGGGAAGAGCCTTCCTCCCTCAGTCCTGGTGGCCAAGTTTAAGGTTCCTGATTAGTCTCCCCTTAGGATTCATTGATAGACATTTTTGAACCTACAGTATCAATTTGCCTCTCAGATGGGTAGCCTTCGGTTGAACAAGTAGCCATTCCTGGGTCTGATAGGACCATAGGATCCACAGGGGCTGCCTGAGCCAGGATCCCACTGCAACCCCCAGCCTCTCTGCACACAGGCAGAGGTGGGGAGCCAGTGGCAGTCAACTCAGGACATCAGGACAAGGGTAGCTGGGTGGCCACGATTCCTACCCCTCTTTCCCTTCCCCACAGGCCAATACCAGGGTTACGCCCATTTTCTCAGAATCTCCATGCCTGCCTGCCTGCGTGTGAAAGTGGCCATCTACAATCAGGACTTGGCAGAAGAGACCTTGATTCCCCCCAACCCCTACCCCCACCCAGGGAGAGTATCCTTAGTGCTGGGGCCTCTAGGTGCTGAAAGGAGTTTCCTACTCACATCCCCTGGATCCCAGCCCAGCCCTTCCCATAGGCTAAAGCTTCAGGGGCCATCTGGGGAATTACCTCTTCTTCTTCCTGATGTACAAAACCTGCAAGAGAAGGAACAGCATTAGGTGGTGAGGGAAGGGGGTCCCCACCAATCCAGCATGGTGGGGAGAACTGGAGATGATGAAAGCAGGACACTTGTGGGTCCCCATATCCTTAGGGTCTCATCCCATACACACATCTCACATATATGCTTCACATTCACCCCCCCCCCCAACGCCTCAGTAAGGTCTTGCTGTATAGACCTGTCTTGCCTAGAATTCCCTATGCAGTTCAGGCTGGCCTTGAACCCTCCATTCTCCTATTTCTGTCTCTGAGTGCTAGAATTACAGCCTGCATAACCCCACCTGACTCCTCTGACATCTTTAGATGCCAACAGATCCCAGACTGAGTCTGGAGACTCAGAGATGGGGGCCAGGCATAGGAAAACCAGTTAGGCTTGCCTGGAATTGGCTGTTTCCAGCTCTCCAAGTCCTGACTAACTGCCCACACAGCATCTGCCTGGGACTCCTCCGTGCTGAAGGGGAAAGGGAAGACTTCAGCAAGTCCTCCCCTCAATTCTCACCAAAGCCACCTACAGGCAAAAAGAACATTTGGTCAACAGTTGGCAGGCTGCAGAGCAGGAGTTCCAAGCAATGCTCTGCACACCCGAGCTCCAGGTGACGACCCCTTGGAGTCCTGATGCTACAGGAACTTAAGAAAGTCCCTGGCTCCCTCTCTCCCTTGCCCAGACACAAAAGTAAAAGGTTAGCAACCAGATAATATCTAGAATCCACAGACAGGATCGGGAAGCCTTGGTACCAAGCACCAAAGACAGAGGAGAAGGGGGTGGTATTTGGGGGATTATGCCTGGGCAGGGACTCCAGGAACTACTGTCATTGTCTGCTCTTCCCACAAGTGGCAATTTTTGACTATCAAGAATATGACAGCTAGCCGGGCGGTGGTGGCGCACGCCTTTAATCCCAGCACTTGGGAGGCAGACGCAGGCGGATCTTTGTGAGTTCGAGGCCAGCCTGGTCTACAAAGCGAGTCCAGGACAGCCAGAGATATTCAGAGAAACCCTGTCTCGAAAAACCAAAAAAAAAAAAAAAAAAAAAAAAAGAATATGACAGCTGAACCACGTGGTGGTGGTGGCACACACCTTTAATCCCAGCACTCGGGAGGTAGACGCAGGCAGATCTACAAGTTCGAGGTCAGCCTGGTCTACAGAGAGAGTTCTAGAACAGCCAAGGCTATACAGAGAAACCCTGTTTTGAAAAACCAAAGACAGAATGAATATGGCAGTCAGGTGTAGTGGCAAATACCTTTGATCCTAGTGCTTGGGAGGCAGAGGCAGGTAGATCTCTAGGTTTGAGGCCAGTCCAATCTACATAGTGAGTTCCAGGACAGCTAGTGCTACATAGTGAGACTCTGTCTCAGAAACAAACAAACAAATAATAACAAAATGAATATGAGAGCTTCTGCCAGGGGTGGGGGGAGAGAAAACCACATCCTGGAGTTTGCCATAAGCCCCTGGGGCTCCTGCAGGCTTTGTAGCCCACTCATAGCTTTAATCTGTTTAATTCCCAATCTGTCCCAGAGCTTGTCCCATATAATTTCAAGTAGAAAATTGCTAAGGTGTTCCTAGCTCATCTACCTGCTCCAGGGAGTGACTTTGCTGTCCTATGGGCAGACACAAAAGAAACTCAAGTAGCTGGGTCGTTCCCAACCCCCTTCCACCCCAGCTTGCTTGCTCCTTGCCCTCATGACTCTTGCTCCAAATCTCCTTCCACCCCCATGGCTTGTGACTTAGGGCCATCTACAGGAAAAGTCAGACAAAAACTCCATGGAGCTTGCATGCCTTTGCCCTGTGGCCCCTCAGCCCTGGGCGAGGACATGCTTCCATTTCCTTTCCAAATCTCCCTGCCTTTCATGTCCACCCCCACGTCTCCCAGAGAACTTTCCTGCTCTGCTCCTGCCTGTACCAAGCTCTTTTCACACTCCTGTGTGAGGCAGGAGGTTGGCATGACCCTCCATGCATTCATGGCACATAACTCAAGCCAGAAGGAAGAAGCACTCAGGGGACATTTCTCTCTCTCTCTCTTTCTTTTTTTTTTTTTTTTTTCGAGACAGGATTTCTCTGTGTATCTCTGAATGTCCTAGGCTCACTCTGTAGACCAGGCTGGCCATGAACTCACAGAGATCCGCCCACCTCTGCCTCTGGAGTGCTGGGATCAAAGGCGTGAGCCATCATGCCCGGCAATTACAAACAGCTGTGAACTGTCATGTGGGTGCTGGGATTTGAACCTGGGTTCTTTGGAAGAGCAGCCAGTGCTCTTAACCGCTGAGTCATCTCTCTAACCCCCAGGGAACATTTCTAGAACTCTTCTCTGTGACTTGCAGCTCTTGCCCTCCGCTTTGTCCTACTAACTTCTGCCTCTCTACCTATGGTGGGAAGACCATCCATTCTGGTCTGAATGTCCCTTAGGGATAAAGAGCAAGGCTGCCTTATCAAATTCCTAGGTCAAAATCTTTTGCTTAGGACAGATTCTAAGCCATTTGTCCCTGAGGTTAGGGTGTCTCAGGCTATGTTAAGCCACCACATAGGTGGTGCTAGGGGAAGCACTAACATTCTCCCTCCCTCCTACCCCAGGAAAGCTCTCCTTCCTGGCCTCCCTCTCTGCCTGTTAGTTATGCTGGCCCTACTTGCTGGCCAGCAGTTGTTTCCTGGCAGCTGTCCGGAGCCTGCAGGGCCCATATGGCAACCTTGGTTTAACACTGATATGTGTGTGTGTGTGTGTGTGTGTGTGTGTGTGTGTGTGTGTGTGTGTGCATGTGTGTGCTGTTCAGTTTTTAGTCCAGTGCTTAAGATTGAACCTAGGACTTTGCCCCTGCTATGCATGCACTTGGCTATTGATTTATATCCCCAGTCCCCCTGTCCAGCCCTATTTGTCAAATCCATATGCTCCTGAGCTCAAGGCTAGCCATCGTTGTCTGTAAAGGGCAATGGGCAGAATGCCATTAACACTAGCCCCTCTGGGAGACTTCGGTGTACCTCATTTTTCTTAGTCTTAACTCGTATAATCTCTAGTTGGCTCGTTAGTGGCATTCTTTGTGTCTGTCACTGTTGAAGGATACTTACAGTGTTCTTCTAGCCTACCTCTGTTCTGATGGCTGCCTGCCCCTTCCCCTTCTCATGACAATGAGGTCAGGCTCCTACCTGGAGTCAGAGCTCTCATGTTTCTTCCCAGCTGTCTCTGACCAGCCAGCCCTCTGTCTACCACCCAGCCCAGGTAAAACCCCTTGCCTTCCAGTTGTGGTGGCACAAGCCTTTAATTCCAGCACTTGGGAGGCAGAGGCAGGTGGATCTCTGTGAGTTCGAGGCCAGTCTGGTCCACAAAGTGAGTCCAGGACAGCCAGGAATACTCGGAGAAACTCTGTCTTAGAAAACAAAACAAAACAAAAATCCTTGCCTATTAACCTATTCTTCATAAGAAACACAAGTCAAGACCTTGTCTCTTCCAGCCTTGTTGTGCCTGTTGTGCCCCAAGGATAAAGAAAGATAGTAAAAAATTGCTAAATTAACTCAAAAATGAACTGATAACACCCTGCCATGGCTAATGCATCCCACCCAGACTCTGTGTCCCACAAATATCCCAAATACCTTCTGGCCACTGAAACTCCCACACTGCCCTGCTTGCTGCTCACAGAGCCTCCTACTTGCTTCAAACATCCACCTATCAAGACCCTATGTCGGGACCCCTCTCCAGCCCTAATTTTATATATCCCATTTCAAATACCATGTGTTATTCAGACTCATTTTTGGTTCTTTCAATTAGAATTGCTTATCTAGGCCCCAGTAAATAGATCTTGGGGGTGGGTGGGAGGGAACTGCATTATCACTAATGAACAAATGTCTTCTAACTAGGTTGTCTGCAAGTCCAAACATTAATCACCCTCCCCCAAAGGACAGCCTCTCCAGCTTGCCCCGGTTCTCACCATGGCCACAGCCAGGCCAATCACTGTGATGATCCCAAAAGACAGAAGCATGGTACCCACACCAGCCACACCACCTGCCATATCAGGGATTCTGGTGTCATTGAAGCTTGAAGTTTCTGGGCTGAGGGTGGTGGTCTCTGTGGTAGGCCCTTCAGTGGCAGGCTCCAAGTCAGGCTCTGTGGTGGGTGGGTGGCTGCTGAACCAGCTCTGAGTAGCTGGGACCCTGGAGTTCATGCTGATGCTGGAAGACTGCCAGTGTTCAGTCAACCTCCCCACTGACTTCTGATGTTAGAAGTGTCCAAGGCTGTAGTTTCCACCACCCTGATGGCCACTGGTACAGCCAAATCCTTAACAGGAGACCCCTTCTTCCCTGGGTTCTAGAAAGGAAAGAATAAAAGTAAGAGTTACAGCTAGGGACCTGTCTGGGTGAGATAAAGTCCCCCTAGAATCTGAAGGCACCAAGGAAGTAAAAGTTTCAAGACAGAGCTAAGTTAAGTTCAGGGGGTATTAGGATGCAGGTTCCCATTTGGATGCAGGGTCATGAAAACAGAGCTCTGCCAGCTCTGCACGATGACTATAGTGATCACACTTGGAAGGTGAGAAGATTCAGAAGGCCTGAAAGAAAAAGTCCACCCCTTGCACAATTATCTCTGTACTCTCTCCGACTCCTACCTCCTCACTGCCTGCACCCCACGTCCCTCATTCTGCTTGGGAAAAACAAAAACCAAAACCCTGCAGCCATTTCCTTCCTTGAAAGAAAACACTTGCCTAAGATTCAGACAGACATGATATATAACCCCAGGCAAGTCACTCCTCTTTTCTGTGTCTAGTTTTCCTCCAAGTGGGGAATGTTAAGAGCAACCCCGTGGTGTTGTAGAGTTAGTGGAACGTCAGAATGAACAAGTTCCCAGGAAGGAAAAAGAACTTAGCTGAGCACAAGGCCTGTCCACAGGAGGCACCCAGTCAATGTTCCAAATCCCTGTCACTGCCACCAACAACCCAGGAGAAGGAGGGCACAGGGGTCTCTGGACCTAGTCAGGTGTGTGACCCAGGGTGTGGTTGGGGCTAGCGTGAAGCTGGTGCAGAGACACTGGGAAGCAGGCAGGATAGGCTGAGCCAGATCCTCTGGCAGGGCGGTTGGCAGGGGTGGTCATTGGACCACCTCCTTCCACTCTTAGAAGTAAGGCAAGAAGTTACATCTTCAGAGGCAGTGGTGGAACGCCTACTTTGAAATGCCTTCTCCTCTGTTTCCCTCCTATTTTGGAAGCAGAGGGTGGGAGATCACTGAGCCCCGCTGGCCTTGGGTAAAGCAGGGCGGGAAGGAGTCCTAGCAGTGCTGCAGAGAAGCAGACCTAGAAAGAGAAAGGATTCCTAGCTTATAGCTACATATATGTTTTTCTGTGTGGCTGCTAGGTGTATATGGGATGCCACCTCTTGCAGGTGCAAGATTATGTGGGAGAGATATTCTTCATGGTCCCTTAGGAAGGAGCAAAGCTGGAAGAGAACCATGCATGGAGTAGACTTCCTATCCTCTCCAGCTTGGCTCAGCGAGAAGTCTCAGGTTCTCTTCTGGGCTCTGTCACTGAGCCCAGTCATGACCTTGGACCAGATCCTTAACTTGCTCTGAGTCTTAGTTTATTACGGGCCAAACGGAGAGAAGGCATCCTGCCGGTAATTTTCTTGGCCTGCCTCGGGGTCCAAAGGGGAAGGAAAGAACACTGGGGTGAAAGTGGTGGGCACCGCCATTCTCCATCGGGTCTCTTGGGTCCTCCCGGCCTCAATCCCCCACGCCCGCCTCCACGACCCTGTAATTCCTCCATTCAGAAGCAGCGGATCTCAGCACTTACTTAATCCTCTCCGGGGCGCGGAGCTCAGTCTGAGAAGCTAAGGGTGGTAGCGACAGGCGGGAGGTGTGGGCGCGGGGTGGGGGGACACACCCAGGCCGGAGCGCTGGGGGCGACAGGTCCGACTCAAGGTCCGCCTTCCCCGCACGCAGAGATGAGCCAGTATTAGCCTGCGCCGGCGGACAGCCTGAGCTAGGTGGGCTGGACCCGTACCACGGAGGGGGTGGGGCTGGGATGAGCAGCCTCGGGGGATCCCCAGGAGCCGGTGTGCCTTGCCTCCCAGCCCGCGCCCCCGGGCTCTGATTGGCTGACAGACTTGAAGACAGACCAGGATTGGCCCACTCGCCTGTCCCTCGGATATAGCTCCGATCCCAGCGGGAGCCGGGATCTGAAACCCTACAGCTAAAAGAGATTCTCTGAGACTACCTCTGACTCTGGTGGCCTGCCGGAAGTTGGGTAGTGGACTGTAGGTGGCCAGGTCCTTCCTGGACCAGAATTCAGGCTCCTGGCCAGTTCCACCCGCGTTGGGGCAGACTTGTAAGCGGAAAATGCATAGGTACAGAGGCTTGGTGAGAGCAGTAGACACGGAGTTTTCAAAGCCTAAATTGAGCTCTGGCTTGAACCTCTGCAGAGTTTATGACCTTGAATAGTTAACTACTTTGTCTCAGCTTTCTGCTTAGATAGAAACTGATGAAAGGGCTTTTTGGTAAATGATTCCAACTATGGGGCCATAAGTGGATAATCTTCCTTCCGACCAGAGATGTTGGGAGCAGAATGGAATTATCTGAGTGTCATAATTGTGTGCCCTGACCCAAGCAAGCCCACCTATATCCCTCATAATAGCTTCCATCCACAGCAAAATTCATCACAGGACAGAAGCAACAATTTCCTCTACCCCAGAGCTATATCCTCAAGCCCTTTAAAACGACCTCTCACCCCTAGACAGAGTATCACACTGTTTCTAGGATGACCTGACACTCACTATGTAGCCCAGGGTGGCCTTGAACCAAAGCAATCCTCCACCTCCTGGGTGCTGGGATTTTATTTTTTTAATGAATTTTATGTGTAAGGATGTTTTGTCTGCATGTATATCTGTGTATTATATATGTGTCTGATTCCCGAGGAAGCCAGAAGAGGGTATTGGATCCTAGGTACTGGAGTTACAGACTGCTCTTAGCCTCCATTGCTGAGAATTGAACCTGGGTCCTCTGGAAAAGCAGCCAGGGCTCTTAACCACTGAACCCTCTCTCCAGACCTCATTGTACTGGGATGTATAGGTGTGTACCAGTACACCCTGTTCCCACCCCCCTCCATTTTTTTCTTCAATTTTTAATTTTTTTACTTTTTTAAAGCAGGGTTTCATATAACCCAGTCTGGCCTTGAAAAAATGAGCTTGTGTTCTCCATACCTCCACCTTTAAAGAGCTGGGATTTATAAGTATATTACTACACCCTATTTATGGGCATCAAACCCAGTTTTGTGCATGTTCGGTGAGCAGGTCACCAAATGAACTATGGGGTCAACCCCATGAACTATTTTTTTTTTTTTTTTTTTGGTTTTTCGAGACAGGGTTTCTCTGAATATCTCTGGCTGTCCTTCCTGGACTCGCTTTGTAGACCAGGCTGGCCTCGAACTCACAAAGATCCGCCTGCCTCTGCCTCCCAAGTGCTGGGATTAAAGGCGTGCGCCACCACCGCCCGGCCCCATGAACTATTTTTTATTTAAACATTTTAAATTTTATTTCTTAAAATTATGTGTATATGTGTTTGGGTGGGTATGTGCACATGGGTGCTTGGAACTGAAATCCAGTACTCTGCAAGAGCAGTATGTGCTTCTAACCATTAAGTCATATCTTCCAAGTCCCCTCCCACCATTTTAATTTTGAGATAGGTTTTTACTAAATTACCGAGGCTGGCCTTGAACTTATGATCTTCCTGCTTCAGTCTCTCCAGTAGCTGCAGTTACACCCAGGTCCTGAAACTGCTATGAATTTTACAAAAGGCACAAGCCTAGAAAGGTCTGGGCACTTAAACAAAGTTAAACAACGCACTGTTTAGGATTCGAATCTATTTCTGTATTTGCTGTTCTGCTGCTATCTGCTCCAATTTCTAAGTGCGTGTGCTGTCAAGAGGGTCCTAAGATACTCGGTCCCTTTCCGAAATCAGAGACTGCCCCCAAACACCGAAACCCAACCACACGCTGCTAGACCCAGCTTGCAAGGTCTAGCAACACCCTTCTTCCTCTAACTAGTCTGACTCTCAAACCTAGCGCACGTGGGTGACACCCTCGCGGTTTGTTTCTGCCCATACACCGTCCCAGCAGGATATGTAAACGTTTGCTTCCAGCAATCACTGCAGGCTGGAAACACATCCCTGCTGCTACCTTAAGGATGACTAGTGGGTCTGGGACCCTACAGAGCACCTATTATATTCCGGCACTTTGCCCCTACGAGGGCCACGTTTGCCGATGGCCACCCCACAGTCTTCAAAGGGGAATCCAGCCATTGTAGGAACCCTATACCAAGGAGACGTGGTTCACCGAGCCCTTTCTCAATTGCACCGAGGCGGAAGCAAGGCGCCGAGGGAGTACACTGCAGGTCGCACACATCCGGGGGCGGACCCGGGGTTGTTTCCTGATGCCGTTGTGTGGGTAGGGCACACGTGCTTCGCCTCTAGCAGGTATGCACCGTGGGTGAAGTTCGGGATGGGGATCCATGGGCCGCAGCGTTGACTTTTGAGAAAGGGACGTCCCTATCCCTCACTGTCAGGGGGAAACAGACTCGAAGAGAGGGGGCGCTCACCTGACTCGTTGATAATGTCCTTGCGGATTTGGAATGGAGGTTGTATCAAGACTTCGAGCTTTGGTTTCTTCTGGAACTGGGTGCAGGTGGACCGAGTTGCCTCAGGAGTTCGGCAGTGCCGAATTTGCCTTGCCCGGGGTATTTTCTGGCTGAGTTACTGTGGACAAGTTGTTTCCTTCTTCTAGAGCCCTGTCTTTGAGGATGTGGCAGTTAGTAGGTACTCAGCAAATTTTAGTTTGGACCTTACTTAGTTTGCTTGAAAGTAGAGGGTTTCACCGATTTTAAGTTTCCAGACAACTTATTTAACTTAAGTGTAACATTGTTAATTTTTCAGCCTTCATCTTATGCTAATATCTGGAATCATGGGTTAAATTAGAGGAACCGTTTCAGTTTCGAAACAATAATAGTACATACAGAATGTCACAAGTAAAGCTCCTAACATGACAGTCTCTTGGTGTGTGATGTACTGTCTTCCAGGCCCTTGACCTTCATTGGTCAAGGCACCGCTCACCAGAGAGCTGGTGTTATTTTTTCCCACATTATGGATGAGCAAACTAAAAGTCAGAAACAATGACTTGACTGCACTCACTCACATTGGGGTCTGACATAGGTCTGCCCTACTCCCAAACCTACACCTTCTTTATTAACAGGGACCGAGCTCTACCAGTTCAACCAACTTCAGCTGAAGATAACAAAAATAACTGGCCAAGACAAAAAGAAATCAGATAGGTGACTGAACATGTGGATGTAGTCCAGAAGGTGACAGACTAAAAACATAACTCTTTTCAGGCAGATTTTGAGTCTTTCCACATCCTCTTTTAGGGTGACAGCAACATCTGAGAAACAAAACAGTGGAGAGCCAGAGCCCATGACGGACCCTTCTCCACCCAGCCCAGCCCAGGGATCACTCCCAGCCTCTGTCTCAGTGACTAGTAGCACAAAGGAGACTTAAGAGCTTGGAAACCTTTCTCTAAGACATGAAGCTTTGGGGCCGAATACTTTGGACCCTCCTGTCTGGTCCTAGGAGAAGGAGAGGGGTCCCCCAGGGCTGGTGCTTCAACTCATTCATCATTCAGCCTCGTTCATCTCTGGCTGGGCTGTTGAGTGCCACAGAGATGGTCAGCCACTGGACACAGGTCTTTGAGGAAAGAGGTATCCCAGAGGCCCGGGAATCCAGTGAGTACATCGTGGCTCATGTCCTTGGAGCCAAAACAGTTAAGTGTAGTGTTAGGAAGGACAGGAAGAGGGAGGAGGGAGAACTCTGGGGACCAGATATTGAGGGGTTTTGTTTTTATTTTTTATTTTTAATTGAGACCAATGGGATTTTGCTGAACAAATGTTTCAGGTGGATATTTATTTATTCATCCAACAAACATTTATTTATTCATGGCTAGCATTGAGTCCATAGGCGTTATCCACACAAGGGAAGCCTGGGAGTGTGTGTCCCTTGATCAAGGGAACCAGCCACTCACATTCTCCATGGGGACAGTTTCAGAACCTGAGACCAGTACTTCGGACCAAGCCACTGACCCCTCAACAATTGGAGCGCATCCAGGAGCTATGTAGCTATCGATTGCAGAGGTAAGCACCCATGGACACATCTGAGGACTCTACAGAGGTCCATTCTTCCCTAGTTCCACCAAATTACAGTCAAGGAGGAGTAAAGTGTCTAAGGACTAAGGATCTGTGGGGTAAGGAAGTAGCAAGAGAAGGGCTGGTATTGTAAACGGAAAGAAGTGTAGGCCTAGACTGTTTGTCCTAGGGTATTGCAGAGAGGACCTGCCTGGTAGCCTTAGCTACAGTAGTCCTCAATTCAGCTCTGACCTTATCCTGGTTCTGGTACTGATGACTCCCTGGATGTTCCTCCTGCAGGATGCCGGTGCAGTATATCCTTGGGGAGTGGGACTTTCAGGGGATCAGTCTGAAGATGGTACCCCCAGTGTTCATTCCTCGGCCAGAGACAGAAGTGAGTATATGATCAGGATGGAGATGAGAAAAGGTTTAAGGCACCTCTCTTGCCACAGACTTCCTCCAGGGGGTGCTAGGGCTCCATGGCTGCCATTCACAGTGCCCTTTCACAGGTATGTCTTCCTGCTGGCCAGGTTAGCTGAGCCAATAGAGGAGCCCTCTTGCTCTCTCCTTTTGACCCTGTTCACATTCCAGGACTCTCTTCCAGCTCCAAAGACTGGAAATGACATAGAATGCTCTAAGTAGTGCTGTTCCTGTGCCCAGCTCATTGTCACCATTCCTTAGGAGCTATCCTCAAGGCCCATGACAGACTCAACCCATGGTAAATAAATGACCTTCAGCAACTTAAGCATGGGGGAAGCAGAGAGGACTCTAGCTGGATACCTGGAGGCCTGGTATGAGGTGAGGAATGCGACCTTACATGTGGTTGCTACCTACTCTGGGCACAGATGAGAGTGTTTGCCTGTCAGGCCAGGCTATCTGTGACTTGGTGGTCTGCTCAGGTCC
This sequence comes from Lophiomys imhausi, assembly GCA_907164525.1. Taxonomy (NCBI): domain Eukaryota; kingdom Metazoa; phylum Chordata; class Mammalia; order Rodentia; family Muridae; genus Lophiomys; species Lophiomys imhausi. The sequence continues at coordinate 16,861,837 of CAJQZJ010003646.1, forward strand.
ATTGTCCAGTCAGGTGACTGCTTACGTCAGTCCCTAGATTACTAGAACTGGCAATTGTGTGGCCCGTGCATGTTATCCCTTGGAGACACACCCTGATCTAGAAGAGATGTTTCTCTGTCCTTCTTGAACTTCCTCTTGCTTTGTTGATAGCAGAGCTGGGAGCTAGCAAGTGGACTTTGGGGTGAAGTAGGGCTGTGTAGGGGATAGTGAGAAAAACCAGAGGGCACTAGACTCTGAAGAAGATTCTTCCTGGAAAGATATTCCAGCACATAAACATTCCTGGGAAAAGTTTTGTCCCTTTCCACCTTAACTGGCCAGGGCCTTTGAGCTGCCAGTCTTTCACCCTTTCAATTTCTGTCCTTTGATCATGAATCCTCTGATCTATCTGGAGAGATGGCTCAGTGCTTAAGAGCACTCACTGCTCTTTCAGTAGACCCTGGTTCAATTCCCAGCACTCACACAGTGATTTACAATCATCTATAACTACAGTCCCATGGGATCTGATGCCCTCCTTTGGCCTCTGTGGGCACTCCATACACATGGTATGTGGATATTCATACAGGAAAAATACTGTACACACACATTAAAAAAAATTCACTGATCACCTGGCTTATCGCCTCATGTGGCAGGACTACAGGAAGACTGAAGCCTTAAGAAGTCACAGGGTTGCCGGGCGGTGGTGGCGCACGCCTTTAATCCCAGCACTTGGGAGGCAGAGGCAGGCGGATCACTGTGAGTTCAAGGCCAGCCTGGTCTACAAAGTGAGTCCAGGACAGCCAAGGAAACACAGAGAAACCCTGTCTCGAAAAACCAAAAAAAAAAAAGAAGTCACAGGGTTGCCAATGAAGGGACCCATGAGCAGCACCTGAACTTTCTGACTCTGTCCTGTTGAGAACTGGCAAGACCTGGGATGGGGTACAGATACCAAGCAGGCCGTGGCCTGTCATCTTCAAGCTTTTGAGGGATTGCTCTGTAGCTTCCTCCAAATATGTGACTTCTGGCCAGGAGGTCACTTGCAATCCTTGGAGACTGTCAAGGCTCAGAACATAGAAGGGCAGCTATCATGGTGGTCTTTGTGTTCCCTTGGAGCTGACCTGGTATCTTCCATGTGTTTTTGGATTCTGAGTGTGGGTTGTGAGCATTCAGCTCCTGTGTGCCCCACCTACTCCATGTGGGTCTGGGCCAGGAAGGCAACTTCGCTGCCCAAGGACGGGGGGAGTGAGGATGCTGTGGTTGGTTGGGAGGCCAGGTCTGCCTCACTGTACAGACATTTCTGAGAACTCACCAGGTTTGCCCCCATGGGAAGCCACATCAGGCAGGGGTGCTTTACTAAGAAATCAAGAGGACGTGGCCTGTGGCAGGGAGTGGAGAGAGTGGGTGCAGGGGAGGGGGTCACGGAGTCCGTGTTCTCTATCCATCAAAGGGCGGTTTTTGATGGTGGGTGTGAAAGTCTGAAATGCTAAGTTGCAAGTGGCTTGTGGTGTGATGAGTTTGGTTTTCCTTAGGGGGTGAGAGGTTAGCCAAGTCTCCAGTGTGGCAATATATACAGTGGGAAAACTAAGGCTGGGGTGTGAGCCATTTCCATCTCCATCTGGTGTGGTAAGACTGTGTAGGCTGTCCAAGGCTCAGGGCTATAATTGTTTTAGGGAGGCAGTATACTCAGCCCACCAGGGATATGATCCTAACAGAGGGTGTGTGTGGCACTCATATCCTGCTCAGACCTCAGGGCTACCTCTATAGGGGTTGTGCAGTCCCATTTGGAGCAGTGACTCCAGGCAAAACCCAGACTGCCCATTCCATACCTCTGCCTCATATTTCTCTCCTGTTATACCATGCTTTGAACTCTTGGTGGGTTCAGTTGGAACAGACGACCTGGGTCTGTGACTAGCTTGGCTCAGAGCCGACAGCTTTAGGTAGAGGGAAGGGCTTCCCTGCATTGGAAAGAACTTTCTAGATCCCCTGGATGTGGTCTCAACATAGATAGTTCCCAATAGTCCCCAGATGGTCCTACAATTAAGATGAGTGTCTCATGGTCTGTGGTAGAAAGGAAGGGAAGAGGCCACTGGGGCCCAGTCTCTCAGCCTCACACCCTGCCCCAGGTGGCCATTTGCATAGATGGTGTATGTGTCTGAGGTCAGGGATGCCTCTGTGAGGTGGCTAGCCAGTGTGGGGTGGGTGGCTGTGGGGTCATCCTCCAGCCAGAGTGAGGTTTGGGTGACCTGGTGTTGTTTGCTCTACCGGACCTGGCTGGTGGGTCAGACCCAAGGTCTTCTCATAGTTTAATATGACAAGAGAGGCAAACCCTGTCCTAGATCTTCAAGCCAGGCTGAAGATGTTTGGGTTGTGGAGATGCAGCTGGTCTGGCAGAAATGGAAATGTTCTAAAGAGACAATTGTGTCTCTCAGTCTATCAGACTGTTGAAACAATGGACTCTGAAGATGTAGGCATTTCCTGAGGAATCTCATGCACTAGTCAGAGGGGAAGCCTGTCTCCTACCAAGAGATTTCACACAGTTCATAAATGTCAGACCGCCTGACAGGATGAGCAGACTGAAACCCAGATAATAGTGGGTCAGTGGTGGGCAGGACCACACGTTGGCCTGGACCACTTAGATGTGCACATCTTTGGCCTGCTACTTAAATTTTGATTTCACTTCAGGACTCTGAAGATGGACTTGAGGAGTTTGAGGATCTCTTTGTCCCTCCTCCCAGTGTGACCACACTGAATAAATCTCCTTCCTTCTGCCCCTCCTTTCTACCTTTTTTTTTTTTTTTTTTGCTTATTGAGGATGGCTGTCCAGGTCTGATTTGGGTCAGTTTGTGACCTCCAGGTCTGATAACAGAGACACCTCACAGGGGCTAAGGAAAGCTTTCTTCACAGGGGATCTCACCTGCTGCTTCCTTCCCAGTTCATGAGCCATGAAGGGCCCTCTCTCTGCCCATATCTAAGAGGGGTTGTCTTTGAGAAGAGGTCACGTTGCTTTTTTACCACTCCATTCTAGTTAGAAACTTTTCAGCTATGGGCCAGCAGCCTCCCTCACTCTTAGCTTACCCTGTGCCGATGACCATATACAGCCTGGGTAGGCAACAGATGGTGGGTGAGACCCCAGACTCTCTTGCATTCATGCTGGTGGTGTCTGAAAGCATCTCCCTGCTGCAGTGGTGAGTACCATCCAGACAGGCTCTTACCATACTGTACCCTTTACCATGTTCTGTTTGTCCCACAGCCACCTGCAAGTATGAGACTTGGGCAAGGGTGTGTCCATGCCACATTAAGGGAATTGCTTGTTTTTTTGGCCTAGGAGTCTCCTGGGAAATTTCCAAACTCAACTCTGTGGAAAAGCTAAGGACACACCAGCCACCTGTGGTTTATTTATTTTCTCCCCGTGGTACTGGGGTGGAACCCAGGCAAGTGCAATGTGCTGGGCAAGTGGGTTGTCTTTGAGCTATATCCTCAACTCAAAACCTGATTCTTGGGCTGGAGAGATGGCTCAGCGGTTAAGAGCACTGTTTGCTCCTCCAGAGGTCTGGAGTTCAATTCCCAGCAACCACATGGTGGCTCACAACCATCTATACTGGAATCTGATGACCTCTTCTGGCATGAAGGGGTACATGCAGATAGAGGTTGTAACTGTGTAAAACAAATATTTAAAACAAAAAAACAAAAAAAAAACCCAAAAAACCTGATTCTTGACCACTATGAGCTACAGTTCAGGCTCCAGGTAGTGCCTTGACCCTTGGGTGTTATTGTCTATAATGAATTAGTGACAATCCAACAGATTAACATAGGCTTTAGAAGCAGGACCAGGCGCAGAGGGATTGGCCATCAAATGTGGTTCTCAGTATGTCTGTGAGTTTGAAAATGGGAAGATGTCTGGAAGGGCATAGCTGGGATTTATTGTGCAGCAGGTAAGGGATCAGGTTCTGATCACTCTTTACTATATTCCTGAGAGGAGGGCTCAGTTTTACAGAAGAGTAAACTGAGGCATGGAGGGACAGAATGCTTGCTGATGTGAAGATCAGTTTGGCCTTGGCTGTCCTCCATCTGCCTTCAGCAGAAGCTAGCTGCTTGGACTTCCTTAAGGCTTCCTAGGAGCAAGGTCAGCACCAGTCTGATCCAGACACCCTCTGCCTTCCAGGAACTGGTTGAATGGGTTTTAGAGGAGGTGGCCCTGAGGCCCCCTGCAGTGGGAGCCCAAGGTGGTCCTGTCATTCTGGAGGTGGGCTGTGGATCAGGAGCCATTTCCCTCAGCCTGCTGAGCCAGCTCCCCAAGGTAAGCCCCTTCTGCATCCCTCTACTCTGCCTTTAGCACATTGAGATAGTCACTCAGCAGCCCTCCATTGATCCTTCCCCACATCCCTCTGCTAGAAGCACTGGGGGAAAGTGGGCAGATAAGGAAGGTGTGCCCAGCCTAGCATGCACATAGTTGCTAACTTCCATCCCTATCTGGCTAGAGCCTAACTACAAGAAAAATTTGTTACATACTTCTTTCTTCTTGGGAACTAGGGGAGGGTTCCTAGACAGGCATCTCCCAGAACTCCTCCTTTCTTCCTTTGTTCTTGGGGCAGAGTCAGGTCATTGCTGTGGATAAGGCAGAAGCTGCTCTTGCTCTTACCCGTGAGAATGCTCAGAGGTAGGTGGGTTGGGAGGTCCAGAAGGCTAGCACTGGGGAGTTGGACTCTGGGACCTGAACTTGACCTTTATTCTAATATCAAACCTACTAGTACCTGACTTCCATACTTGAGGGAGGGTGTAGTAAGGGGAGCCTGACATTGGTCCCATGAGATTATGAATGGGTGGACTATGAGCAGTGGCTGCATTTGCTGATGCAAGAGGTGCTCATTTTCCCTCATGGTGCTTGTAGCCAGAGGTAAAGCTTGCATCCTATGCTGACCACCATGTCCTTATCTCTCCAGGCTTCAGTTGCAGGACAGGATTCGGATCTTCCTTCTTGATGTAACCTCAGGTACATTCCCCTACCCATATTCTTGGGGTGAGGATCCTGGAGAGAGGTACTGCTAGTGAGTGAGACACTGCAGAAGTGGGGTAAGGGTTTCCCAGTAATCATACTGTGGACCATCTCAGGCCAGCCCTTGCTGAGGACTGACAAGGTGTTATTGTCTGTGGGGCCAGGGAACCATGGCATGGGGGGGTGGGTGCGCTTGGAGCGAGAGTGGGGTTGAGGCATGTCCAAACCCTGGAAATCTCATCCTGAGATTGGCAGGAGTAAGACCAATCCCCCCTGCACACGCAGCCCTGTGCCCCAACCTTTGGCCTTTCTGAGGAGCCACATAGCCTGGTAGGCAGCCAGGTTAAACTTCTTTTCCCCTTATAAGGTCATGTCCAGCAGCACCTGGAATTCCTCCTTATGCAAATGAGGCCACCTTGGCCAATGATGCACACTCACCCTGATAGCCCCTACTCATTCCCCAAAGGTTTAAATAACCTGTGTTCCCCCCAGTTAAATGAGCTTTCTCACTGAAGCTGTTTCCCAAGAAGTCTGTTTCTCGCACACTCACCACTGCCTGAGGTCTCCATCCCCCAGCAGTTCTTGCCTTGCTCCCCATCCCAGGATCCACCGGTTATAGTCTCCCATTATCTGATCAGCTTTTATAGGGTGGGGAAGCAGGGCTGCCATTGTCTCCTTGCTTGACCTGACCCATGAAAGGACTAGCCATGAGGTCTTTTTTGTTTTTTGTTTTTTTTTGTTATTTTTGAGACAGGGTTTCTCTGTGTATACCTGGCTGTTCTGAATTCACTCTGTAGACCAGGCTGGCCTCGAACTCAGAGACCTGCGCTGCCACTCCTCAGCCACAGGTCTTTCTTGCCTGCTGGATCCCCTATAACTGATAAGTTTAACTAGGGTTTGTTTACTGACAAGAAAGAACAGATGTTCAAAGGAAAGCAGTTCAGAGACAAGTGTGGTGGCTTACACCTATAATCTTAGCAGTGGTGAGGCAGGAAGATTCCTATGAATTCAAGGCCTGTCTGGGGAACATAGTGAGTCCTAGACCAGCATGGCATACAAAGTGAAACATCTCAAAAAAAAAAAAAAAACAAAAAACAAAAAAAAAAAAAAACAAACAAATTCAGCAACAACAACAAAGAGAAAACTTTAGGGCCAAAATACATGTGTGTCCACCTGGCCTGGAAGAGCTGGTCTGGCATTGCCTGGTACATTGCAGGCTTTGCAGTATCCTCAGGTTTCCAGCTCCAGTTCTGGTTCTTTTGTTACCCATGGAGTCTCCAAGCTTTGGATGAGTGTTATACACCTGGTTTAGCATCCTGTACAAGTGGGACCCAGAAACGGCCGTAAAGGGTTGTGTGAGGGTAGCAGGCCTGCCGTCCCTGTGCTTTCAGACTGTATTGGTTATAAAGCAGAGAGTGACAAGGCCAGGGGACTGCAGATCAGAGAAGCCCTTCCTTTGCCTTTGCAATCAGGGAGGACTTACTGGAGGTGGCACTTGAATATTGCTTAATGAGGAGGCCTTGACGAAGAGAGAGAACATGGGTGTTCTAGGGGAACAGCTGCATGTCAGAGCATGTCCATTCCCAGCTGGCCTGCTAAGTAGGGACTCTGTCTACTGTTCTTCGAGTCTGGCTTATCAAGTCTAAAGACAGACCCACAGTATGACTTGTGGAGTGGTACTACCTAAGGGACAAGGTGGTAAATGGAGCTACCAACTTTTACTTCTCAGTGGACCACTTGATGCTATGTATCCTCTTCTTTGTCCACAGAGGGGTGCTGGGCACACCTGCCCTGGGAGCCCGTGGACTTGGTGGTCAGCAATCCTCCCTACATCTTCCACAAGGACATGGAACAACTGGCTCCAGAGATCTGCAGGTACAGGGTGGGTGGAACAGCAGAGAAGGTCTAGTAGGATTGGCCGGAGCTAGAGGCCCCCCATCTGGGGAAAACCGTACAGAATAGGCCAGTAGTACTGAGAGATATATACGCTTTAGAGCCTGAAGCCTTCCTGAGGAAGTTTTTGCCTTTGCACTTCTGACTCCTGGAGACCCCTAGCCTCTCTGAGCCCCTGTTTCCCACTTTGAAAGAGGAGTGAGTGGTGGTGCTTGCAAGACCATGGGAAGGACTTTGCCTGAGGCATAGTGAGGCCTCATAGAAGGTACTCACAGAGAGATGTGTCATTTTACACAAGACCAAGCAAGGCCTAGAGAGGGAAGGTGCCCTGTTAAAGGTCCCATGAGGACTTAGTGGGAAAGCCAACACTGAATCCTTGATGGGCTGGTAATATGGTTTGGGAGCTGGCTCCTCTTTTCTGGGCTCAGTCAGGATCAGCTTTCAGATCAAGACACATCATGCCCGAAAGGGTCTGTAAGTGGGGCTCAGCAACTCCATCCAGCCCTGCTGTGGGGTGCCATCTGCATGGGAGAGGAGGGATGTAAAAGGGGCTAACCATTTAGGAACCACTTGCTAATGGATCCTTAGCTTACCTTGAGCTTACCTCTCAACCTGGAGTCTAGGAGTCTAGACCTGTGAAGGTCTGCCTGGCTTCTCAACACTTTCACACACTCCTGCCCCTGGCTCTCACCTTCCTCTGTTTTCCCGTTCAGTTATGAAGACCTGGTGGCTCTGGATGGCGGTGAAGAAGGCATGGAAGTCATTACCCACATCCTGACCTTGGCACCTCGGCTCCTGAATGGCTCTGGGTATGGACGCCAGCCTCCTCTTCCATTGTGTAATTGGCATGGCTTGGCAATCATTGTGCTGCCACCTCTTGCAGGCCAGACAAGCAGGTCCTGGCCCTGCCTAGTTGAGCTGACCCATTTCTCCTCTGTGTAGAAGCATCTTCTTAGAAGTGGACCCAAGGCACCCAGAGCTTGTCAGCAGCTGGCTTCAGAGCCGGCCTGACCTGCGCCTTAGTCTTGTGGCTGTACGTAAAGACTTCTATGGGAGGTAAGGCTACAGTGCCCATAGCCATGCCATTTCTGTGCTCTCTAACAGCCCTCACTCCTTGTGTGTTCCTTGAGCTTGGATGGTACACAGATACTCATTCTGTCTTCTCAGGCCCCGGTTCCTGCATGTGCAGAAGTCTGCACCATAGTGTGGCTACTCTGAATACCTGGCCAGGACTGCAGTCTGCTGGGCACCTGGCTAACCCTGCATGGAATGCTCTCAGCAGGAGGTGTACAATGCCTTCCCGAACCCGAGGCATGGCCCATGGTTCTGTGATTCCCCATGGTGAATGTTTCTAGGAAACTCAGAAACATGGATGGAATGTTCTTCTCAGGGCAGCAAAGTACAGAGACTCAAGAGCTTGGTTTCCAGTCTAGCTCTGTCCCCTCAGTGTAGAGGGGAGGCTACTTGGTGTTCCTCTTGGTGAAATTGCTGTGACAGTTTTGGGAAGTGTGGCCAGTAAAGTATTGAGAGAACAGTAAATGGTGAACCAGTGTTTTGTTATAACATTTGTGGGCCCTTGTTCCCCATGTAGGACTAGGCCTGGGACCCTGTTCCTATTTCAGCAAGTCAAGCAGACTATCTGTGGTGTAAGGATAGAACATGATGTGGGGTACGGGGGAGGCTCAATCCTGGCCTTGGATACCATAGGGGCTGCACAGAATAGCTCACTCTTTGTGTTAGCATCATCTCCATCCAGCCTGAGTATGCCTACATACCCTTCCTTGACTGGGCCTAGGCTGAGCATGGGGGCTGTATCTGATGGTGAGGTTGGGGCTGAGGGTCTTTGACACATGATCCTGAGGTTATATGCCCACATTCATGTTTGTGAAGGTTTGAGACAGTTGGGTGGAAAAGAAAAACAAACAACTTTTGTTTGTTTTTATTGACCATCCTTTCCAAACATGGAAATTCAGATTTGGAGTTCAAATAACCCATGTATGTCTCCCTGGTTGGTGAGCCCAACCAAGTCTGGGCACTGACTTGTGACCTTCATCCCAGATCTGGGCAGATTCCCAGTTACCAGAATGCCCAAAGACCAGCCTATTATAAGCAGCAGCAGGAGCCTCTCCAGTTGGTGAGTGTGAATACAAACAAGACTGCATCTGGGTGGTTCATAAAGTGTGTTGGAGACTTAAGCAAGTTTCGTCCACCTGGCTCCCCCCCACCATCAGCATTTGCAAGGGCCTGATCTAAGGAGTAGTAGCCAGAGGCAATGTGCTCTGATACGCAAGGAGATCTGAGTTCCAGGGCAGTCTTGCAGGTGGCCTTCAGTCATCTCCTTTCTGAGAAGTGGACTTTCTGAGTCCAGGGGCAGGGCAAGAAATAGCCTCATTTTATTTTATTCTGCATCAGCAAAGTAGAATGTTCATGCTGGCATCTGAATGCCCACTGTCCAAGGCAGGAGCGTCAAGGTGGTAAGGCCTGCCTAAAGTCCCATAATACAAGGTAGCTAGGTTCAGAAAAGAAGTTAGGTCCTCACCTCTTGGGAGTCTGTATTTCTGGACTCATGTCTGGTGTAAGTGATTCTGCCGCTGTGGTTGATGGGTGTATTTGTGCTAGCAGAGATCACACTGAAGGTCTCAGATCCCGAGGATCTGGCCCTGGTGACCTGTCCTATGTCCAGCCCTAGATATGTGGCCCTCAAACTGTCTCTGGCTTGCTGTGAAGGAAGGAGACTGGGCTTTCCTTCATGACTGTTCCAGAAAGAACCTAGGAGGGTAACATAGGGTACAACCAGAGCAGAGCTCCTCACCTCTTGGGCCTCCTGAGTCATTTGAGCTTTGCTTGCCAAAGCTCGTATGCATATTGCCTTCTCTTCTCACCCTTGTCCTTTGGCTCTGGCTGTCTTCGGACATCTCAGGGCAGCTGCCCTGTCCTCATAGCAGTCTGTTACCCTCTTGTCACACAGCATGGGTTATACTTAGTGCTGAGCTCCCTGACAGCTTTCCCTCCTGGCTTCAGGCCTGTTTTTGAGGTAAGGACTTGGGGAGCCTGTGGGTCTGGCACCCAAGAGAGTACAATGATGGAGAGTGGCAGCAGAGGGGCAGTTGGGGTCATTGGAGCATGAGCCACCCTTGGGACAACTTCCTTCCCAGAAAAATGTGGGGCTGACTCCATGGGGATAAGAGTCCAAGCCAAGTAGAGTGGCAAGGCAGCGCCTGCAGTCTGCAGCTACCAGCTTTATTTGGCTAGACATTGCTTTGCCATGCTGGAACCATACCAACCAGGGCATGACATCGGGCAGATGACTTCAACTTTTTCAGCTTTGACCTCCAACCCTTGAGAATGGGACCAAAATACTTTACTGTAGAGGGTAGTTGTGAGATCTTTGTGGTACATTGGGTGTTTCTGTTGCCTGGAGGACAGACAGAGGGAAGGCCCTGTACCCAGCTGGATCACCTCAGCACTAACATGAGACAGGGAGACACACTGCAGTTGACAAGGAAAGATGGCAGAATTTTAGTCCTGGGCTCTGGGTGACTCTGCCCTCTGGAGATGGAGCCACCAGGAGCAGCCTTCCCCTCCCATCACTGATTCTCCCCACCAGGGCCTGAGTACCTGAGGCCCAAGCCATAGCAGTCAGGAGGCCCAAGCCAGGCTCCACTCTGGGAAAGCCAGGCTCACATGGCCTGTCCTCCTTTCTCCTGATGGCAGTGCCAGGAGCTTGGCACAGGTCAAGGGATCCCTTGGGGACAGCACAGGAGGATGCGGTGCACACCATGCTGTCCAAGTCCTGCAGGCCCTGAGGTCTTGAGGCCAGAACCTGGGAGAGCAGTTCTGTCCCCTCCAGCAGGTGGAGAAACTATGGTCTTGTCTCACAGTTGGATGCTTTTTGTGGCTTCCCACGGGTTATTCCATGGGCTTATTCAGCTACCTTATTAAAAAGTGTACCAGGTTACAAATATACCCTTTCCCTCATGCCCACTTCCATGAACTCCAGGGATCTTCCCAACCTCTGTTCTAACCCTTACCTGGATCCTCAGGACGTAAGTATGGCCTCTGTGTCTTGCAGAGTGCCATCTGAACAGGCGGGGAGGTGGGCAGCTCCGGGAAAGGCCCCAAGAGGCCCCTCCCTGGCCCTTCTCCTGAACACCTTCCCCTAGCCTGAGCTGTGTATAAATCTGGAGTGCCCTTGCCCACCACTGTCAATCCATGTCATACCTGCTAAATTCCTACACACCTGCTCCGACTTTGTGTTCCAGTCTTCCCCTACCACATCTCTCTATCACTCTCCTACCTGGGTATCTGTCCCCTGAATTCGTAAATCTTCCGGTGTCATTCTGGGAACCCCTGTGAGACTGGCACATTCAGGTTTAGTAAAATGTCCACCAATAAACTGACAGGATATCCATTTTCTAGACTTTAGGCTAGAACTTCCTGAGTGGCCCATTTCTGACCTGACACCAGCACTCACATATTCCAGTCAGCAGAGAGGAAGCTGTGAGGCTGGCCCCCTGCCTGATCCAGGCAGCAGCTGTTCAAGTTAAGGCACAATATCTTTGAGGACTCCAGTGCACCTGACCTCACCCCGCAGCCACACCAGAACAGGCTGTCCTCGGCTGCAGCAGGGGCAGGAGCAGGGTTCCTGGAGCTCTTGGCCTTAAGCAGCCCCCATTTGAGGGTGATGACTAGGATGGGGGCCTGATCTCTCTTCATGAACTCCCTGCCCTGAACAAGGTCCTGGGTTTGAGACTAACAAAGCAACTCTATTGGCAATATAATGGCAACTAGAGACACCCGTGGCTTCATCCCCCCCAACCCGTGACTATTACCTTATATGGCATAAAGGACTTTGCAGATATGAATAAAGATTGTGTGTGCGTGTGTACCTATATGTGGTATGTAGGTGTGTGTAGACATACACACACGTGCACATGGGGTCCAGAGGCCTCAGTCACCACCTTATGTTTTGAGACAGGGCCTTTCACTGACCTGGACCTCAGGACTCCATCCAATGCTGGAGTTACAGTTGCATGTAGCGATGCCTGGCTTTTGCATGGGTGCTGGGGATCCTAACTCAGGTCTTCAAGTTTGTGTTAGCAAGCAGCTTACCAACTGATCCTTCTTCCCAGACTTGTAACTAAAGAGCTTGAGAAGGAAAAGTTGCCCTGAGTTGTTCACAGAGTTCAGTGTGATCACATAGGAAGGGGACAGGGGACAGGGGTGTCAAAGGTGAGAGGAAACAGGTTAGTATGGTGTGATTGCAGGAGGAAAGAGGCAGGAGCCAAGGAATGCAAACAACTTCTTCCCTAGAGCCTCAAGAAAGAATGTAATAATCCTGCCCACACCTTCATTTAAGCACAGTGGAATTACTTTTGGATTTCAAACCTTTATAGTTATACACTGTAGAGTATGGTAATCTTTTACAGCAACTCTGATGGTAGTCTTTTACAGCAACTATGGGAAATTGATACAGACCATGAGGCTCCATGGAGCTTGGGTTAGGCACTTTGTATTTGTGTCCAGCCATGCCACAGCATGCTAGTGGATGTCAGAGGAAATCTTGTAGGAGTCAGTTTCTACTGTGTGGGTCCTGGGGACTAAACTCAGTTCTTCAGGCTTAGCCTTAGATACATTTACCCAGAGTCATCCTGGCTAGCCTGTCACTATATTCTTTTGACAAAATCCCTTATAAGGAGGAAAGATTAGTTTGGCTCAGAGTTTCAGCCCAGGACTGGCTGGGTCTATTTGTTGGGCATGCTACAAGGCAGAAACATGGGGGAGGAAAGCTCCTCACCTCGTGGCAGCCAGGAAGCAAAGAGAGGAAAGGGTCCAGGGACTGCATATTTTTATAGCTAAAATCTTGGTTGTCAACCTGACACGCCTGGGAAGACGAACCCTCAAGGGAAGAATTATCCTCATCAGATTGGCCTGTATTTACATCATTGGGATGTTTTCTTAGTTGCTAATTGATGTCAGGGTTCTGCCCACTGTGGGAAGTACCATCCCTAGGTGGACTTAGGCTGTAGTAGCTGGACATGAACCTGGGAGCAAGTTGGTCTGTGCATCGTTTCCTGCCTCTGGCTTCTTACATGAACTCCTGCCCTGGCTTACCTCAACGATGGACTGTAACCTATAAGCTGAAATAAACCCTTCCCTCCACAGTTGGAAGGAGGAGGGTTTTTTGGTTTTGTTTTGTTTTTTGTTTTTCAAGGCAGGGTTTCTCTGTGTAACAGCTCTGACTGTCCTGGACTCACTCTGTAGACCAGGCTGGCCTCGAAAGAGGGTTTTTTGTTTTTGTTTTTTGTTTGTTCCTTAAGATGGGGCTGGAGAATGGCTCAGTAGTCAAGAGCACTGGCTGTTCTTCCACAGGACCTGGGCTCAACTCCCAGCACCCACATGGCAGCTTAATACTGTCTGTAACTCTATGGGGATCCAACACCCTTACACAGACACCCATGAAAGCAAAACACCAAAAAGCACATAAAGATAAAAAATAAATAAATACAGATTTGTCCTTAATGCTGAGAGTAGGAGAAATAGTCTTCCCCAGGGAAGAGTACAGCAATTGGTTATCCAATACCAAATGATCAACCCCGAAAACATACATACAAATAGCATATAAACTGTGAAGATTGTATTTATAAATTTAGGAATATATATGTAATAGATGTGCATATATATCATATAGGTATGTAACAACAATGAATGGAAAAAGGTCATGAATTTGAAAGAGAGGAGCATAGGAGGGTTTGGAAGGATGGAAAAGGAAGGGGGAAATAATATATTATATCGTCTAAAAAGAAAATAAATTTTCTTAAATTTCAACCTTTCCCCTAAAAGTTGGTAGCTTTTGTTCTCAGTAATGAAATCATCTTGAAGTGAGGAACAGACTATCTCTGTCCTTTTGACTTAGTCTCAATTCTACACTTGTGTAAATTGGGCAGTGCGAAACAGGGATGGAAACCTTCGTTTCAGATTTTTGGCTTTTGCATTTTGGTCTTACAGGAAATATAGAATGCCAGCAATATTTTTATTCATATCTTTTTTTTCATAAAATGTTTGAAAAGTATTACTAAAATCTTAATGGATAATGAAAGTACAAGTTTCTCTAGGATTTTCCTTAATGGATCATAGAAGATAGAAGGAAAATGAGATTAATTTGGTAGAACAGTGTTTTCCTTACTGTGTATTATTAAGTGATTGCAGTTTGATATTAACTTTTTTATTTTAATTAATTTGTTTTTATGTATATTGTTGTTTTGCCTGTATTCCTTTCTGTGTGAAGGTGTCAGATTCCCTTGGAACTGGAGCCACAGAGTGAAGGGGGAGTTTTTGATCAGTGTTTTATCACAGCAAAAGAAACTAAATGACAACACACACTTTTTTGTTTTTGTTTTTTTCGAGACAGGGTTTCTCTGTGTATCCCTGACTGTCCTGGACTCACTGTGTAGACCAGGCTGGCTTCGAACTCACAGAGATCCGCCTGCCTCTGCCTCCCAGGTGCTGGGATTAAAGGCGTGAAGCACCACCACCTGGCCTTTAGACTGTTTTTAATTATGTGAGGTCTACATAGGTCCTTATCCTAGCATCTCATGGAGTTCTGTGGTTGGCCTATCGGCACTGGAGTGTGAAGAAGGCCCGCGCTCTGCACACCTCTCCATGCACACCAAGCTTGTGAGCTGAGCACAACACCTGTGACTAAGCAAAAAGCCTGACCACCCTCCCTGTCAGTGGATAGTTTGGATCTTCCCAGTCACCTAGGCAGTCCTCAGCTTGGGTGGCACTGGGTCACCACTATCCTGGAATTGAATTTGGTTGTCCCTGAGGATCTTAATGTTCTGGTTTTCAAAGCTGGGATAACCAACTGTTACCTTTGGATTCTGTCCCTGGCCAGTTTGAAGCTAGATGAGGACTAAGGGACCCTGGTGAAGTTATCCCTCCTGGACAAGGTGTGGCCCTCCTGAAGCCACAGTCTTAAACCAGGTGTCATGTGCAGAGCTTCTGGAACTCTAGTGGCCGATGTGCTACATTCTGGGTTTAAGAGAAGCCGAAGACAGATGGTTCAGATGCCTGGAATAGTTCAGACCTGGGATTAAGGGGGGCAGCCTGGACACAAATCCTCTGGATATACTTTGGATGAAGCCTAGAGGACTTTTGTTGGTCCTAAAAAGAGTGAACAAGACCTGTATCGAATTCCTGATCTTCGCTCTTCCCGAGCAGAAGACTGGAAGAGGGAGGAGGAGGGTGAGACTGCCACCGGTGCCCAGACAGTCAGGGACGGGGTTGGCATAGCTCCGCCCTGAGCCATCTCTTCCAGAGCTCAGGGCTAAGTTCCACCTGCTGGAAGAGCAGCGGATGTTGCCAGAGCTGACCCACAGGACCTCCACAACCCAGCTGCTGCCTTAACCCTGGCATATGCAACACAGAGTCGAGATACCAGTCTCTCAAGCCAAGCTCCAGAGGGATGGCCAAACCCAAGGGTCTTACCTGGGTTCACATAGCACTTGCCTCCTAACTCAGTGCTGTCAGCCTCCATTGTTTCCCACGTCCTGCAGCCAATAGATGGTGCTTATTTGATCCTCTGTATAGCTCAGTGACTCTCAACCTGTGGGTTGTGGTCCCTTTCGGGCCGGGTCAAATGACCTTTTCATAGGGGTCACCTAAGACCATCAGAAAACACAGATATGTACATTACAATTCATAACAATAGCAAAATTTATGAAATAGCAATGAAAATAATTTTAAGGTTGGGTCAGCACATCATGAAGAAGAACTAACTGTATTAAAGGGCCCCAGCACTAGGAAGATTGAGGACCACTGATATAGGGCTTATACTAGGGATTCTGATACATAAAAGCCTCTGGACTAGCTTCATGAACCAGCATGAGCCACATTAGCTCAACTATAGTACCAGTTATATGGACACCCACATCGTGGTCCTACCTGAAGTCCTGACAGTTGTGAGGAATAGAGTTCCTTCAGTAGACTAAGTGAGTGCTTCCACTCCTGAAGAAACTAGCTGTACAGCCCTACCCTAGCTCTCTGGGCTTCCTGAGGTACTGTCTTAGTTAAGGTTCCTCTTCCTGTGATAAAATAGCGTAATCAAAATAACCTGGGGAGGAAAGGATGTATCTCAGCTTACAATTTTCACATCATAGTCCATCATACAGGGAAGGAACCCAAACAGGACAGGATCTGGTGGCAGGAGCTGATACAGGTCATGGAGAAACGCTGTTTGCTGGCTTGATCCACCAGCCCTGGAGAGGCACCCCCACACTGAGCTTGGCCCTCTCACATTATCAATTAAGAAAATAGACCACAGACTTGCCCACAAGCCAGTTTGGTGGGAGCATTTTCTAAATTGAGGTTCTTTCTTCCCAAATGACTCTGGCTTGTGTCAAGTTGATGTAAAACTACCCAGCACAGGTATCTAAAATGACTGCTGGGGGTCTGGAGAGATGGCTCAGTGGTTAAGAGCACTGGCTGCTCTTCCAGAGGACCCAGGTTCAATTCCCAGCAACAACATGGTAGCTCACAACTGTCTGTTACTCCAGTTCCAGGTTATCCTACACTCACACACAGATATACATGCAGTCAAAACACCAATGGACATAAAATAAAAATAAATTAAAAAAAAAAAGACTGCTGGGCATCTTTGGCCTTATAACCAGGAATGTGAAGTGAAACAATTTTAAATCTCAAAGGCTCTTTTCTTCCAGATAACTGTCTGCCAGTCCTGTAGATGGTCAGCAAAGACCAATTTTATAGTTCAGAGGGAGATTACCTTGATCTTGCTAGGAGCCTGAACTGAGCTAACTTTCTCTAGGACCAGCTGAAACAGAGCAGCCCTGACCCTTAGGAGGCAGGCCTGGCCAGATGGCCCATGTCCCAGGGCCTGGGTTTCCCTAGAGATTCTGCCTCTCACAGCAGAGGCCGCCACTGAAGTGTCCCTGTTCTGTCAGTTCTGCCACCTCCAGGAGGCGCATCTGGAAGAGCAGGCAGGCCAGATGTCCCCAGTCTGGGTCCAGGCATCAGATGCTATTGTTGGGACTTGGTGTACCTACAGAGGTCCCTGTGCAGGTGAAGTTAGGGCCATGCAGGGCAGGAGATAGGACAGTTCTTTTGGGGACCCCAGTAGCCATTCCTTTCTACACCCACTAAAGGTTCCCACCCCACCTTGCTTTCCAGAAACAGCCTCACCTGCTAGAAGAGGCAGTTAAGTCCCTTTCTCCTTCCCTGGAATCAGTGAGAAGCTGAGTTCTGTGAGTGTGCAGAATGGATCCAGACTAGGGCTGCCTGAACCTTTTGGCTTTCCTTGGTCCTTGTAGGCTCCTTAGTGTTAGCTAAGTGTCTAGTGTCCTGCAAGGCTGGACCTCAAATAACTGATCTGCATTATTAACTATGCATTTCAGGGAACCCTACAGGCAGTGTAACTGAGAACACTGCAGGCTAGGATTCACAACACACTGGGAGGGATGATGAGGCTGCCCTGGTGCCCATCAGAGACACTGAGATGGGCATAGATGGATCTTGGGATCTGTCCTGCAGAGGTTGCTGGGGATGTCTCCACGGGCCTTTTTAGAAATGCAGTAGTTCGATGAGCTCTCCTGAGGCATGTGGAGCTCAGAGCCAGGACTTTAGGCTTCCAAGTCCTACTAGATGTCAGGCTCCAGAAAGACAGCTCATGTCGAAGCAGAAGGACTTTAAAACTCAGAATTTGAATGGTGCACACTAGGACAAGAGCATTGGATTATCTTTTTTTTAACCTTTTAAAAATGTGCATTGGTGTTTTGTCTGCATTTATGCCTGTGTGAGGGCATCGGATCCCCGGGAATTGGAATTAAAGACAGTTGTGAGCTACCATATTGGGGTGCTGGGAACCGAACCTGGATCCTCTGGAAGAGCAGCCAGAGCACTTAATCACTGAGCCATCTCTCCAGCCCCACATTGGATTATTTTAACAGCCTCCATGCCATCCTATAAGGTGGAAGCTATGAAGCCCTCATTTTACAAATAAGAAACCAGAACATGGTCTAAAGATATGGCCGGCAGTGGGGGAGCCTGGGAAAATGCCCAGGGGCTGGAAGGCACATGAGCAGGGATGTGTGGTGCCAAGTGAGCAGAAGTGGAGTGGCCTGACCAAGTTCTTATTTTTGTATATTATGGGTGCTTTGCCTGCATGTGTGTCTATGTATCCAGTGCATGCCTGGTACCCATAGAGGCCAGAAGAGGGCATCAGGTCCCTTAGGATTGGAGTTTCAGATGGTTATTGGCTGCTATATGGGTGGTAGGAATTGAACATGGATCCTCTGGAAGAGTAGCCAGTGTGCTTAACCACTGGGCCATCTCTCCAGCCTTAGATGAGGTGTGGAGGGGGGGGAGACTAAAAGCAAGGTCTTTAAGCTGAGTGTACAGGGTCATGTAGGCATTAGGGTTGCTCCTTCTAGGTCACAGGAAAAGGGGACTCAAGCAAGTGGCTGCAACCATCCAATTTCTGGAGTTGACTGGGGCTACAGTGGAGGCAAAAGACATTCTGGATCAGCTGACTCACAAGCATCACCAAGAAGCTGAATGGAGGTGGGGCTTGGGTAATGTGTGACTGAAAGGCTCTGATTGGGACTGGAGGAGTTTGGGACTGCCCTGAGCTGGAGACCAGGGATCTGGAGACGGTGAGTCTAAGAGTAGAAGATACTTTCAGAACATCCCAGAGGCAGTATTGGGCATCCAGAGATCCAGATGTGACCCTATAAGAACACCGTATCCAATTGGGAAGATGTTCCCAGGTCTTGGGGCTGGCGACAGCAGCAATATGACACTTGCCACATATAATCAGAGATGAGCACCACAAGCTCTTGGTCACAAGTCAGAAATCAGCACATCAGGGTGCCTCCCTGGCCCATTGTCAGGCTAGAGTGGGGCCTGTCCTGTCCAGGTCACACAGCAAGTGCCCACACTGGGGTTTATGCCTATCCCTCTAACATGTGCACAGGAGAGAAGATGAGCAGGCCACTGAGGCCACCTGCATCCCAGGGCCTTACTTTGGCAGCTGCTTTGAGCCAGCACAGGGCAGGCCCCTAGGCAAAGGAGAAAATGGCCAAACCAAACAGCACCAGACGCTGGTGAGCTTCCTCTTGGCTGCCCTTGGCTGCTCAACTTTCACATCCCACTCAGAGGAAACAAACAAGGAGCCCTGGGTGTGGGGCAGGAGGTGGGGCAAGAAGCTGGGACTGAAACAGGACTCCTGTCCCCTGGATGTGAGGTGGGGCTGGCAGACATCACACTCTGGTTCTTGACTGGCAGGTGAGTTAAGGAGGTAAGTCCCCATCTCATTGTGAGGAGAAAGCATTTCAGGTCCCCAGACCTGGAAGATTCTAGGAGGAGGTACTGGATGGATGTGCCTTAAATCCCTTCTGTAGGCACTCCACTGCTGAAGGCTTTTTTTTTTTTAAACACAGAGTCTCACTGTGTAGCCCTGGCTGGCCTGCAACTTGCTGTATAGACCACACTGGCCTCAAACTCAGTAGAGATCCACCTGCCTCTGACTGCTGAGACTACGGTTGTGTGCCACCGCGCCTGGTAAAACTCTCCTTCATTTTACAATAGCCCCTTACAGCTGAAGAGCTTGTTCCTTCAGAGTTTCACATGGCATTCAAATACATGTTTTAAAAAGCAGCATTTTAATAACACAATGTTCTTAACATAAAGTCTACCAATGTGAACAGCAAAGAACACCAACGTCTGTCTAGAGTTGGGTGGGTTTTTTTAATTTAAAGATATATTTATTTTTATTTCATATGTATGAGTATTTTGCCTGTATATATGTCTGTACACCACAGGCATGCAGGACCTGTGGAGCCCAGAAAGGAGGCTTCGGATTCCCCTGGAACTGGAGTTATAGGCAGTTGGAGATGGGTACTGGAATTCAAGTTCCAGTCCTCTGCAAGAGCTGAAGTTAAACTGCCTGAGGTGGGTGCTGGGAACCAAACCTGAGTTCTCTGGAAGAGCAGAAATGCTCTTAACTGCTGAGTGGAGTCTCCAGCCACAGGGATTAGAATCTTTTTGTTTGTTTGTTTGTTTGTGAGACAGGGTTTCTCTGTAACAGTACTGACTGTCCTGGAACTTGCTCTGTAGACCAGGCTGGCCTTGAACTCACAGAGATCCACCTGCCTCTGCTTCCCGAGTACTGGGACTAAAGGCATGCGCCACCATGCCTGGCTTCAGAGATTAGAATCTTATGCTGGCCTAAGCGTACACTTCTTTCAGGGTTTGATTTTCATAACACAGTCCCAAGGGACTCTGCTCACAGATCAGTTGGGAGCAGTGGTTCATCTGTAGCCCACCTGACAGTCTCTGTCTGCAGCAATGGGAAAAGGCTCATTATCAAGCCCAGGTCATGGGGAAGACTGATACGTTGTCATAGTGGGCTATGCCTGTTTGAGGGTGGTGTTTAGGTATCATTATCATTACTATTAATTGTTTGTGTGAGGGTGGGGTATGTATACATGCTACAATGGACATTTAGATCAGAGCACAATTTCGTGGAGTCCATTGTCTCCTTCCACATTTACATGGGGTCCAGAGATTGAACTCAGGTCGTTAAACCTGCATGCACTCACTGAGCCATATCACTGGTCCTAAAATATTTTTTTAAATTGATTCTTTAGTTAGCATGTAAGTTAATAAGTTTTCATTGTTAGGTTTTCATATATGCATATATATGCATTATATCCCCCTTTCCCCACCACCCACCAGGGACAGGGTTTCTTTTTTGTAGCCCTGGCTGTCCTGGAACCAGCTCTGTAGCCAGGCTGGCCTCCAACTCAGAGATCTACCCGCCTTCTCAGTGCTGGGACTAAAGACATGAGCCACCATGCCTGGCTATATTGTATCTTGTTTGTATTCACTCCCCTCTGCTCTCCCACCACTCTCCTCCTCTCATTTGCCTTCTTTCCGAATGGGCCCCTTCTGCTTTCCTGTCATATATGTGTGTGTATTTGGTATAGGGAGAGAAATATTCTCTCTGCATGAGAGTAAACATTTGATACTTTGTCTTGCTCCTCATTACCCTCTTCCTCCCCTCACATAGTCCCTCTTCTGTACACTTCTGTGCCCTGTGTATGTTTGTAAATGTATTCTGCTTATGAGAAGGAACACTGGATATTTGTCTTTCTGAGTCTGGTTTATTTCACTTAGCGCGATAACCTCTGTTCCATCCATTTTCTGACAATGTTTACTTTTAAATATGAAAAAGAGAAAAAAAAAGGAAAGAGGGAGGAATGAAGAGGGAGAGAAAAAGGGAAAGGAAAGGAAGTTAGAAGATGGTAAACAAGAAGGGGGAATAGCTACTCATTGCCAAGCCTAGTGTTACCTGTGGAAGGAGAAAAATGCAAATTGTCTTATGACCTTCACGTGCACACCATGGCATTCACACGCACATGTGTGCACATGCACACATACACACAACAAATGTCAAATTTACATTAGAAGGGAGGGAGGAGGAAGGAACTTGTGGGAGGAGCATCAGGGGCATCATTTTCTGTGCTGACTGCTCCACTTCTGAAGCCTCCCACCTCCCCAACCCCCCTGTGCTGGAGGCACCTCCTCCCACCCAGCCTCTGTCACAGCAACTGAATCCGGGCCACCTGTTTCTGAAAGGTCCCTGGAGTCCACAGCCCCGACCTGGCTGCACAATACATGTGCCAGATACATGATCCCTGGTTTGAGGCAGTAGAAAGATGGTGCAAGCAGTAGGCATGGCCTAGGGGCTTCCCCAGGCTTGATGGTGCCTTTAAGGTGGGTAGACTGGGGAACCCAAGGCCCCATAAAGCCTCAAGTTTCTCTGGTTCTGGGTACCTTCATTTCTGGGAACTGACTGTGCTTTGGAAAGAGAGAAATGAGAAGCAAAAAACCCTTTTGGGCCCCAGCATTACCCCACCCCACCCCTTCTATCTTCTTCCGCTGAGTCACAGTTAAGAGCCAGGCACCTCAGCCTCCGGAGAGCCACCCGGGTGGGGCAGGATTCAGGGTCAACTGAGGACACAGTGTCTGAGATAAGTTCTCTTCCCTACCATCATCCTCTGCCAGTGGTTCTGGGGCAGCTAGTGGCTGAGACCACTTCACCAAGCTTGGGGAAGGGGTAACTGAGATGCTTCATGTCCTGTCCCTCCCAGTTCCTTGTCACATTATTCATCTCACAAGCTTTTATTAAGTGACAGCTTTATGCCAGGGCCAGGAAGGTAGGATGGTTCAGGTTATCCTTAGGTTCCTGTCTTTAGGGACACATATAGTACACACAGACTCCTACTAATTGGCCCCTAATGAGGGACTCTAGGTTTTTTAGGATTTCTCTTGTCAGCAACAGGGACCCACACAGGTTTTGTCCTACAGAGAGAGCTGGCCATATTATGCATGCCTATGCAGAGAACTACACATGTGCCTCTTCATGTACATGCATGTGCGTGGGTGTGGGAGTTGAACACTGACTGGTGTTTATAATCATAAGTATCCATATAGAACCTCCCTTGGGTGGAGGAGCTCTAGGCGCTGAAAACTGGGTCAGAGCTCTCTGTGTGAGTATGTGTGTGTCTGTGCATGTGTGTGAGTGTTGTGAGAGTGTGTGTATGTGAGTGTGAATGAGTGTGTCAATGTGTGTGTGTATGTGTATTATCATCCTGTCTCAGGAGTGTGGATGTGTGTACCAATGTGTGTGTGTGCGTATTATCATCCTGTCTCAGAGGCCCAACCACTACCTCTGAATCATGGCCACCTGTGGAAACTCCAACACGTCACCCTCATTTCATAGAGAAGAGGGTTGAAACTCTGAGGGTGTCCCTGACTTGGCTTGCCTAGTACCCCACAGCGTTTTGGAAATAGGCCTGGGAGGGGGACTACTCAGGTTTCTGACATTTTTTTTTGCCTGATGTTTGGAGCCTGACACCCACTAAGGGCTATGTTCTGTAAGCCACTCAGAGGGGAGGCTGTTGACTTAAAGAACCCAGCTAAGGAGCCGGGCAGTGGTGGCGCACGCCTTTAATCCCAGCACTTGGGAGGCAGAGGCAGGCGGATCTTTGTGAGTTCGAGGCCAGCCTGGTCTACAAAGCGAGTCCAGGACAGCCAGAGATATTCAGAGAAACCCTGTCTCGAAAAACCAAAAAAAAAAAAAAGAACCCAGCTAAGGAAGAACCTCAGGTCCTCCTAAGCCCCAGTGGTCTTTCTCCAGGCTTTCCTACTCACCATGCTAGGACTATCCTGGCCTCCTAATATCCATTCTCTCTCTCCTGAATAAACAAATATCCCACTTCTCCTGCAATGTTCTCACCTCTCATCCCCTGGAGTTTTCCTCTGACTCTAGCCTACTTCCTACTAGCCTTTGTCCCCTTCATGTCCACCCAGTAAGGTTAAAATTGGTCCTGTATCACTTTCTTCTGTGTTGGGCTAGGGTAGATACCTAATTGAGTAAAAGGCTTGCCATGCAAGCATGAAACCTGGAACTGGCCCTGTATAAAAGTCAAGTGTGGCTGTTTCCATTTATAGTCCCAGGGGCTGTGGAAGTGGAGAAGGGACGATCCCTGGCCCTCACCGGTCAGCCAGTCAAGCCTGCTTCATGAGTTCCAGAGAGAGAGAGAGATGCTGTTTCAAAAGAGAAGAATACCTAAGGAGTGACTTCCAAGGTTGATCGGTGGTTTCCACATGCATGTACACACACACACAGACACTCACACAAGCACTGTGAAAGCTGAGTCTATATCCACCTTGTAAGCAAATGAGTTAGCCTACCATGTTCTCAAAGATGCTGGAGGAAAAGCATAAAACTGATTTAGAAATAAAGGACAGGTTACCTCTACTTTATTGGGAACAAGGGCTGTCAAGGGTACAGACGTGAGGAAGAACCGTGGCACCTAGTCTTCCAACATCCTGCTGGGACTCCTTGACATTTCCAGAAAAGCTGCTTGCATCAGAGTCCTTTTCTCAGGGTACTGCTGGGGGACTGCAGGGAAGCCATGTTCTTTGTCTCACAGTCACTGCTTTGTGCCCCCAGGACTGGCTGCGAAGGACATTTTAAGCATTGTTTCATTTTAATTTTGAAATAGTTCATCCATCTAAGGCTTTATGGCGAGGTAGACATTGGATTTTTTTTCCAGAATTATTCTCATATCACTTGTTGGAAATTACATCTGATCAGTTACCACTCTCTCCTAACCTGTCTGAAACCTGTCATTTGAAGTACAGTCCAAACCTATTAAAAAAAAAAATTTCTGATACATTTACAAAGAAAAATCAAAAAATGAAATAAAAAAGTAAAAAATTAATTTTAACTTGTCTTAACATTTGACATCACTGTATAATTTTATAATTTCTTACTTCAGTTTTTGTGGCTGCTGTTGTATTTTGAGACAGGGCCTTCCTCTGTATGTCAGGCTTCCTGGAACCCACTCTGTAGCCTAGGCTGGCCTTATATTCATGGAAATCCTCTCGCCTCAGCCTCCCAAGTTACTTCCTTTTAGTTAATTAATGATTAATCTTGCTGGTGTCTTTTTCTCTCTGTGCCCGGAGGGGCCCCACCGGCGGATGGGTGCACATGCCCGTAGGCGCGGCGGAGGGTTGAGGGTAGCTCCACCGAGTCTTCCTTGACTTCTCTTTCTTTGCCTTGCTCTTCGATGCTCTCAGGCTCTCCTGTCTCTGCCCTCTTAACCCTGGAACCGCAGCAGGCCACCACCACGCCCACGGGGCACTTATGTGGGTTCTGAGGAATGGAACTGCAGTGGTCAGCAACACTTCACCCGCAAAACCACCTTCCCAACCTGGTACACCTCACTTCTAGTAGATAATCTCAACAGCGACAAAAGATCTACTTATTCTGATGCGTGTGAGTGCCGGCATGTATCCGTGGGCGCCATGTGGGCTCCACAGAGGCCTGAAGAGGGCATCAGAATCCCGGGAGCTGGAGTTACAAGTGGTTGTACTGGGAACTGAACCTGGGTCCTCGGAAGACCAGCAAGTGTTCTTAACTGCTGAGTCATCTCCCCAGCCTGGATTTTGATTCTTTAATTTTTTTTTTTTTTTTTTTTTTTTTTTTTTTTTTTTTTTTTTTTTTGTGGGGAGGCTAGTGAAGTAGCTTACTTGGTGGAATGTTTGCCAAGTATCCTGTTTGATTCCCAGTACTGTACAAAACCGTGCATGGTGGCGCATGGCTAAACCCCAACACTGAGGAGAATCAGAAGTTTTTGTATGAAACAATTTTTTTGTTTTTCTTTTTTTATTTTTATTTTTGTTTTTTTCGAGACAGAGTTTCTCTGTATATCTCTGGTTGTCCTGGACTCTCTTTGTAGACCAGGCTGGCCTTGAACTCACAGAGATCTGCTTGCCTCTGCCTCCCGAGTGCTGGGATTAAAGACATGTGCCACCACGCCCGGCTTAATTTTTTGTTTTTCAAGACAAGGTTTCTTTATGGAACTCTAGCTGTCCTAGAATTAGCTCTGTAGACTAGGCCAGCCTCTAACTCAGATCTGTCTCCCAGAATCAGAAGTTTAAGGCCCCATCTCAATAAATAAAAATGAATAAATAGATTCTATGCTTAAAATACTTTGAATTTTTGGTATTTTTCATTTAACCTAATGAAAATTTTTTTTAATGCTCTTTGGTATTACTATGTTATTTTAACCATGTAAATCATTACTGTCAATATTATAATTACATGCAAATCTTGTAATAAATGATCTTGTAAGTGATTATAATAACATGATCATCTCTTCTGGAATAAGTACAAGAACAACTAATGTTACAGAAAAAACAGAGAATGCATTATGAGTTAAGTATATCTCTGTTTCCGTACTTAAAACTCAGACCCATCAGAGAACACCTAGACACAAATAATTATCATGATTTGGTATCATGATGAGGTTCAAAAATCTTTGATATCACACAGGTAGTGCGCACCTGTAATCACAACATTCGGGAGGCAGAGCCAGGTAAACTTACTCTGTGAGTTTGAAGCCAGCCTGATCTACAGAGAGTGAGTTCCAGAACAGCCAGGGCTACACAGAGAAACCCTGTCTCAAAAATCCAAACCAAAAAAAATAGTTCCTGACTTTCAGACTTATAAAAGCCATCTGTTGATAGGTACTTTTATTGCTATGGAAGCATTGTTTGATAAGAGGCTAGCACATATTTTATTAGTAGTTTGTGGTTTTTCAATATTTAGGTTTGTATGTTAGGACCTCAGCTTGTCCCTTTGTCCACAGGGCCACACATATCAGGCCTTGTGCTCCAGAGGGGAGGAGGGTCATGTATCCGCAAGCGCTTCTTGCTGCAAAGGGAACCAGAGAAAGGGCTGTTGACACTTTCACATCTACCTGGGCTTCTGATGACAGGAAGCTGGAAAGGTGGGCTGGGACCCAGAGAGAAGAGCTCAAAAAAAATGAAATGATCAAATCTACCATTTACTTAGTACTCCTTACAGTGATTCCATGGCACTGCCCTCACTTTAAAGAGGGGGAAACTGAGTTCCAAGGATGTTCATGACTTGCTGAAGTCGTGGCGCTGGTGACCTGGTTCTGGAACTACAGGAGCTGGGCATGACCATTCCCTGCAAACCTAGCATTTCCAGCAGCTATGCCACCTGAACTGAGTGGGCCTCAGTTCTCCACAGCAGGCTCTTTCCGGCTAAGGCCAGCCTACCCAGGGACAGGAACTGGGGCTCCAAGTAGCAGAGAAATGTAGGGTTCCCACTTTTTGTCAGCTGCACTACGGAAGCCCAGATGAGTGGCTGCTCCAGGGTGAGAGCACAGTAAGGGACTATGTCCCTGGTCGCCTGCACTGCCCTTCTACAAGGGTTTCAGGATCTCTTTCTTATAGGCCACCTCTTAGCCACTCTCAGCTACTACCCTGGCCTTCCCAGGTCCAGCTTTGGGAGGGGGCCAGGTTTTTCTCTGAAACGTATGGGTGGGTCCAGGTTACAGGCTGGGGATGGTGTTCCCAGTTGGTCAAACAGTGAGATGAAATATGAGTGGGGAGTCGAGTCTCTGCTCACAACCGAAAACCAAGGCAAGCAGTAGGCAGGTGTGTGACCAAGGCTTCGCGGCCGAGTGATGCCACCAGGAGCCCCAATGACTCCATACTGAACCTGGGCTTGCACTAAGGTGCAGGGATTGGAAACTAGGGACAACACTAACCTGGAGAGTACCTGGAACTAACAAGAGGTCCCCTCCACAAGGCCTGGCAGCTACTGACTTCGCCTTGTGTTCCCACTCTCTCTCTTACAGCCCTTTCCTCTGACCTGGTAGTACATTCATGTCTAACACCCCCTTCACCTGTGTGTCTGCACCTTTTTTTTTTTTTTTTTGCTGTCCACACCCATTTCTAGTTGCTCATTCTGCCCCAGATTGGACACTAAGTACCCTAGAGGCCACACTAGACCTGGGCCTTCCCAAGGTGAGGCCTCAGTGTGATGATGGAATTGAAGGAAACACAGTCAAGGAGGGCTTCCTGGAGGTGGGGATCTAAACTGAAGCTTTGACACTCCATCCCTTCCCCAGGTCTAAACCTCTAAACCTCTCCCTTGAATGGCCACGAGGTTCCAAGAAGTGTCCCCTGTCTCTGCATTGCAGGTTCCAAGAATCACAGCTGCTGGTAGCATTTGCCTGGCATTCTTTCTTAGAACCTACTTAGGTTTCCAGAGTCTCAAGACAGGGAGAGTTGGAGGTAGAGAATGGACGAGATGACTTCTCTACAGAGAAAACCCTTCATGAACTAGACCCTGAGATGTAGTCCTAGATTGTCAGGCAAGAGGGGGAAACTCACTGAGGTCGGGCATAGGGGTCAATGAAACGAAATGCCTTATCTCCTGGTCAGCCATGTGGACAGGCCTACGAGTTCTTCCAACACACAAAGGAAAATGATTTGCTGGGCCCATCACTTCCACCAGCTAGCTTTCCGTACTCCACTCCCCATTCCACTACCCTGGTACTTAGAGTTCCATCCCACAGATAATTGGTCCAGGCCTTCCCCTGGTCTCAGAAGAAGCCTTCATCAGAAAACATCCAGAGGCATAGGCCAGGGGACAGTATGGCAGGCTCTCGACAGGGAAGGGGCTGGGAGCAGGCAGTCTGGAGCCTTGAAAGAATGTGACACCTGTTCTCTGAATCCTGTTATGAAGTCACTTTGCCTGCTTAGAACTGAGTAAGTCATCCTTCCAAGTCCCCCAGCACACTGGGTGGTGAACGGGTCAGGGAGAGACTCGCCTAGATGGATGAGGAGAGACAGAGTCCAAATTTCCTCAAGGTCAGTTGGGCCTCTCCTCTGGATGTCTTCCGCCCACTCCACCTCTGAGCTGGCTCAGGGCCTGCCCGCCTGCCTGGGACCTGCCGGAGCACATTGAGCAACCAGTTCCTGAGAAGCGTGGAAAAGCTGTTTGGTTTAAAATTAACTCCCCCGCACACCCCCCCCCCCCCCCCCCTCAGAGTTCTTGGAAGAGGCGCTCTGCTCTTCCTGGGAAGAGGCCTCTAGCCACAGCTGCTATGGTTCTGGCAAAAACACCTCACTCAGGGTGGGGGTGGAGCTGCCCACACACTATGCCTTCTCTGCCCTCCACAAGCACCCACAGGTAACCTGCTGAGTCCCAGGAAAGAAACTGGGGATGGTCAAGTTGCTGGAAGAGGGCGCTGGTGTGGCCGGCCTACTCCAAGTGAGAAGCACAGGACTATCTAGACCTCGCCTGAGCACCTCTCGGGTAGGACGCAGAACAAATAGATCCCACAGATGATAAACCCAGAATTTTGTCCTGTGATGAGAATGTGTGTCTCAGGAAGATAAAAGCAGCCTGCTCAGAGTCACCCGGCTTTGCCTGTCAAAGCTGAGGCTGCCCTGTCCGTGCCAGACCAATGATGGCCAGATTCCAGGGGCAAAGGTATCCGAGTACGGGGGTTAACAGTACACCCTTCTAAGAAGTCTCCTCCTGTGGCCCCTCCAGCATTTCAGACTACCATGGGGACCACCTCCTTCTGGATAGACCTTTGGAGTCTCTGAGCTTTGAGGAAAAGTTTCCTGGGGACCTCTCTCTTCTATGGCTCCTCCTACCAAACTGTCCCCTGGAAGGAGCTGAAGAAAACAAAGGAATGTTGGCCAAGGGGAAAGGTCAGCACTGTGGGGGCTTGCGCACCCCCCTCCCCCCCCCCACACACACTGATGTACTCAGCAGGGAGGGTAAAATCCTTCTTAGGAAGAGGCTGAGAGCTGAGAGGAACTCAGAAGATAGCCTTGCCTAACATGGGCAGGAACCAAAATCTGTATCTCTGGTGGAAAGAGAGCCCATGTCTGGTGACAGGAAAAGTCTGGTCTGGTTTATTGGTGCTAGGACTGGGGAAATCCCCAGAACAGAGTTCTGCCTCTGAAAAGCATTTGCTAGGTGCCATGTCCCCTTCAATCACAGCAGCAGAATATCTTTGGGGCAGTAAGCTCCTGCCTGGGGGAAGCAGTCCTGGAGGGCTGCCTGGAGTTGTATTAGCCCCAAGTTTGCCCAACCTTAAGAGGTTACCTGCTGCACCCTAGGCTCTGCTTGCTTCAACTAAGCTTGGGTCATGGAGACCATTGTTTTTCCACTGAGTAGACAAGTCTGGCCTCCTTCTGTCCTCAGACTGCTGCTTCTCCAGCTCTGATGAGCATTGGCTTCCATGTACTTGGCTTTCCCCCAAAGCCAGGCCCAGCCACTCTGTACTCACCCTCTTGTCTGCAGTCTGGCCAGAATTAACCCTCCAGGGACCTTCTCTAGCTTGTGTCCCAGATTCAGATCCCTATCGTGCTGCCCAACAGTGATCACTGAGGTGCCCCTTAGTCGACAGGCCGTGCTGCCCCACTGAGCCAGAGAGGGGTGGGGAGGCCAAGTGTGAGTCTTCTTTAGATTAAAACTGGTCTAACAGGTTGGTGTGAAAAGGGCTGCTTTGGCCAGCCCAGGTTCTTCTAAATGAAGACAGCCTCAGGGAGGTTCCTGGGGCCAGGATGCCCTGTGTACACACCCTAGATCTTCATGCCTGCTGAACAGTACCTGATTTCAGGCCCCAGGTCCCTGGCCCTTCACTTCACCCCAGACACATAGGGTAGGAGGGTTTCCATCTGGGAGTGAAGACAGCTGGTCATGGTTTTAGCTCCATTCAGACTCATTTAGCTTTGGTCTAGCACAGTCTGTCCAGACAGGAAGTTAAATGCTGTATTTAGGTTCCAGGGCCCTCGGGACCAAGGGAATGTTGTTTGACTCAGTAATCTTGAATGAAACATCCTAGCAAGACCAGTTCAACTTGCTGACAAGAGATGGCTTAGTGGCATCTGCCCCTAAACCATTCCAGGGGCACTTGTGAGTCCAGAGAGGAACACCTGGAGACCATTACATAATTGTAATGTAGGCCCACTCTCCGAACCCATCTTCTTTCTGGTGGCTGGACAGAATCTTCCAGGGCCAGAATACCCTCCAGAGATCCCTGCTAAACTCCTCTACCCTTCTCTTGGCCTCTGAATCTTGGCAGACTAAGACTTTGGCAGGTGAGTCTTCTGAGACAGGGTAGGGTAGTGGTTACATGATTAAAGTCTAGAGACAAGGCTTATGACCCTAAGTTGGTCTTTGCCTCTCTTTAAGCTAGTGATTCTCAACCTTCCTAATGCCATGACCCTTTAATACAAGTTTCTCATGTTGTCGTGATCCTCACAAAATTATTTTTGTTGCCACTTCATGGCTGTAATTTTTGCTAGTGTTACGAATTGTAATGTAAATATCTGTTTTCTGATGGTCTTAGGCAACACCCGTGAAAGGGTCATTTGATTCCCTTGGGGGTTGTGACCCACAGGTTGAGAATCATTGCTCTAAGCCATACCCTTGTAGATAAAAATGGGGACAACCTCTATTAGTGTGCAGGGCTGGAGTGAGAATTAATGGGAGATGAACCACACCCAAAGTTGCCACCCTTGCCTCCTCCAGTTTCCTATGGCATCCAAGCCCCCCTAAGTTCCGTACCTGTGAATCTTAGCACTGGCCACCTGCTTTGAAGCCCTCATGGAGGCACCCACCTAGAACCCTTCAGAAATGAGCATCAGCGTTCAGCATAGCCCTGCTAGACTCAGATGCTCCACCAGCTAGAATAAAATCAGTCATGGCTCCCAGTCCCCTCCCTACTCCATCCTGGATTCTAGGCTTGTTTCTGCCCTAGAGCTATTGTACTGGAAGGGACAGCCCTTCCTCACCTTCATGACCAGCCCTGCTCTTTGCTGGAGTACCAGGTTCACTGCCACCTTAGTCTGCACCTTCCTGGACCCTCTTTACTGCAGGTTGACCCCACAACTAAAGCCACTCTCTGCCTCCTCACTTCCTGCCTTTGCTTTCTTCACCCCTCACAACTTGCCCATTAGCTCACTTGTTTAGTACCTTTCTTGCACTAGCCACAGGCCCCATGAGAATAGGGGCCATGTTTTTCTTGTTCCCTCCTGTGTCCCCAGGGCCTTGATGGGGTCTGGCTTAGTAAGTACCCAGAGAGTACGTGTGTGAAGGGACTCAGTCGGCAAAGGGTTACAATTAATTACTGTTTGGATATTGCACAGGGTGGATCCGCCTCTCGGCTTACTCTTCCTCCCTATCTCGTCCCAGCAGGGTTCCCATTTTAGTAGCTCAGGACCATCCAGGGGTGATTGCACTGGCCAGCCGGTTTTCCTTTTCTGTCAGGCTTGGGTTTAGGGTCCAATGATGTGTTTTCTGCTCTACCTATCCCAGGTGGTCTTTTCTTATATTTTTGGTTGTGAGCCTAGCCTTTAACGGCTGAGCCATCTCTCCAGCCCCCAGGTGGTCTTTTCTATTCCTCTCATATAAAGACTGAAATGTCAGAAGCAGGCAGCCGCTTCTCAGGAAAGAGCTGCACTCTGGTTTGGGGTGAGTCAGGGATGGCCCATTGCCAGGCCTGTGGCTCCAGAGCTCTTGGAGACAAGGTGGAAACAACTGACTTGGCTGCTGCCCAGTTACCTACACCCGTCTCACCGAGCAGTCCAGGGGCAGAGGGGCAATCAGGGTGAGTGTTGCTCAGTGCTCAACTCTCTCAGTGGCCTCCGCCAGCCCCTGCTCCTGGTATTTGAACACAGAATAGTATTTGGACCCCAGCCCCAAGGAGTACAGAGTCCTCACTCATACTTGCACCTGGCAGGCATTCAGACAGTCCCTTGTGTGAAGAATGGGGTCTTCTGTACTTCCTTTTGTTAGAGCGGCTGAGTGTCCAGGTTCTGGCACCAGGTCTGCAGAGACAGCCTCTGGCCCCTATGTGTCCACTACCTTCTCACTAAATGACTCAGATCTGAGGGGCAGGGAAGCAACAGGGATGACATCATACATTTTAAGAACCACAAAACAGGCTAAGATCAAAGTTGAAGACCCTCTCAGGGCCATGGTGACACCTCAACAAGGTGGACGGTTGGCCCCCACAGCCAGCAAAGGTTTTACCGGCTGCCACCCGTAGCAGGGAAGGTGTCAGGTCCAAGAGATGGGCTTAGACACTACTCTCAGTTTTTAAAAATAGCATTCCTCCTTCACTTACCTGTTATGTACTCTAACCCAATGTCATTCCTTTTAAAAAATGCATTATTATTGTTTATGCTCGTGTGTGTGTGTGTGTGTGTGTGTGTGTGTGTGTGTGTGTGTGTGTAGGTGCACAGAGGCCAGCCGACAGCGTCAGCACAGAGGCCAGCTGACGACAGCGGCCAGCAAACGGCGTCAATTCCACTGGGGCTGGGAACATCGATTCTCTGAAAGTAACAAGTATTCTTAACCTTTGAGCCATCTTCCCAGCCCCCCACAATGCCATTCCTATTCTTTGCCATGACTTGTCTCCTTGTCCCCAGTGCTGGGCCTCCCTGATTCTGGCTGTTTGTTTATTTTTTTTTAGCTTCTTCCTTATCAAGATGTCACTTGTCACAGCTTCCTGATCTCCAGCCACCATTCCAGGCCTCCTGTCATTTGCAACTTCTAATGGTCTCAGGACTCAGAACACATCCTGAATTGTTTCTAAAATAAGGTGTAAAAGGCTATGACCACAGCCTAGAGGAACTTTGCTGTGAGGCCCTCACACTGTAGCCTAAACCTAAATATTCCTGAGTCAGATCATCAGCCCTGGACAATGTTTTCATTTTAACTGTATTTCTGATATACAAGATCTTGACTAAGAGGACAGGGTCCTCTGACCCCAGACAGCCTGAGCCAGAATTCTGACACTCCCACCCCAGGCCAGACCCTACCAGCTCACTGGTCGCTATCCCTGATGCAACTGATCTGACCCACTGCCCAGGAAGAGCCCCCTCAGGTCCCATGTTCTGATCCTCATCATACCTTAGTGCCTTTGTGTCCACTGTACTTTCTCCTTGCAAGGCTGACCCGAGTTCTGTGGCTCCTTGTTTCAAGTCACTGCCCTCCATGCCCACTTGCACTTTGGATACTTCTTCATACACCTCTCGGACTTGGAGTTCCTCTGCTGCCCACTCCCCACCTAACCAGCAGTGCAATGGATAGCACCCCAGAAGGCATGCCAATAGACCCTTCACTTCCTGTCTCTCATCTCCCAAGGGGAACAAGGGGGAAAGTGAACAAGAAAGGCAGCTCTTTGTTCCCTGCACCCCTCAGTCCCCTGGCAGAGACTGTGGAGCCTTAAGGTTTGGAGCTTCAGCTTTTCCATGATCCATGAAATGGATCATGATTCTAAGATGAAAGGGCATGAGCCATACACAACTCCAGATGCCCCACCGAAGTGTTCATACTTTGGAAGGCATAATTTTATTATCATCACAGAAAAATCAGCGAAAGAAAAACTACCAAACTGGTTCTTGGGTTATAATAAATGTTTTTATAAAGTCTCATTAGGTATGTATTTTTCCCTCGCTCACGTGCAGGCAACTTCCTGGGCAGGAAGCAGCCACAAAAGATCTTCAGCAGAAGTTCTTGAGCCAGCATCCCTTCCTGACCCAGCACATGCCCCTCCGCAGGGGCTGCACCAGGGAGAAGCCAGCTCTGTGAAGCCATGGTACTGCCCTGTGAGAAGATTAGAGTGAGCTTCTGTGATTCTGGCTCCTATCTGTCTGGTTACCCAGCCTCCCAAAAGAGGCTAGGGAGAAAAGAGAGTGGGCACACGCATATGCAGCTAGTCAGGGCCAGGACATTCAGGACTACTTTGGGCCCAATAGTATGTCTTGGTATGGAGGTCTCCACCAGGAAGAACCAGAGCTGGGGGTCTTTGGACCACCCAGGGCTTAGAGCAGAGAAGTGGGATGGCTCATGCCATCACCCACCCCCCCCCCCCGCAAGGAGAATAAATAAATAAATACTGTGTAACTGTGTAGTCCCCCAGCCTGGCCCGCTTTCCCACAAGGGGGCTAGTATTATCAATCTCTGTTCCTCTGGCTGATATCCTCCCAGAAACAGGCTGGCTGCTCTATAGATGGGGAGGGGGCCTGCCCTACCCAGCAGATTGAGAAACCAGGGCTGGGAGAATATACAACATTCAGGTGGTTAGGACAGGCAAGTGAATGGAGGCCTGGGTCCAGCCCTCCTCCACCTGCCTTGTTCTTGCTGGCACTTTCTGGTCCAGGTGTCACATGTATGCAGGCACCAAGATGACTGAAGAAGGGACAGCAGGACTCCAAGTCCAGCTGGGGCCTGTGTCCCCTCCAGGATGTAACTGTGTGAGGCAGGGCAGGGTGCCTGGCTCAGTCAGAGTTGGAAGGGATACTGTCGGAGGTAGTCAGCCATGCGCCGGGGCAGTGGCAGGCAGTCCACATCGGCCACCAGACGGTTGATGACTAGACGACACAGATGCTGTAAGCTGCGGGCACTGCTCCTACGCACAAAGGGCTGCACCAATTTCAAGTGCACAGCCGTAGCCATGGGGATGGGCAGCAGTGAGTCCCCAGGTACCTCTTGCTTAGGCATAGGCAGGGCTGGGGTGGGAACAGGATCTGGGCTGTCACTCCGGGTGTCAGCACCACAGGAGGCCACATAGTGCTGTACAAGGCTGACCACATCTGGGAAGGCCAGGATCCGAGGTCTTGACAAGCAGTTGGAGTCCAGTCGGAAGCTAGAATCGGCATACTCGATACGTACATTGGTGGGGCCACGAGTGGTTTTGACTGACAGGGTGAACAGGTAGCTGGGGTGGGTGCTATCTCGTACTAGAAATGTGCCCTCTGGCATCTTCTGTAGGTGCTGCCGGGCTTCGCTGGCCGTAATGGAACCCCAATACCATCCTAGGCAAGTAGAGAGGAGGACTGGTCAGACTGGAAATTACCTAAGGGCACCAACCCAGGGTAGGTCAGGATGGAGTGTCCCTTCTGGTTTCCCTGGAGGTGTGTATCTCTATCATTAGTCTTAGGAGCAGGAACATGCTTCCCAAACCAGATTCAAAATCCAAAGAGCTGAGTTCCTCTACATATTTCCCAGGACAAGGCCTGTGTCTCCCCTGAGACTCACCAGATTCCCGAAGATAGGAGAAAGTTTTGGCTATGCACAGCAGGTCTTCCTCAGGGTCTAGCACCTTTGGTTCATTCTCTGACAGCACAGGGTTCTCCTCTGTCACTTCCTCTGGAAATGCCCCAGTGGGCAAGGGCTGCATGGCTGGTCCAGGCAGCTCCAGGGACCGGGCCCACAGAGGCCGCTGCCCAATTTGCTCCTCAGCCTGCAAAGGACAGGATCTAGAGTGGGCAGACAGGCAACAGATATCTCACATGTTCTTCACTTTTGAAAAAAAAATCCTTTGATTTCTTCCCCCAAATATATAGATGTTTTCATAATTTATTTATTTTAATTTTATGTATGTTGGTGTTCTGGCTGCATGAGGTGTGTGTGAGGGTGTCAGATCTCCTGGAACTAGAGTTACAGACAGTTGTGAGCTGCCATGTTGGTGCTGGGAGTTGAACCAGCGTCCTTTAGAAGAGCAGCCAGTGCTCTTAACTACTAAGCCATCTCTCTAGCCCCCAGTTTTTTGGGGGGGAATGTTGAGACAGGGTTTCTCTGTGTATCCTTGGCTGTCCTGGACTTACTTTGTAGACCAGGCTAGCCTTGAACTCACAGAGATCCACCTGGCTCTGCCTCCCGAGTGCTGGGGTTAAAGGCGCGTGCCACTAGGATGGCGATTTTTTTTTTTCAAGTAGGGTTTCACTGTGTAGGCCTGGCTAGCCTAGAATTTGTTATATAGACCAGGCTGGCCTCACACTCACCTGCCTCTGTCTCTCAAATGCTGAGATTAAAGGTGTGTGCCACCACACCCAGCTCCTATTTACAAATCTTTCTTCCTTGTTTTTTATAATGCTGGGAACTGAATGCAGAGGCTCACACATACTAAGCAAGTGTTCTACCATTGAGCTCTATATATACCCATACCCCTACTGTCATAGAACCTATCCCTAAAACATTCTTTTCTACTCTCCTGCCTTTACTAGATACAAATTAACCCTCATCTTGTATCACCCAAATCACAGACCACCCCCCCCCCCCCCCCCGCCCCCGCAGCACTTTACCTACCACAAGAATGGGGAACCTGTCAACACAAAGGCTGTCCCACAGTTGTGGCTTTCCTAGCTGAGGTAGCCTGTTAAATTCCATTGCACCTGGTGGAGTCACAGGATGAACTAGGGTGGGGTTCTCAGGGAGACCTCAAGACTACAGTAGAAAGCCTAAGGTTACGGGGTAGCTTCCTGTCAATAGGAATATCTGTTGGGGAACCTCAGTGGCTAGGACTTCAAGACTTAAACAAGCTCTTACCTACACCAGCCAGGTTCCCATGCTAGGCTCTACTCCTCTCAGCTGAGGGGAGACACTGTCCTCTAAAGGTGGTGATGAATCTCATCTGTCATTTATGAGCTCCCACCAAAGGGCAGGGAACTTGACCCACATTCCAAACTGTACTCTGTAGAGTCAGCCCTGCTGTGTATGATTTTTATGTACAGTTTGCTCCTCTCTGGTTGTAGTTTCTCCTTCCAGATGAGGGCCTACTTGCCTGAGGGGTTTGGCAATATTAGAGGGCTGGGGTTAGAGGAACTGAGGTGGCCGAAATTTTCCTAGAGGAAGCCCACCCAACTGGTGATCCAAAGGCTCTGTTTTCTGGGGAAGAAATGGTTGGCTGCCTCTAATTTCTAATAATGTTCCGAGGCCTCAGTTCTGTGTCTAGTCCCCTGCTGGATCTCAGGACCTCAAGGTAATGACACCCTGGGCTCTGCAACAATGTATCAGGTATTGCTTGTAGACAGGGGGTGGTTAGGAGCTGGTAGCTGTCAGCAAGGAGAAAAGCCAGACCTGACAGTGTAAGTGTGTTTATAAAGTCATGGTCCTGTGACCACTCATGAGAAGGGTGACAGGCTCTGGTACACTACAGCCTACCAAGGGTTTTCCACACCTACTCTGACTGTGCCTTGAGAGCTCCGGAATCCCACTTAATGAGCTACAGGCAGAGTTCTGAGGTGACCTGCC
The DNA here is from genome assembly GCA_907164525.1 of Lophiomys imhausi. Lineage (NCBI taxonomy): Eukaryota > Metazoa > Chordata > Mammalia > Rodentia > Muridae > Lophiomys > Lophiomys imhausi. Next base: position 16,899,174 of record CAJQZJ010003646.1, read on the forward strand.
TGTTGGGGCCTATAACCTAACCTAGGCACCTTCTGAGAGTACGTGGGCAGCTAGCCGGTCATTCCACAGCCTCTGTGGGAGGTACGACCACACAACTTAATAAGGCCCCTTGTGTAGGTTTGTTCCAAACGTGTAGGTAGTAGGCATCCTGGGGCTAGTATGGTGTCTGAGTGTAGAATGGTTATGTTAATCCCCACAGGTTGCTGGGGAGGGACTATATACAGAGGGGTGTGTCTGTCATCATGGTGGCAGTGATGGTTGGTGTGTTCCAAGAACCTGTGTGTGCATGTCTTGGAGTCTAGCCATGCAGTCTCGCCTGAGGACACATGCCAGTGAGGTGAATCAAGCCCAGGGAGGGTGGGATACATGCGCATTTGTTAAAGATCTTGTTTCCCTAATATCCCGACGCTGCCCCTGAGGTTCCCAGGGGCCTCTAGTTAAAGCAAAGAGGCTATGGGACCCAGACTATCTCAAAAAGGAGGGCACCTAAGAAGGAAGGCTGTGTGTGGGGGTCTACTGAAGAGTCTCCCGAAGTTCAGAGAATAAAGGATCATGGTAGGAGTTACCAGGGAATAGCCTTTCGGACACCTCCATGTCCTCTTCCTGGGACCCAGGGCTGCTTAGAGCAAGGGCACTTCAGCCTGGCCCCACCTTCCACTCTTCCTCACTTGGCACCTTACCCATGTCAGTTATAACAACTACTACTGGACCACCCAGCTCTCCCTGAATTTGTAACACCCATATATATATTTCCTGTCTTCTTGGAATCTCCTGAATTCCTGACTGATCAATGATTGAAGGGGTTGCTGAACTCGAGGGTGAAGAGGTGTGCCGAGACCACAAAAGTTTGTTTATCAAAGTCCCTCTCTCACCATGGTCTCATATTCCCTGTCTTTGGGAAACTTTAGGGAAGGCAGGCTGAACTCTTCATCAATCTGGGCTAAGAGAAGGTGTGGGAGTGCTCCTAAAGGATGCTGGTTATCAGGTGCCAGCCTAGGAAGAGTCAAAGACCTCAAGCTGGCTTCCCAAGAAAAGTCTAATCGATAGCCTGGGCGGAGGAATGAATACCAGAACAGACTAGGGGCTGGCTCAAGGTCACCGACAGGTACAGAGGCAGAAGGCTAGGGTAAACTCTGGGCTCCAATAGAAGTCTAGACTTGTGAGCCTCAACCTGGGGGAACTTTTACAGTTGGAGCCAGCGAGTTCTCAGGAATGGGGGCTCCTCCCAACCGCCAGCCAGCCCAGTTTCCATATCCATACTATGTGTGTGGGGGTATCCTAGGCGCACTGCATGGCCTCCAGTCCGTCAAGCCCTCCCAAATCCCACAGCTAGCTCGAGGCCTGGGATCTCCCGGGCTTCCCGCATGGAGCCTGCGCAGGGAAAGAACTGAGCTTACCCCTGTATGCAAAGGAGCATGTCCCAGAAGCAACGGCGGCTCGAGAGTCGGGGCTCGGTGGGACGTAGTAGAAGGGAGCCAGTGAGTGCAGAGGGCGCGAAGGTCAGGGTCCGGGCGCACTGACGGCTAGCAGGGACTGAGAGGCTGTGGCACCAGCAGCCTGGAAGGACGAGGGGGGACGGGCTGGGAGGGCGGGGCGGGGCCAGGCGCCTCCTAATCTTTTGTCCGCTGCGTCCCAGCCCTTCCCGGAAGCCGCATCTTCCTAGAACCGCAGGCTTTGCGGCGGCTGGGAGGGGAACAGGGGCACAGGCGTCTGGGGCTTGGGACCGAGAAAGGAAACACACCTTCGACAGATTTCCAGGAACTTTCCAGGAAAACTGGGCGGGAGCTCCTCGAGTTGACCAATCGCATCGCTGGAGGTGAGCCGAGCCACTGGGCGAACCAATTGAAGTGCATAGACCATGGACTGACGTGACCGAGTGGGGCGGGACCTAGAGACTGGTAGGGAGAAGACTGGATTAGGGGAAAAGTTAAGGAGGAATGTGGATGAGACTTCGGCAACCTGAAGCCAGATTGTTTTCCTTCTACTTTTTTGGGGACGGGTGCGCTTATTCCCTGTAGAACTACAGCGCGGGGGCAGGGTTTGGGCCGGTCCTCCTAGCTAGACGCTCCCAGCCAAACGGACGTTGTACTAGGTCTCCCTATTAGGCTCGGTTACAGCAGGACACTGTGTGGATGTGTGCTAAGGTGTGGTGTGAGATCTGGAGAGAGATTTAGGGAGAGGCATGGAGTGCTTAAAGGGGGCCGAGGAAAAAAATCAGGTCCACTGTAGCCACCACAGCTGGAAGGATTCAGGCTGCATTTAATTTTTTGTATCAAATGAGCCTATCCTATCTGTGCCCAATCTCTGAGTGGTCCTCCAGTCGGGGATACTACCCTCTTGAGGAGGTAAGCAGAGAAAATCAGCTCCCAGGTAGATACCCCACTCTATGGCTTGGAGAGATCCAACCAAATGCTGTGAGAAACCTGAGTTCAAGCAAAAGGAGATCATTTAGGGATAGGATCATAGAGGTAAGGGACAGAACATTGCTCTTCTGTACAACAGAGAACTTGATATGTTTTATTGTCAGTAACTCACCAGGAAGCTTAAAAAAAAAAAGAATACAGACTGGCTTGGAACTCAGTGTGTAGACCAGGCTGTCTCTAAGCTTCTGAGTACAGGCTTACAATGTGGAATTACAGGCTAAGCCACCATTTCTGGTTTATCAAGGAGCATATTGAAGAACTATAGAGTCTATGAGAACTCCTCCAAACCCCTGGTTCAGGATACGGGGAGATAAGATCTGGAATGCCAGTACATCCGTCCACTCCTCTCATACCCCACACTGCCCAGCATGTGTGTCTCTTCCCTCCACACACGACACTCCACCTAGGTTCCTCAGAAAGGGTGGCTATAAGATCTTTGGCAGGGATAACAGGCTTTTGGAAGTATATAGAATCCTGAATAAGTGTGTGGACTTTCCCCAGCACAAGCAAGGCTTTGGGTGCCCCGCCCAAGATAGAGAGCTGAAGACATAACCCCATGAAAAGGAAAGAGGACTTAATGAAGTTAAGAAATGACTAAGGAACCCAGTTCTCTGTAGCTGCCTTGGAGGGGAAGTTAGGCTCAGTGTAATCTGATCAGAACTCCCAGAGCAGAGCAAGAAGCCAGTTTCTTGGACTATGGATGGGATGAAGTTGGAGTACCCAGAGAGTGTGGAATCCCTATGTGGCTGCTAACTTTTCAGTGGGAGCTATCTGTCACCACATTGGTATAAAGATAAGGGGATCTCACTGGTGTCATGAAACAGAGCTGTGATTTTCTTTTTTCTATCTATTTGTTTGTTTGCTTGTTCAAGACAGGATTTCTCTGTATAGCCCTGGCTGTCCTGGAACTTGCTCTGTAGACCAGGCTGGCTTCAAGCTCAGAGATCCACCTGCCTCTGCCTCCCTCCCGAGTGCTGGGATTAAAGGCTTGTGCCACCACACCCAACATGATTTCCTTTTTTTTTTGAATTATGTGTGTGTGTGTGATGTGTCTGTAGGTGCCATGACACTCACGTGGAGTCAGAGGATAACCTGAGGGTATCACGTCTCTCCATCTACTATGTGGGTCCCAGGGCCCAAACTCAGGTTATCAGCTTAATGGCAGGCTCCTTGATCAGCTGGCCCATTTCACTGGACCCTAGAGCTGTGATTTTGAACTTGGATTTTTTTTTTTTTTTGGTTTTTCGAGACAGAGTTTCTCTGTGTATTGTTGGCTGTCCTGGACTCACTTTGTAGACCAGGCTGGCCTCGAACTCACAAAGATCCGCCTGCCTCTGCCTCCCAAGTGCTGGGATTAAAGGCGTGCGCCACCACCGCCCGGCTTGAAGTTGGATTTTTATGATGCTACATTTCAAGCACTCTACCCCTAAACAGCGTCCCTTCTGGTTTACTGTGACTATGAATACTTACTTTGTGCTAGACACTCAGTAAATTCTAGTTTCATTTTTGCAGTCACAAGTACCGCAGATGATGCTGTCTTTTATGTGAGGAAATTAAGACACAGATACCAGTGTGCCTTAGATCTTACAGCTAGCAAGTAGTGGATTGCAGCCAAAACCCTACATCCTTCTGCATGCTTCCACTCTAGGTCACCGCAACTTGCAAACTCCTAGCCATCCTTCTATGTCCTCACTGTAGTCTGTAGCAGAATACCTGGGTATCCCCTTGAAAGCATCTCCTACAGATGTCAGGGATTAGGACGGTCTGTGCAAACCAGCGTTCCAAGGGGTTTGGCTCTCCGATAGTCTTTTGTGAATTTGACAGTGTCATGCGTCTAGCCTGCATCCTGGGAACTGTGGTGTGCCCCTGTTCTGCCCAAACTGCCTGCCCACTTGTTTCGTTCAAGTTCTGTGAACACCCTGGCCATTTCCTCATTACCTCTCCAGTCTCTGACTACACTCCTTGAATGGGCCCCCTTCCTGACTACTGAGCCCACACTGCCACCCACTGGCGATCCTTCGTAGGACCTCACTAGTCAAATATCCCGAGATAGTCTTCTCTAGTGTATTCTGTCTCAGGCACTGCATGAGTTCCTGTTGCTGTGGGACACTTCTGACCTTCCCCTCCAAGAACAATCACAAGAAGGGTCACAAGAATACACAGCATTATTCCCTTAATATCTGGCTTCTATCCTTTCACCATGAGCAGGTTCCCTTTCATCAAAAGGCTGTTGTGGTGGGGAGCGGGGGACTGCCCTCCACCAGACTTACTGGTGTCTACTTGGTCGCTGTAAGCTGCTTCAAAGGCTCCAGTCTCTGTCCCCTTGAATACATAACTATTGCTATTGCAAAAAGGCCAAGTGGCAGAGTCTGCTGTCATGAACCCAATTTGTCTAAGCCTAGCGTCCTATGTTCTTCATCTTTCCAACAGTGTGAAAGGGGGCATGACTCCAGGTGGTTGCTACAACATAAGCACGGAGAGGAAGCCACATATTTATGACTGGTATGGGAAATACATGTGTTTGTGTAATCACAGGCGTTTAATTTAACGTTTTATTATTAGTGAGTGTGTCTGTGCATGTGCACACAGGCATGCATATCACGGCATGCATGTAGAGGTTAGGAGGGCAACTTTGTGGACACTCTTTTCTCCTTCCATCTTTTTATGGATCCTAGGGGTTAAACCTAGGTCACCAGGCTTATTTAGGAAATGGGCTACTGACCTGTCTCACCAGCCCAGGAAAGGCATTTTAAAAAAATGAGACCACTTACTTTTTATACTTTAGTGTTTGTTTGAACGATTGTAGCAAGCAAGTTTGACTTCTGTGGATATAAACTTTAACAAAATGCAGTGTATGGTGGCTCACATCTGTAATTATAATACTTGAGAGGTTGAAGTAGGAAGGTCAAGAGTTTTTGAAGGCAATCCTTGTCTGTTTAGTGAGTTTGAGGTCAGCTCAAACTCAAGAGTTTTGAGGGCTACACAAGACCCTCAAAAATGGAATTAAATGCTTTCTTCACTCCCCAGCGACAGGTCCTTACAGCATTGCTCTTGATTCCTGTCATACCTTAAAGAGAAACTTATAAAATGTCCGGAGCCCTTGATGTCCTGCAGACGAAGGAGGAGGATGTCCTCAAATTCCTTGCCACAGGAACCCACTTAGGTGGCACCAACCTTGACTTCCAGATGGAGCAGCGCCTCTACAAAAGGAAGGGTGATGGTATCTATGTCATAAATCTGAAGAGGACCTGGGAGAAGCTGCTCTTGCAGCTCAGGCTGTCGTTGCCATGGAGACGAAGTCATCATCATCTCCTCCAGGAACACTGGCCAGTGAGCTGCGCTGAAGTTTGTTGCTGCCACGGGAGCCAGATCCAAGTGCTGGTTACTTCCCACCTGGGATCTTCACTAAGCAGATCCAAACACTCTTCAGGGAGCTATGGCTTTTAGTGGTGACTGATCACAGGGCTGACCACCAGGCCCTCAAAAAGGCAGCTTATACCAAGCTTCCCATTGCTCTCTGTAGCAGACTCTCCTCTGCATTATGAGGACATTGCCATTTCATGCAACCAGGGCGCTCACTCAGTGGGTCTGATGTGGTGGATGCTGGCCCTGCGAAGTATTCCGCATGCATGGCACTATCTCCGTGAGCACCATGATCTTTACTTCTACAGCTTCCAACTAGTTGCCTACAAAAATTAGTGCCTGCCACAGCCTCCTAGAAGCAAAAGCTTCCAGACTGCATGGCTTCCTTCAAGCTCTGGGGTCTGAATATTAGGAGAGACTATGATCTTGCCTGATCCTAGGTGCAGCTAGGCATAAACGTGTAGGTGTGAGCATGCACATGGCTGTACTTCTCCGTGAATATGCATCTGCGTATATGAATATCTGTGTGTGTCTATTGTGTGTAAAAATATATTTGCACATGGGAATGAGTAGGTCAGGAAATGTGTACATCTTGAAAGTAGACGCCTGTGGACTGGACAGGGGTACTGTTGGGTGCAGTTCTGAATATAGACTGTAGATGGCACCAGAGACCTGCTTAGAGGGCTTGCCTATGGCGCCACCTGCTCCGTAAAAATCTGAGACTTGTGGGAAAAGTGCGCTCAAAGTATCTATGACAGGCTAAGATGGGCTAAGAAGTGGAGAACTAAACGCAGACGGGGAAATTTCAAAGCCAATAGAGAATCTGTCTCTGGGATGGGAGAAAGAAAATTTAACGTTAAGTTTGTTTATTTATTTATTTACTTATTGTGTTTTCGAGACAGGGTTTTCCTGACTGTCCTGAAACTCACTTTGTAGACCAGGTTGGCCTCGAACTCACTGAGATCCGCTTTCCGAGTGTTGGGATTAAAGGCATGTGCCACTACGCCAAGTTAATTTTATTTATTTTTTTAACCAAAGCCTCACGGATGTAGCTTAGGTTAGTCTCACAATCCTCCTGCCCGAGCCGTCCTTGCCCTGAAGTTACACGTATTCACCGCCGTGGCCAGAGACATGAAATAGAACCCAAAGCCCAAACCATAATAAGGTGGAAAGTGGGTGCGACTGATCAAATGGAAAAATCAAGATTTCTTATTCAAGAACGTCCCAGGTGTGTTCAGCCTGTTGCCGAGGGGTCGTATGCGTTCCGGGAGAGCATAGATGTGGCCCGAAATATTTATAATTGACAGGTAAATTGCAAAGTCAAAATGTTGGTCAGGAATTGTACGGAAAGGAAAGTTGGCCAGTGCCAGAGAGATGCCCTAAACCACCAGGGAATGAAGAGTGGCAAATTAAACAACATGCCACTTCCCAGGGCAAGATGGAAAAATTAAGAAGTTGAAATCTGAAGCGCTTAGCCACCTGGAAAGTTGGGAGTCTAAACAGCCCCCTGGCGGCGTGCACAAAGAACATCGCACTCAAAAGAATCAAAATGTCTTGCGCTGTCACCTTTCTAGGTCGCGGGGGTGGGGGGGGGGAATCCGAGGCTGGTTCAGCAGCAGTTGGGGGACTTTCTACCGGTGTCCCGGGGCACCGGGAAAGTTACTGCTACTTCAGGAGGGCACGCCCCATTTTGTCCCGGGTCAGGGGCGGAGCCTGCCGAGGGCTCTGCCCCGTATACTACCAGTCCGGGCTTGCCTGGCCCTTTAAGGCTGACCTAGCGGGGCCCCAAGTCCAGATGACGCGCCGGGAAGGGGGGTGGGGGCGTCACGTGGGGCGCGGGCGGCGAGAATCTGGGCGCAGGCCCCCCCCTCGGCTGCCGGATCCCGGGATCGCTATCCCTCGCCCCTCTCGCCTGCAGCATGGTTTCTGTCTAGTGCATTGCCACCAAGTGTGCCTGCGCCAGGTACGCCTTCCCGGGGCCCCTTGTATGGTCGACTGGACTCCTTCCCTACTCGACACGTGCCCGGGCTGAGGGATCACCTCCCCGCTGCTGCACGTAGGTAGGCTCAGGCAGTTTCCAGCTTGTCTTGGGCCAGCAGCCCAGTCAGTCTAGTTCTGGAGAAACCAAGGCTGGGGTGTGTCCAAAAAGTTCCGGTGGGAAGTGACTCTTTCCCTTTCCCTCAGGTGCCTCTGGACGCGCCAGGCTGGGGCTACCTCCGAGCGCCCCGCGCGGGCAATGGATGGCGAGACAGCAGGGGAGAAGGGGAGTCTTGTGCCCCCACCAGGTGCACTCGGTGGGCCGGCCTTGGGCGGTGCTCCTGCCCTAGGTGTGCGACGGGAGCCCAAGAAGTACGCGGTGACGGATGACTACCAGTTGTCCAAGCAGGTTCTGGGTCTCGGTGTGAACGGCAAGGTGCTGGAGTGCTACCATCGGCGCACTGGGCAGAAGTGTGCCTTGAAGGTTAGTGACCCATCTCCCTGAGGGCTAGGGTGACCTGGAGGGTCCAACAGCATATACCTGTGGGCGCATCTATGTCTGGGACCTCTCTATTAAGCAAACCAGCATCGTGTTTTATTTTCATATTCTTCCTCTGAGGTCAGACTCATGGTCCTCCCAGTCTCACACACGGGGAAACAGAGGCTGAACCTACATAAACTCTGGGTGTATCCCCGAGAGCAAGAGGAGGAGTCAGTGTGAGTGGAGATGTTGTACCCGGAAGGGAAGGGGGAAGGCGGGAGGGAGTGGCTGTAACCTTTGGTTCTGGCTTCGGCTATGTGTTCAGGCCCAAGTGGTGTTCTTGCTGTTCAGCTATCCCCCTGCAAGTAGTTTCTGTTACGGAGATGGGTCTAAGTTTCCCTCAGCTTCAGGGCTGAGCCCTCAAGTGGAGTTGTTTCCTCCTCATGGCCCCTGAACTGGGGGCCGGACTGTGAGCCTCTTCGGGTGTTCTTTGACTCCTGGACTCTTGATGAGTTGGTGGCCCCTTGTCAAAAGAGGCAAGCTTTGCTCCTAGGCTGACCCGCCCTGGACAAACAATGGCCAACCATTTAGTCACATCGTACCCAGAGGCCTGGCACGTTGATGTGAGTGGAATGGGGTAGCTTGGAGTAGCTGATCTCACTCCCTGAATGTGGTTCAGGCACACAGTTGCTGCCCAAGAACTCTTACCCCTATCCCAACACTCCGGAGTCCCTTGAGTCTTTGTCAGTGGGACCTGACTCAATTGACAGGAATGCCACTGGCATTACCCGGATGGTACAGCATGGTGGAGGGTGAGTGGCCCCTGGACGTCACTGAAGTCCAGTTTTGCAGGAGCCAGAGTGCAGAGTCCTGCAGATGTATGTGGCTGTAGTCTCTGCCTTGTGCGTGCCAGCTCTGTGACTTGGGCGATACCTTGGACTCTGGTAGTTAAGTCTCTGTCTTTGTTCAGGGAGAAAGAACGGGTGCCAGTGTGAACTGGAAATGAAGCATGCACGGTTCTTGATATAGGCCTGGGATAGGTTCAGCACTGGTAATAGGTAAGGCGCTGGATCTGCAAGAATTTGGATGAGGGCTTGGGCCCCGTTCTTCGTCTTTCTCTGGTGTATCAGGGCTGATAGCAAAGGAGATTGCCTCCCAAGAAGGACCCTGAAGGGGATCATGAAGGTAGGTCAAGGACAGGGTAAGGACTGGCCTGGGGGCTGGGACCTAGGTATAGCTTCTTTATCCACTAACCCAACAGTAGAATAGAGCTTTGGGCAAGGGTTTTCTGAGTCCTTCAGTGGGGAGGAGGCTTTTCTAATGGCAGATAGGTATGTGGAGATGAAAAATGAGCCCTTATCTTCTCTCTTGCCACCAATTGTTCTTTCACCCGAACTAAGAGGTAGCTTGGGCGATGGTGAGTGATTGATTGAGGCCAGAGACCCTCTCCTCAGGTCTGAGGCTTTGACCCTGACCCTTTGGGGTTCAGATTTTGTGAGCAAGGCGGGGATGGGTGAGAGCCCTGGTCTGTGGACCCAGCCAGGCAGCTCAGCTTTGAGCAGGGCTGGGCCACACCTCCCTCATGGGTGGTGTGTCTAATGAGTGACTGGAGGAGCCTGTGACTGCAGCAGCTTCTTCTCCAGATCCTCCCATTTTAGGGCCCCAGCGTTCTCCCTGGCCTGGCCAGGGAACTGTGGCAGTTCTGAAGCAGTTTCACCCCTTACCCCTTAAGATTATAAGTGAGCATGGCTTGCGGCCTCTAGGATCTGGCCCTAAATTAACCCTCAAAGGAGGCAGAGATTAGATGTGGCCTTCACCCTAATTCTTTCTGATCTTGGCTCCTACCTTCAAGAAGGGGCCAGTTCAACAGCTAACTGTACACATAGTTAGTGACTTGGACTTGGGGAGGGAAGTGGCACCTTTTCACTTAATAGTTTCTGTCATCTACCCAGAAGAGGAAGCAGGCATTGGGGCCTGGGGCCTGGGAGCTTAGCCAGCCCCTGAGCAGATCCCAGCCCTCTCCCCAGCTGCTTTACCTCAGCCTAGGAGATCATAGGCTCTGTGCCTCCCTAAAGCCGTCCCTTAGATTATTAGACTGGCCCTGTGCTGACCTCATAGCCTGGACTTGTTCAGGCCATTGCTTTTTTATGCCCATCTTTGGACTTTGTTGCCCAAGTGGTCAGATAGTACTTAGCAGGGAGCCTAAATGCAACAGGCACCCGTGAAACAGGAAGACTGTGGTCATTGTCCCCATAGCTACTGCCAACCAGTGGGGCCCTAGAGGAGCAGGCCTGCCCCCCTCTTCCCCTTTCTCTCAGCCTCTGACCACTGGTTCATTCTGGTTTGGTCTCATGCACAACAAGGCCTCTCTCCCCAGGCCAGTTTCTGTGTTCAGTGGAGCTTTCCGCGGCTCCCCAAGGCTTTATGCCGTATCATTGGAACTGGGGTGCCTCAGGGAGAGTATGGGGGCATGCAATCTTTGTATTCCTCATGCTGGTATCTTGTGCTCCTTCCCAGGCCTAACTAGTTAAAAACAGATGTGACCAGGTTACTTAGTACTATCAAGTGAAAACATGGAAGGCCCTGGGGAAACCTGGGGGGAGAACACATGGCAGGAGAGGTAGGGTCTTTTTTTATACTCCTGCTGCTAGAAAACAGGACTGAGGACCCTTCCCTTCCAATCACCAGTGGCAGGGTGGGGTGACTCCCGCAGCCTCTTCTAGATGGGGGTCTCTCCAATAAGCATCCTCCTAGTCTCAGTATCGGGGGTGGCTGGGTTGCCTCACCCTGACCGGTTCTCTTCCCATCGGTGCTGATGGCTGAAGTAGACTAGGCTGCTCTGGCTGCTCCGGATGTCTGGACCACAGCGATGACCCGAAACACAATGCTGCAGAAGATCTGTTTCCCCGGATAGCTTGCTTGGTGTCACTAAAGTCTTAGACTTGACTCTACATTTTGAGTCTCTGAGAATGGATTACAAGGCGCAGTTCAGCCCTCTCTCTAGTCTTTGCTTCCTTGGGTGACTGACTTTCTCCTGTAATGGAGCTACCTATGGAAGCTCAGTCCCACTGCCAGCCCCTCCAGGAAGCTGTTCTGAGTCTCTGATTTTTGCAGTGGAATCTCCTTTGCCCCTAAAGCTAGACTATCTTTGATTCGAAACTCCCTTAATAGCATCTGAGCCCAGGGCCTGGTGTACAGTAGTTGCTTGTAAATGCTTATTAACTTAACCAAGATCAGCCCTTCAGAGTTTTGGAAGGAACTGGACTTTTCCCAGTGTCACCTACTGTCCCTCAGGGATTAGCTACAGGAAAATGCTGTTTCCCAGCCTAAAGGATCCAGCAGCCTCACTTTCCTGGCTTGAGGCCACTGAGAAGGGCTGCAGAGGAAGGAAATATCCTTCTGTGAGGTCCTTTCTACTCCCTGCCTGCCATCAGGCCACACCTCTGAACAGAGGGGCTTTCTCCGTCCAGAATGGCTGGAAGAAACCTGAATGAGAGCCAAAGGCCAAGACAGAAAGAGAGAGGGAGAGGGAGGGAGGGAGAAGGAGGTGGGAGGAAGGAAGGAGAGAGAGAAAAAGGAGAGAGGGAGAAAGAGGGAGGGAGAGAGAGAGGGAGAGAGAGGAAGAGAGAGAGGGAGGGAAAGAGGGAGAAGAAGGGAGGGAGGGAGAGGGAGAGAAAGAGGGAGGGAAAGGGAAGGAGAGAGAGAGGGAGAGAGAGGAGAGGGGGGAGAGAGAGGGAGAAGGAGGGAGAGAGAGAAGAGAGGGGTTGAGAAGAAGTCGAGATGAGAATGAGAGAGGGAGAGAGAGAGAGAGAGAGAGAGAGAGTGTGTGTGTGTGTGTGTGTGTGTCACCCCACCCTGTTGCTTCATGGGCAGGGATGGCCTGTTGCGGCTGGTGCTGTAGAGCTGGATTTGAGACGAGGTGGGGCTGCCAGGCAGGGCAGGCTTTTTTACATTTGGCAGCCACCACCCCCTCACCTACCATCTCCATACCAGTCAGATCGGCCTCTGCTCTATGCTAGTTAATCAACAAGTCAGAAGCACACAGATGGGCCAGTGGCACTGCACAACAGAGTCCCTGGAAATGAAAGCGTTTCAATGGTCGAAGATTCTCATCAGGAGATCCCTCACTTAGGAGGAAAAAAGTGTCTGAGGAACCTGGTGGAGGCTCCTGAACCGCCACCAGGCCTGGCCAGTTTGGTTTCAGAACAGCATCAAACCTACAAAATGCAAGAGGGTTTAGATTGGGCTTGAGTGTCCTGAGGTTGTTTTAGGGGCGTCTCAATTTTTTTTACCACTCTAGTGGAGAAAGTTTAACATGACTCAGGGTCTATATATATATAAAATAGATATACAAGTCATACATGTACTGATAGTAAATCAAGACATTTATTTTAAAATAATTCTTTGTAATAGCTACAATACAACTATTTATTAAAGAAGAAAGCCCAATTCCATATTGAGATGAATGTGCCTATTTATTTTTGACATAAGGAAATCTTGGTTGAATATTTGACACCATAGGACTTAGAATGTTTTTCAGAGTTGATCAGTTTTGTGATTTTATAGCCATTAAGCTTTTTTTTGCATAAATATTACAAAATGAAGCTGGGCATGTTAGCGCATGCCTTTAATCCTAGCTCTTGGGAGGCTGAGGCAAGTGGATCTCTGTCAGTTCCAGGCCAGCTAGGGATACACTGTGAGATCCTATCTCTGACAAAGAAGAGTGAGCTGAATAAATGGCTGAGCAGTTAAGAGTACTTGTTGGTTTTGGGGAAGAGTAGGTCTTCCATTCCCAGCACCCACATGGTGGTTCACAACTGTCTGTAACTCCATTTCTAAGATATCCAATGCCTTCCTCTGGGCTCTGTGGGCATCAGACACATACGGGGTGCACACATATACACACAGGCAAAACACATAAGACAAGAAAAGAAAATGGCAGAGGTATGTTTAGGGCCTTTCCAGAAATTGTTGGAAATTCTGTCCTAATCCCAAGCCAAAATCCATTTTAATGGTTAAAAAAAAAAAAAATGTAACTCAAGTCAACTGCTCAAATGGTAATTTTTTTTTTTTTTTTGGTTTTTCGAGACAGGGTTTCTCTGAATATCTCTGGCTGTCCTGGACTCGCTTTGTAGACCAGGCTGGCCTTGAACTCACAAAGATCCGCCTGCCTCTGCCTCCCAAGTGCTGGGATTAAAGGCGTGCGCCACCACCGCCTGGCTTCAAATGGTAATTTTAAAAGTCAAATATTTTAGCAATGTAATACAAAGATACACAGTGCAATACATGCTGAGGAATGATGGTAGGAAAATATTAAACATATTGTTTTCTGTAATTAAATCATTGTGTTTCTGTAAGAGCAGACAACTTTGTAAACATTTTTTTAAGACCACTGCCATTCACAATATACAATTGTATTAACTCTCAACTGAGGGAGGTGGTCTCAGGCAGGCAGCTTCGGTGTTGCGCGGCCTGATGGTGGGCACATTCCAGAGTGTGCTGTGTGTTCAGAACCAAGGCTGCAGGGAAGGCACATGATTGGCACAGCCCAGAACTGCAGCAAACACCTTGGGTTCATTATGTGTTTGGGTTTTTAAATTTCTGGTGGTTTTATATTCAGAAACCTTTTACTGTTGCCAAATTTTTAGCGACTCCAGAATCCACTTTGGCAACCCTGTATGCTGTCTCCATCCACTGGTTAAGACACTATACTTTATAGTGTGCTTGGTTGAAAGTGGGCTGCCAGCCTACTGTCGAGATCCCCTCTGCTAGGCCTCCAGAGTCTCCCCACTGCCTCTCCCCAGCTTCATCCAGGAGCTAAAGCCATCATTCTTTGGTATTGTAAATTAAAAAGTTTTCTTTCTTATCATTTATTCATTTGCGTGTATAGACACACACTTGGGTGTGTACATACCATGGCCCGCATGTGGAGGTCAGAGGTCAATAGGCAGGAGCCAGTTCTTTCTTTCTACCATGGGGTCAGTATCAGCTTCATGGCAGTAGTCTTTACCTGCTAGGCCATCTTGACAGCTCTGGTTCTGTAGACTTTTTAAAAAGTTAGGTTTATTTTATTTTAAAGACTATGTGTGTACATACGTGTGGGTGGGTATGTGCCTGTGAGTGCCAGTACCTGCAGAGACTAAAAGAGGGTGTCAGGTCCCCTGAGGCTGAAGCTCACAACTGCCTGACTTGGGTGCTGGAAAGTAAACTCAAGTCCTCTGGAAGAGCAGTAAGTGTAAGTGAGTGACCACTGAGCCATCTCTCCAGCCCCTGGTTCTGTAGATTCTAACATGCCCATGAAGAGCTGACAGTTTTCCCGAGAAGTCTATTTGGTAGGCCCTGTCTCTAATGTACCACATGTATTGTTTTAATGAATTCTCATCACTCTCTGTTTTTGGATGAGGATTCTTAGGTTCAGAGAGACCATAGACTTGCTCAAGGTACACATCTGGTAGATGGCAGGGCTGGAGTTAAGCCTAGGAAATTTGTTGTCACTCTTAGGATTCACATCTCCCCTACCTTGTGGATGTCCTTGGAGACAAGGGAAAGTCTCCAAGACGGGACCTCTAGAAGGATGTTGGCATCACTCTCTATAAATTTGTTGGGAATCTTTGCACAGTCCTAGCTCAACCCTGTGTGATAGTGCTGGTGTCTGCATATTTCTGTGCAGTTCACTCGCTGGGTAGAAGTTTATATCTGTAAATTCTCAGATATGATTCGATGAGGTCAATTAATATACAAAGGTTATGATGGATGTGGGGCTCCTCAGGCTGTACAGCTTGTCTCAAGCCTCATGAAACCGTGCCCAGTATATCAGAGCCCAATGTACCACAGACATTAAGTTTGGCTGCTAAGTGTGCAAGGACTGTCTGGACTGGGGTATGTTGGGGTGGGGGCTTTCTGGAAGGTGTTGCCCTCTTTAATCTAGACCTCTGGTCTGAGAAGGAAGTACAGTAACAGAGAACGGTCTGGTGTATGTGACAATATGTCTGGTTTAGATCCTTAGCACCTACTGTGGGGTACCACTTCCTCACTCTCAGATCAAGTCCTGGCAGGATGTGGCTGATTTCAGTGGGGCCAATGTCACGGGCTTGGGAAACAGTAGAGGGACTGAAGAGCTCTGAGGAAGAGAGTGACTGGTAAAGCCCCATTGCTGGGGGTGTAGTAGAGCTGTCTGGGTCAAACAGAGCTATTGTTTAGGGTCTGGTCTCTATGACAACAGATGTCTCTTTATCTGTCCTGAGCTTTGAGTTTGGGATTGTAGTTTTCCTCTTTGCATTATCATGGGAGTTGAAAACCCTGTCCCTGTTGTTCTTTAACCTCCTGTGGCACTAACCTATGGCTAGTAGCAGATGTTCAAGTGTGGCAGCTATTTATCCAAGAGCTGATGACAGTAGTTATCTCTGTGGTTGAAACTGGGTTTGTGCATATGTCAGGGAGTTCAGTCCTGGTGGCAGTAACCATCTTCAAATTCATGAGGAGACTGTAAAAGCTAATACACACTCTCAGAGGGCGGGGGCTCTCCTTTGGGTGGCTCAGGTATAGTTTTTTTGGTGGTATGTTATTGGCCCTTCTAAGGGCTCTACTGAATTCCCTCTGCATCTGGAGGAATCAGCTCTCATGGGGTGGAAAGAATGGTATGAAGGAAGCTGGGGTTGCTGGGCTCCTCCCCACCCTCTTGCCCTTTTGGAACTAAGTGGATTAGATTGTGGGTTTCAATTGTGATAAAAAACCCTGCTGTGTGGGAACCACAGAGGCCTTTCCTTGAGCAAGAATACAGGGCACCTGCTTTGAGAACCAGGATGCCCTGAAAGACTTTTTAGCACAGGACAGGCAGGAGTGCTGAGAATATTGATTTTGCTTTCAGTGCAGGCTTGGGGTTAATGTTGCCACTTTCTTTAGATGAGGGGTTTGTCTTTGCTGTTTCTCTGCGTGGCGCTGTTTCTTTGCCTCTTTGTTCCTCCCATCTCTCCTTTCCTGCCTATTTCTCCTGCTTTGGTTTACCCCTCCTCCCTCAGGCCTTACCACTGCTTGTTTCAAAATTTTCCTGCTGGGATGGACTCTCTCTGCTGCAGCCCACAGGCTGAGGACAGGGAAGGACAGCCTACCACTCTTGCATACTCAGGGGAGAGTGGAAGTGGGGCAAGAGCCAAGAGCGCTCTCCCAATGTCCCCTCCTGCTGTCAGCTTTGACCAGGTGCTGGCAGAACAGTGGAGTCGGGCGCACTTGGGCTGAGCTGTAACTTGAGGCGTCCCTGCCGAGAGTGGGAAGTCAATTTTAGCTGCAGTGTCTCCTTATTGGATTTTTTTTTTATGGCCCAATGGTCCGAGACTATTGCTTGGACAACAGAGACTAGGCATGTTGTGGCTCCTAAGGTTACCCGGCCAAAATCAGGGAAGGAGACGGCCAGGGCCTTCCACAACCTCAAAGCTAGCCGAGGAGTCTGGGAGACACTTAGAATGTGAGTTGCAACCTGATTCTGTTTCTGTAGGGTGGGGCAGAATGTGAGCTGCTCCTGCACTATCTGGGACGGTCCCCAAGACTTTTTAGACTGTGTTTAACTCCCTTACTCCAGTAATCTCAGAGGCTGTGTCCAAACCCTGAGTGGTCAGAGCCAGATCAGCCACACCCATTGCTCCATTCCCAAAGGGTTCAGTATCTACAGGGGACCCAGAACTTGTCTTACAGATTTCTCCAACATGAACAGCCCTCTTCTCAGGATGTGGCAGGGGGCCTGGTGGGTATTCTCTGTGATCTCTAGTAGGACAGCTAGCCAGGAGCTGGCGGGGAGAGATGAGAGAGCCCCAGTTGCTGCTAAATGCAGTCAGCAGTGTCTGAGAGTGCTCACCACTCCCCTGTCATGGCTGCAGCTACAGAGGTTCACAAAAGTAGAGTAACTCACCCATGATCACAGAGCAGGGTTGTGTCCAAGCTGGGCTGGATCCCAGACTTGGCAGGTGGCCAACTCCTGGCTCTCTGCCATCCCTCCCTGTGTCATCTGTAAGATGAAGGGCCAGGTGCTTTGCTTGGCAAAGGGTCTCCCTTCTGACTGGGACTCTTCAGGTGGGCAGTGAGCATGAACAGTCCGGGGAAGTGAGCAGGACTGGAGTCCTACACTCTGTGTGGCTTGTTCTCAAAGCCATTAAGCTGCAGGATGGAGACTGGCCAGAGGATGCCCCAGGGTGCCTGTCCCCTAGCCACTCACTGAATGGTGTTGCCAGGAAAAGTGTCAGCTGTGTGATGCCCAGCAGGGTCTGCAGTCAACTAGAGACAGGAAGCTCTGGGGTAATGACTCAGGTTTGGGAACTCCTCTCCATTCTCCTCCATGGCTCAATTAAATGTTTGAGTCAGGCTGACCCAGTGCCAGGAGTATCCTCAGAAGGCCCCAGAGAGCAGAAATGAGCCACTGTAGCCCATTCCCTTCACAAGGGTGTCCCTTGGCAGTGCCAGCCCACCATCCTGGTCCCCAGGAGGTCAAAGTCTCCCTCTTTCTCGTGTTCATGGCCATAGCTCCATGGCATGGCTCTCAGAGACAGGAAAATTCTTCTAGAAGCTGACTAAGTATTGGGAATTTAGGTATACTGTGGATGGACAGAAACAGGACTAGAGAGGGCCTGGGGGTGGAGGGGGGTGGTCAAAGGAGCCTGGAGGCCTGGACACAGCACCCATGCTTCTGGAGGAATCTGAATGGAGAGATGGCTGCCTGCACTCTTGCAGACCTGTATGGGGAGCTGCAGAGACGTGGATGAAGCTAAGGGAAGTGGGAAGGATGCTGAGCCGAGCTGATACAAGTTTCAGGAAATGCACAGCCTGAGGATGGGTCAGAGGTTCCGTGGGGTCTCTTGCCATGCCTGGGAGGGATCTAGGCCACCTTCCCTGCCCTCACTTCATTTTAAGAGATTTATTTATTTATTTATTTATTTATTTACTTACTTACTTACTTATGTGTAAGGATGTTTTCTCTGCTTGTATACCTGTGTATCACATGCATGCCTGGACCCTTGGAAGCCCGAGGACTGGAGCTACAGACAGCTGTGAGATGCCTGTTGTGGGTGTTGGGAATTGACCCCAGGTCCTCCAAAAAAGCAGCCAGTGATCACAACCTCTGAGCCGTCTGTCCAGCCTCCCCACCCCCATGTCGTATGCTTCCTTCACTGCTGACAACCAGAGTCAGAGACTGTCTGCCATTCTCTAGGAGTTACAGATGTACTGGGTCTCTTTCTTCTAGAACTGGCTAGAAGCTGAGTGGCTCATCAGGAGTCATCTGTCCATGGTCTTGGTTGTCCTGGCCACTCATGCTTAGACATTGCAGCCACTGTCCCCTGTAACTCTGTGCCAGCCATGTGGACATCACTACAGGACAACTGGCCAGTTGAGGCACATATTTATGATCAGGCTCAGATCTGCTCATGAAGACAGACCACCAAAGAGACATTATTTCTGAGACCAAAAAAACCCAAAACAAAAAAACAACTGTATTTACTAATGTGTCTGTTCTTACGATGAAAAAAATCCTGTTTTTTACACTGTTGTGGAAGAAATACTACTGGAGTAATGTTAATGAAATATGTAGAGGGTTTTCTTTTTTGTGTAGTTTAGTGTGTGTTTTGAGACAGGGTTTCTATGTGTAATAGCCCTGGCTGTTCCGGACTCACTTTGTAGACAAGATTGGTCTTGAACTCATAGAGATCTGTTTGCCTCTGCCTCCGAGCGCTGGGATTAAAGGCATGTCCTATCATTGCCTGGCTCTGAGTCCATTTTTATTGTTTGCGTATTTATGGTTTCAGGGCTGACCACTTCGAATTGGAGCAGACATTAGTTGCTTGAAGTTCTTTGTCTAAGGGTGGGATTCTATGAAATTTCTCCCTGCTGATTAGTTTTTAAGTTTATTTTTTATTTTTAATTTGATTTTATGTGTATGAGCGTTTTGTCTGCATATATATCTGTGTGTGACATACATGCAGACAAAACAAAAGAGGGCATTATCACCTGGAACTGGATACAGAACCTGTGACCCACGATGTGCTGGGAATCAGACCCTGGTTCTCTGGAAGATCAGCTCTCGACTGCTAAGCCATCTCTCCAGCCCCACGGTAGTTGATTTGACAGAAAGAAAAAAAAAAAGAAAGAGAAATCATTTTTCCTCTGAGAAGTTAGAGGTTGGCAGTGGGCAGCCTTTGAGTTCGTACTTGCAAGACTTACCATCTTACTTGTCCCTTTGAAGATCTGAGACTATTTTCTGACCTGTTGGATTGCTTCCAGAGTCTACACCTAGCTTTCTTTAAGTTCTGGGAAACAGGGAAGGGAGTGTAAGTTTATCTCAGGGCAAGCCCTAGACGAAGCTGAGAATCTTCGGAAAGCCATTTCCACCCCTGAAACAGTAGTCCCTAGAGCAGTCAGTGTGTCCTTATCATTGTGCTAGTCTGAGCTCTGTGTTCTCAGTCTATTCTTCAGACCGCCTGGAAACTGTCATTGTCCCCACTTTTCAGAGTGGGCCAGTGATTCAGTGGTACGGAATGGCCTACCACTAGTGAGTCGGGGGACAAATTACTCTTCAGTGTTCAAGTATGAAACTGTGGCCATAGCTGGTCTTGCCATGTGTGACCTGAGGCACCTGTGAGATCGGTTTTGCTTTCTTTTTCTGGTGACATTTCTCTCCCATCCACAGGCCCACCAGACTTGGCCATTTTGCTGTTATTTCTAGGTTGTCTGGAACTGGCAGGACAAACTGAGGCCATCAAACTTTCATCAAGTGCCAAAGTCTGTTCTGAGACTTGCTGACAGCAAAGTGTGCTTTGGCTCTGATGTTGGTGTCTTGGGGAGGTTGGGGTTTGGTGCCACAGCCGATCTCTTTCTCCCAGAACTCTGATGAGTCCTGGTCAGAAAGGATCTAACCTGCCAGAGTCCTGGCCTTAATCTGGAAGGGGACAGTCATTTGGGAGCCCTTTGTGTTCCTGGGTTCCCTTGCAGTAGTCTTCTCCATCTTGCCTTCTCTGCAAGGGTACAGCTCCCTAAAGGGAGGGAGCCAAGGCCCGTTTTCTAGAGCTAACTTCCATCAAACACTACAGTGGCTCACGCATAGACCCCCTCCTCCCAAATCCTTGAGGACAGAGTGTCTGCGATAGCATTCTCTGCCAAGTATTGGGCCTGGCACCAAGGTAGGGCCAGTAAATGTTTGTGAGATCTGGCAATGGACAGGCCTTGGTAGGGAAGATAGCAGAATCTGGGATCCCAGGGACTCCTCAGACTTGGAGATGACCTTATGCAAATCACATGGCCTAGAGAAGCCACAGAACCTCTGAGCCACAGTCTCCTCAGCTGAAAATGGTAGGTAATAGTGCAACTGTTGAAGGGCAAGAGCTAATTGTGTAACGTGTCTAGGACAGGGCATGGGCTCTGTGAACATCTGCCACTGTTGGCACATCTACCAAACCTGGTCTGGACCCAGAAGCCTGGAAGGACTTGCTAGTTGGCTCCCCCTTGCCCCCCCCCCCCCGGCTTAGTTTATTTTTCCCTAGTTGATGTTGAGGGAATTTTGCCCACTCAACTTCACAGCTATGGAAAGAAGGCAAAAACCTCTTTCTCTCTCTTTCTCTCTCTCCTCTCTCTCTCTCTGTATGTGTGTACTTAGAAGCCAACAGCTCTGGGTTCAAGTGTTGACTCATTATCTGGCTGTGACTTTGGGTAAGTCACTTAACCTCACAGAGAGACGGTTTCCCCATATCTTCTCTGGATATGGCAAGCCAAGTGTGAGCTGTGTCAGTACAAACACAGGCAAGGCACTGGGGACGAACAGTTGTTTTGAAAAGGGGTGATCACACTGACCAGAACTGTCCTTCCCTAGGCATCCAGCTTGGGTCTGGACGTTTGTGGGTCATTGGTATCATATGAGCTGACCTCCCTGGAACTTTGCATCTGAGGAGGACAAGGGAAATGACCAGGGTGCCACAGAGGACAAGCTGTGGTCAGAGCTTTATGAAGTGCAGCCTGATCTGGCGTGGGGCCAACTAATCCATAGCTGCAAAATTGGTTCCATTAGCTCCCTTAATGAGCTACAAAAGCTGGGAAAATGAGTGTGCGAGAATAATGGCACATGTCTGAGGCTCTAATTTGAAACTGTGGCTAAGAAGCTAGATTTGACACCACTACCAGCTCTCTAAATAGCACGGATACTCTTGAGGATACGGCCTCAGGGAGCGTGTGTGCGTTGTGGGGTGTTGGATAGGGGAACTGTTTCGACTTTGGTTCTATAAGGTTCATACTTAAATTCTTCTCAAGCCAGTGAGATGGCTCAGCAGGTAAACGTGCTTGCCACCAAGCCTGGTGATCTGTTTGGTCCCCAGTACCCACATGATGGAAGGAGAGAATGGATTCCAGCAAGGTGACCTCTGACCTCCTCCCCAGGTCCACTATGGTACAGTCCCGCAGGCATACAAATGCACACAAAATAAAAGTAGACAAATGTTAAAGATATTAAAAAGGAAGAAACTCTTATCTCTGCACCCTTAACTGACCCGGATGTGTTTGCACCCAGACGTGAGGTTGAGGCTGTTGCAGTTCTCGCTTTCAGCAGGCAAAGTAGCCACTGGCAGGTGGAGGCCAAAGGCAAGTGTGGTAATAACCTTTCCAGAGTGCAAGGCGGGGGGTTGTCTCATAAATAGGTTGGAACCAGGTGTGGTGGTACATCCCTGGAGTGCCAGCACTGGGGAGGCTGAAGCAGGAGGATCCTGAGTTCGAGGCCAGCCTGGGCTTCATAAGATCTTATAAAACAAGCAAAAAGGCTGAAAAATGAGTCCCACTATTCCAATGGTGTCTTTTATAAAAATAGGGAAGTAGCCTTCATGAGGTCACACTCCCCAATTACTGTAGAGTTAGGAGCCAGAAGGGACCTTGGAGATGGCTGAGTTAGAAACTCTTGTTAAGGAGGAAGCGTAGCTAGTTGTCTTTTATTTTTTAAGGCAACACACAGAGTATTAGAGCTCATTACAGCATTTTCAAACATAGTTTGTTTTTGTTCCCCCTCTTTTCCTACATTCTCCTCTTCCTCCTCCCACCTCCAGTAGCTCCATGTCACATGTGTCACCCTCAGAGACTTCTTACCCCCCCCCCATGGCCCCCTTTCTAGTTTCAGTGCTTTTGCTTACCCGTAGTCTCCTCCGTGAGGATATGAGCTTCCGACAGGGAAAGCAGTGTGAGTCAAAACCTGTGTTTTCCTATAACACTGTTCAGTTTTGTCCTAGTCCTTGACATGGGGCATGTGCAACCCTGGGTCATCAACAGCTGGGAAGGCAGTGTTTCAGCTTCCTGTCTGCCCTGGCCTGAGACCAGGATGAAACCTCTAAGGTGGGTGAGAAGGGAATATAGCAGTCCTTGGCACTTGTCTCCTCTCTGTCTTCTGCCATAGAACAGAGCTGGAATCCAAGAAAGTAAAGGGTCTGGCTAGCTTGCTACTCCTGGCAAATGTGTCAGGCAGGTACATAGTGCTGGACTGTCTTCATGGTGGAACATATATTAAATATGTGCATTTGTATCTTCCTGTATCTTTTGCAGAATTACTGTAGAAAGTGTTGCTGAAATATTTGGCTATTGCCTTTCATGGAAGGGTTAATACTAAATCCCTTTGGAGTTTGGTCTCTTGTAAAAAGCAGGAGCATGTACCTGTTTTGTTTCTTTGCCAGGCTTTCCAGGAAGCTCAGAATTAAAATCTGTCTTTGTTTATACTTACAAAATGAAATGGGTTTTTGGTAATTTTGTCTTTTCATTCTAGAGGCAATCAGAGGCTTTCACTTTACTTGGCTTCTCTCGTGCTTTGGAATTATATATAATGGTGAAGTCTTGTGGTCCGTGGGCAAGATATGGAGATAATGGGGTTTGGAGTGCTTTGTGGGTAACTGGGAGAATGAAACTTTGTGTCTCGACGCTTGTGTCTGTGGAGTTATGTGTTAGCAAGACACCTAAAACTTCATCTTCTTGACTGTTACTGTTTCACTGATGGGGAAGATTAAAAATCAGCCCTCAGCTGAGCGGTGATCACACCTTCAATCCCAGCACTCAGGAAGCAGAGGCAGGCGGATCTCTGAGTTCAAGGCCAGCCTGGTCTACATAGTGAGTTCCAGGACAGCCAGGGCTACACAGAGAAACCGTGTCACCAAAACCAAAACCAAACAAAGAAGTCAGACCTCTTCCTCTGGAACAAGCGGGTATTCCACCCTGAGTCAGAGAAGCGCTGTGCCGGGGTGGCAGGGTGGGGCATGTAGAGGTTGTGGTTTTGTTACCAGGGCTGTCAGAGGAGGCTGCCTGTCCAGATAGTCTCGATGCCTTCCGTGTGAGAGACTGATGGAGATAGTATGATCACTTTGATTTGAGAGAAGCCCGGATCCAGGGTAAACTGAATCCAGGGCCACAGGATGTAAGGGGTCATAGGGTGAGTTGTGGCAACGAGACCATCATTCTTTGTTGAGAGCCTCCTTGTGCCAGTTCTCTGCTAGTGACTTTGGAGAAATTGAAGCAACTGGAAGAAGTAATGGACAGACGAGAATCCCACTGAGAGTTCAAGGTCAACAGAATGGGGACTGATGATACATACATACCCAAATGCCCAATTCCCACCCCACCCCATACTTTCCATACACCTTACATATACCCCCACACATGCACTTTGCCATGCATGCACACACCTACATCTTTACATACTCTTTTACCTCCATGTGCTTAAACACCTATTCACACATTTACCTAGAATTTAGTTTCCTGAGTCTTATGCAAGCTGTGGCTTTCCAATTTGTGTTCACCCTTTTCTCTCATCTCCCCTTACGTCCTCTCTCAAAACTCAGTTCTCTTCTCTCAGCCTCTTCAGTGAGACTGGAGGCCCCAGGGCAATGACTTCATCTTCCTGAGCCTCTGTCTCCTTAATCTGCAAATTGAGACTAATGGTTCCCACCCTGCTTGCCTCACAGGGTGGCACCAAACATTCCCATGAGATAAAGGACAGAAGAGTGTTTTCTAAATTGCAAATTGTTTCCCAAACAAACAAATGCTGCTGTTGTATTCTTAGCTATGGAACTCAAGAATCAATCCACCCTCAGTAAGCCCTTATTTGGGTGGGAATGGGAAGAATTCTGAGGTAGTAAGTACTGGGGGCTAGCTTTTCTGAAGTCCAGTTACACAGGGGGTGGGGGGGTTTGCCAGAAGGGCACCAGCAAGTCACTGGCTTGCTACAGTCTGGCCATCTGGCTGTCAGTTCTGAGGACAAAGAATCTGGGAAAGGAGAGTGGAGCGTGAGGGGAGAAGGCAAGGTGGAAACCTCTGTTTCTGAGCTCAGGCCAGGGAAGCGTCATTTGTTCAAGGGCATGCCACTTCAAATTCAATGCCTTGCTGAGCTTCAGTGGGGTCCAGACTTCAACCATAGCCTGAAGCCCTCCCTGAGTCCTCAGAAGGAAGCCTCATGGGACATGTGCGCGAAGACACAGATGTCCCTTTGTGTGGAGCCGTTTGTATCTGTTGGGTAGCTAGCTGAAGTTGTGGAGCAGCCCAGGTGTCATTGCTGACTCCCCAGCTTTGCTGGAGCCTTGGGGGAGCCCAGGAGACATAAGACTGGAACGAAGCAAGGGTTGCCGTCTATTGTCTTGTCTTAAGCTGTTTCTGTAATCATTTTGTCCCTGCTACAGCTGTGACTGGCGTGCTGTTGCCCATTCTGAATAGATCTGAGTGGGCTCAGGTGTGTGTGTATGGAGCCCCTCCACTGGTGGTGCTGTAACAGATGATACAATAGCTACTTTGCATGTAGGCTTCGTCCAAAGACTCCCTTTGTTACTAAGGCTTACAGTTTTACATTTGGGAAACAGGCCCAGAGAGACAAGGACATACTAAGAACAGAGTCTGGACCTCCTGTCCCTGAGCCTGTGCTCATTCCCATGCTTGGGAGACACTTTTTTGGGGGAGGGTGTTGAGACAGGCTTCTCTGTATGTAGCCCTGGCTGTCCTGAAACTCACCCTGTAGACCAGGCTGGCCTCCAACTCAGAGATCCACCTGCCTCTGCCTCCTGAGCGCTGGGATTAAAGGTGTGTGCCAGCACCACCCAGTTTAGGAACACCTTTTAAGAAGGATCATGTAGAATCATGAACCTGCATGAATGCAGTCAACTCACCTTGGGGACTAGATTAAGTTGTCATAGGTCTCCAGAAAGGAAGTAAACTGAGTTACAGGGAGGGGGTGAGGAGGAGGGATGTACAGAAAGTTTGGCCAGGATGTCATCCCCGTCCTTTGTAGAGCCTGCCTCTTATTGTTATCTTGTTCTCATAACATTGTAAGAGTTTTCTCCTTTCATCCCTCCTTCATGGGTGTAGTCACCTAATTTACAAGTAATATCAGAGACAGGGCTGTGTTCTGTGGCAAGCCCTGTGCCCCAGGACTGGGAACCAGAGGAGATCAAGCAGACAGACCCTGCTCTGTGGGCTCAGTTTGATGAGAGGCAGCAGGATGTTGACCTTGGGAGAGAATGGGAGAACAGTCATGAGATCAAGGAGTAGTTACTTCCTCTGTGCTTCAGTTTCTTATCTAAAAAATAATGATAACAATCTGCTCCTCTCCTAATATTTGTATCATGTTCTGAATAAAGCCAGGCACATTGAAAGTATGGTATCTCTGCATATTTGTTTAGGAGTGATCAAAGGAACAAGCTAATTATAGGCTGTGAGCATTTCCGGAGGGGAGGTAAAAGAGACTATAATGTAGGAGCTTTCAGGGGAACTGGGAATATTTTCCATCCCGATGGGGGTGTGGTTCCCAGGGTGTGTGGGATTGTCTAAACTCATTGAACCAGACCTGTGAGACCTGTACATTTTATTGACTGTAAGTTATACTCAATAAATAAACAAACAGAAACTATATAGACAGAAAGAGAAAAACAAAGGGTGAAAGGAGACTGGTGGAGTCCTTTTTAGGAAAGATGGTCAGGAGGGCTTCTGGAAGGAGGTGACTTTAAGGGGAATCTTGGAGGAGGGGGAGGACATGGGGAGGAGGGGGAGGAGGAGGAGATGGGGAGGAGGAGGGGGAGGAGGAGGCTCTAGCTGTGGGGAAAGAAGATGAGGAAACTTAGGTTTTATGAGATTTGGAGGCTGACAATGTAGCTCTGTTGGTAGAACTCTTGATCCAGAACAAACGAACCAGGTATGGCAGTGCATGCCTATAACCCCAACACTCTAGAGGTAGATAAGCAGGAGGATCAGGAAGTCAAGGTCATTCTTGGCTATATAGTGAGTTCAAAACCAGCCGGGGCTCTATGAGACCTTGTCTCAAAAAACAGGAAAAAAAAAAAAAGGAAAGAAAGAAGGAAAAAAAACCCCAAAAAACAAAACCAAAAACTAAACGGGGTTTTTGTGAGGCTAGAGGGTTGGCTCGGTGAGCAGGTAACTACTTCCTGTACAAGCTTTGGCACCTGAGTTGGGAATCCCGCCCCTAACCTGCAGCACTCATGTGGGTGTGGCAGAATCAGGGCTGGGCATGTGAGATGGCAGATCCTAGGGACTCTCTGGCAGCTAATATAGCTGAAGCAGGGAACACCAGGCTGTGGTGATAGGGCTGGAAAGATGGCTCAGTGCTTAAGAGCACCCACACGGCAGCTTACAAATGACTGTAACTGCAGCTCTAGGGGATCTGACACCTTCTCCTGGCCTCCCTGGGTTCCAGACCCACATTCGGTGCACATACATGTATGCAAGCAAGCACTCGTACACATATAATAAAAATAATTATTTAAAAAAGTGGAGAGGAATAGAAGACAGCCATTGCTGACCTCTGGCTTTCACATGCTCATGAACAGGCAGGTGCACTCACACATGCACATACACTTATGTACAGCGCACACACAGATTTGAGGCTGTGCTGAGGGACCAGTCAAGGTGGTAAAAGTGACAGCCTAGGAGATGTCTTGGCAGCTGGGCCTGAGTGGGCCCAGGGTCAGGGCTCTCACCCTTGTGGTCTCACTTGCAGAGAGAACAGAGGAAGCATTCGTTGATTCACTGGGAACAGCCATTGTCCCATGCCTGTGCCTGTTCTCAGGGCCTTGGCACTAACGAACCGTTCAGTCTACATGAAAACCAGGGTAGGGGAGTCACCTAGCCTTTCCTCAGAGCTGCTCCCTCTGCTCCAGAGGTCCAGCTCTGAGCTTCTGTGGCCATCCTCTTCCCTCCCTCATCCCCTTCCTTCTTCAAGCCCCTGCCATCCTCCCGTCCTTCCTTTGCTCAGGAGCCCAGTGTTTCCTTTGAGGACCCGCAGGGGAACCCTAGTTCACCTGCCTTGGATTTGCCCTGCCCCTGCTATAACCTGCCTGGTAAAGTGGAGGGAGGGGCCGTTTGGGAATAGCAAGTGCAGTGTTCTGACCTGGACAAAGTGTTCAGGGCCCAGGGACAGCAGATGGTGAGGTGGGTGAAGAAGACAGGTGTGGGTGCTTGGAGGGCGTGTTTACTTAGAAGGCCTGTGGAAAAGAGATCTGTGTCTACAGATGGAGAAGAGGAAGGGCACCTGACCCTTCTGGATGGCTTCCAGCTGTGACTGGGGTTTCTGAGAAGAAAGAGAGAGGACTTAGGTAGGAATGAATGCACGAGGGAGGCAGAGTGAGGAGGGGACTAGAGCCAGTTTGGGAGGTCTGACAGGAGATAGGTCACTTTGGGGAGGTGGGAACTGAGGAGCAAGCAGTGGGAGAGAGGGAATTTTAAACGGTAGACGAGAAGCAACATGTAAAGAAGGCTGGCTTACCTCTGGGCCTGTGGCTGAGAATGAAGGTATCCTAGCTAGAGTGCGTCTCCCCTCAACTCCCCTCCATACAGTGGAGGTGGGCTGAGTTAAAGGCCCTCAGCTCTGACAGCAGGAAGCTGGTTGGTGCTCCAGTGTGGACCCCAAAGGTATTCTGAGAGGCCAGGCTCCATGGTATGCAGACCAGTGGCCGTGGCCCACAGAAATCTCAAGCATACCTACCTTGGCCAGAGTAACAGAATGGGGAACTAAGAACTGACAGAAGGACACAGTAACCCCTGGGCTCTCTGTATTTCTTGCACTGCCTGTATTCCCAGGCTGAAGCAGAGAGCTGGAGGAGCAGCCAAAGGGCAGAAGTTTCGAGAAACTACTACTTACCTGTCCCTTCCCTGGGGCACTACCCTATCTTTATCTGAAGAGCTTGGTTCCATTGCTGTCTTAATTGGGCCTTGTGTGGAAGTGGCCTGGCTCTCCTCATTGTGCATGGGGGAAACTGAGGCCAATGTGTTCTAGGTTCCTACAGGTGCTGAGTCCTGCAGAGATTGCTGGTCTGCAGACTGTCCCCAAAAGAAATAAAACACAGCTGGTCCTTGCATGAGCAAGCCTGCTGGGGGTGGCTTGTCACTATTGTTCCCATTCTGGGTCCTCTCCCCTGTATGCTGAGTTCTTTCACAAATCCCGCAGGCTCTCTCCCTCCCTCCCAGGGTTTGCTCATTTCCAATGAGCAGCCTTATGGAAGACATCCATAGCCCAAGACTGGGATCCTGAGTGAAATTTGACACTCTCCTATCTCATGCCTACTTTACTGAGATGAGTTTTGTGGGGATGTGTAACAGAATATTTTTATTTATCAACACTTATATTTATTAATATTTAACAAGCACCTATAAAATACCTAAATCCTATAACCTAAAACCTAAAATCTATCTAAGAATACATTAATACCTAAAAACACTCTAATGCCTATATAAAAACACTGGACACTATTTTAAGTTTCTTGAAAGGATATTAATATTCTTATTTTGCCAGAACGTAAGGCCAGTATATTTCCACCACCAAGTTGTGGCCAGTTTATAAAGTCAGTCTGTTCCAGCTACCAACTGAGGGCGGCTTTTTCAATCAGCTAAGACTCGCCTCCATGGTCTCTTTGGCCCCAAAGTCTCAAGACCAAAAGCTTATCCAAATGGTTTTCTTTTTTTTGTTTATTTGTTTTGTTTTTTATTTTTTGAGACAGAGTTTCTCTGTGTATCTTGGCTGTTCTGGACTCACTTTGTAGACCAGGCTGGCCTTGAACTCACTGAGATCCACCTACCTCTGCCTCCCAAGTGCTGGGATTAAAGGCGTGTGGCACCATGCCCCCAAACAGTTTTCTAACTCCACTTTTTTTTGCTCACTTTTCCAGTGCTCTGGGGCCTCAAGGCAGATGCCTTTAAAGGACTCTCCCTTGGCAGATTTATGTTATGCCTTTGCCTTGGGCTACAGGAGTCTAAATTCTGTTAATGGCGTACCCTGCCATGCTGTTCTTCAGCATGGCTTCTCAATGGGTGAGGGCAGGAGAGAGAGAGAGAGAGAGAGAGAGAGAGAGAGAGAGAGAGCATGACCTCTTGGAGTCTTTGGCTTATATATCATCCTATCTCAAGATCCTCAGCAGAGTGTCCAAGGTCTCTCAAAATCTCCCAGCATTCCTGTTGTTTCTCATGGCAAATGATGTCATCTGTGTGGCTTGCGAGGTTTCTTAACAACACCTTTCAACAGGGCATATCGTCGGGCTCCATCCATATCAACAAGTGAAGGGATGCCAAGCTCCTCCCTAGGTAATCTAACTGCCTGTCAATTTCACTAAAAAAGACCTAACTTCTACCACAAGGATGACTCTTTAATTACTACATTTTACAGGGTTGTGGGCTGTGGCTTGGAGCTGGGCATACTTACTTAAGGTCACAGTAAATTACTGGAGGAATTCAATCCCAAACCTACATCCAACTCCACACAGCTGTCATTTTCCACAATTAGGGTCCTGCCTGTCCTAAGTTTACGCTTCTGCGCGTTGGTAACCTGGGATCTGTAGGCAAGGGATGAGAGTGAGGTCACCTTGAGGTGGCTCCTACTCTCTAGTATCATCCCTTCCTCTCCACAGAGATCTCAGGGAGGCTACAGAGTTATGTTGAAAGCTGGAAGTCATGACCAAACAACTAATTTTAATTAATTAATTAATTAATTTAGTGTGTGTGTGTGTGTGTGTGTGTGTGTGTGTGTGTGTGTGTGTGTG
>CAJQZJ010003646.1:16929449-16963285 GCA_907164525.1 Lophiomys imhausi
GTGTGTGTGTGTGTGTGTGTGTGTGTGTGTGTGTGTGTGTGTGTGTGTTTAAGGACTTGGTTCTCTCCTTCCACCTTGTGGATCCCAGGGATCAAACTCAGGTCATTGGGCTTGGCAACAGGTGCCTCTACCCACTGAGCTATCTTGCCAGCTCCAAGCAACTCATTTTAGAAGCGCTTTTCTCAGTAGTGACAGTTTTATTTCTGCACCCGTTCCTGGAGAATGTGATGTCTTAATTACCTTTGCTCCTGCAGGAATGCAGCCTTGTCTCCCTCCACTCAGGGCTAGGTCCCAGAGGGATAGACTAATGGACATGGACCTCAGCACCTCCCCCGACAGCCTCTGCCCGGTTCCAGTATCTTCTGTGGGTGCCAGACTTTTCTTTTCGCCTTTCTCTAGCACCCCCACTTTCCCATAGAGATACAGGATGAGGAACGCAGGGTGTGACCAAGGGCCTGGCATATGCAGATTCCAATCAGCCTGGATAACTGGACAACCCTGTCATCAACTGTAAAAACGAGGCTTGGGAGATATGTGGGCCCATGACTCATGTGACTCACCGCAAGCCTTGCTCGGTCTCCACTTCATTTGTTTCCCCTGAGAAGAAAAGTAGGGATTTTTCTGACCTCTGAACTCTAACCTGTCACCCACCTCCCAGGGTCATGTAGACTTATTGGCCAAGCTACTTGTGCCCAGGGCTGACCCTTCAAGTCCAGAGGCTCACTGGACCATAGGCAGAAAAAACCGGATTTGAATTTTCATACTTCTCCTCATAGATAAATGTCTGATGCTTGAGCAGGTCTCTTTGAGCGAAGGGAGGGTAGTGAGTATGAGCCTGATGCCCTTGGTGCCTACCTCCCACACAGCTCCTGTATGACAGCCCCAAGGCCCGGCAGGAGGTGGACCACCACTGGCAGGCGTCAGGTGGCCCCCACATCGTGCGCATCCTGGACGTGTATGAGAACATGCATCATGGGAAGCGCTGCCTCCTCATCGTCATGGAATGGTAGGCGGGCACCCTGCCTCCGAACCCCTCTTGTGTCCTTGTGCCCCCAGGATCACTGCTGTCCAAGGATTTTCTTCTTCAAATAGCAGTTCTAAGTACCACTCCAGCCCTAGAGGAGTAGATAGTCTCAGGCCTTGAATCTGTAGAGCTGGCCACTAGGGCATTTACACAAGGGCAGGAAAAGTACTACCACAGCATTCTGTTTCCTTCCTGGACAGAACTTCCACTCTGCAAGGAGTTGTCAGAAAAGGCTGCCAAGCCCTGAGCGTGTGGGCAGAGAGCTTTGGGGAAGAGCAGGATACATACAGATCCTTGGCTTTCTCCTTTCTATGGAACTTGTAGTCCTATTGGATGCTGGTGATGAGGCCTGGGGCCAGGAACCATCAGCCTCCTCCACCTTGGATTTCTGCCACCAGCACTGGGGCTCAAGTTTAGCCTTCCTCAGACCCTATGCCCCCCACTCCCCATCTGGATTCTTTTTGTCTGCCTTTCAAGCCTCTCCTCCCTCCATAGGTTAGCTAGCTGTTCAGATTTGGGGTTCAGTCCTGGCTCTGCCACCCACTAGCTGCGGGACCGTGGGCATCTGTTAATCTTTCTGAATCTCTGTAACTCAAATGTTAAATGTGGAGGAAGATCGTAATGAGGCATTCACCCTGAGCTTGACTCTGTTCCAAGCTCTCCCTGTGTATGACACAGTCAATCTTCATGATTCTTGGAGGATGGTGTTATTATTCTCCTTTAACAAAATAACTAGCTGAGGGAAGAAACCAGTCCAGGGTTACACAGCACTGTACATGAAGGGTGGAACTCAGAGCATAGCACACACGCCAAGCACGCAGAGAGCAATGGGCCATAAAGATGACAACTGATGTCTCATTATGCATCTGGGAAAATACCCTTGGATAGGACTGGGGGGTGTCCAAGGTCTCACAGCCAGGCAGAGCCAGCACCACAGGCAACATAGGAGTTTCCGGACAAGAACCTGGGCTCATCACCTTTTCTTAGTTCTGGAAGTTCAGATTAACCCACCCAAGCTGACAGCCCACCATCTGCCAGGTTCTCCATGGCACATGGGCCCAGGTTCCTGATCCAGGCCAGAGCGAGTTGGTGATACTCAGATCTCTCCTGCTTGTCTTGCAGCATGGAAGGTGGCGAGTTGTTCAGCAGGATCCAGGAGCGCGGTGACCAGGCTTTCACTGAAAGAGGTTTGTGTGGGCCCTGGGACCAGTGGGGAGTTAGGGTGGGAAGGCCACATTGGAGATTCTGAGACATACCAGGCAAGGCCTGCCCTTTCTGAGCTTCAAGATTCACTTAAGAACTGAAAAGAACGAGAAGGAATGTCTCATCCTTTCATGGGTTCTTCTTTTGAATCTGTGACACTGTTGATGGACTATCTGTGGTCATGAGGTGGAGAACTCAGAGGATCTTGGTGCTGAGCCACAGTGGAACTGGTAGAAGATAGAGTAGGCCTGAGGAAAGAGGCCTCAGAACATCCTTGGAAGAAATTGAAATGTCTGAATCCAATCTCTAGGATGGGAGACCTGGGCTGTAGTACTACCATCTAGGGCTGGCCTGCCAGATCATGCTCAAGAGAGATTATAGGCGGGTGCCTCTCAGGGCACGTGGGTTTTAACTGACATTGTCCCTCCCCCCCCCCCAAATCTGTGCCTGCAGAGGCTGCAGAGATAATGCGGGACATTGGTACTGCCATTCAGTTCTTGCACAGCCGGAACATTGCCCACCGGGATGTCAAGGTGAGCTGCCAGAACTCACCCTGGGGGATGAGAAAAGAGTTACTCACCCAGTCACAGCCCCTGATGGCTCCCAGCACTCACTGAGTTGATACTAAATTCTTTGCTTCAGCCTCCCAGCTCAGACTGCACTTCTCTCCTCCCATGGTGCAACACACTCATTCTGCTCTTGCCAGACAGACCTCCTTGTTTTCTTCAAACACTGGGTAGTCCCAATAGCAATGAGAATAACTACCTGTTTCCAGCCAGTGGGCCCTGACAACCATCTCTTTTAATCCTCACTTGTGGGTTAGGGGCCATTACCCATTTCATAGACGAGCAAACTGAGGCTCTTTGAGAAATTAACTCTCTTGCCTTAGGCTGTGAAGTTGCTGCATTGGGATTCATTCATTCGTTCACTTGCTCAGCAAGAAGTTTTATACCCATCTATGTACCAGACCGTAGAGAGGGGCTGCCTTATAGTGTCGGGTCTTCTGTGAAGTTAGAGATATAATTTAAGCAAATTAGACCACCCAACAATGGCATTTAAATAGAACAAAGCCATTTGCTGGCTGTTTGAGGAAGGAACCCAGGTGGTCCCAGAGCTGGGCCTGCTTGCCTTCCCCTTGGGTGGGCTTGAAAGATGGGAAGCATAATGCTACAAATTTTCTTTCCTGGGAAACCTGAAGTCTCCTAGGCAGCCCTACACCGTATAACTATATGCATGCACACACATAAGCATTTGTGTGTGAGCCACTATTAGCACAGGATCTATTTATTCCTCCCCGTCTTTGTGTGCTTGGCTTATTTCTTCCTAAGCCTAGACCAAGGAGAGTGGAGAGGCTAGCTGACATGCTTCTCTGGATGAGGCATACCAGCCCATGCAGTTACCTACCTTTTGATTTAGTATACACAGGCAGCCAAAGCAGACCCACCTTCTAAATCCTCGCTTTATTTTAGCCCCTGAGTTCCCTTCTTCCTAAGGGAAGAATATCCTTCTGTGAGCAGAGTATGCTAAACTGCGTCTCTGTTTATTCCAACTCAAGGTCAGACCATCTCAAACAGAACCTACGAAACGGCTCCCACTGCATCCAAACTGGAGCACTATTTTTCCACCCAAGTTTTGCTTGGGCATCATCCCTCCTGCTTTTTGGCATGGACCTAGATCCTACCTGTTCACTAAAAGCCAGCTTTCAGGTCTGCCTCCTCCCTGTAGCCCTGCTGGCTGACTCCATCTGCCAGCCCCATCTGTGCTTTGCAGCTAGGAAGATTTCTTCTGTGTAGCTCCTGGGGTCTGAGTTGGGGGCGTGTGCTCCCCCCAAGCAACCTCAAGTGGGTCTGGCCTGCTGGCTTTGTTGGCTTCCTTCTGGCCTGGGTGTGGGACATGTGCTTGGTGATACTGGCTCATGAGCTGTCTGCTTTCTACCCCAGCATCTTTCTGGCATTTCAAGCTCTTCACACTAACTCAGAAACAGAAGTTTCTGCCTAGGGGCTTTGTGTGGCACCTGGTCATTCATGGTCTTGGTTGAGCACCCGTCTCACTTTTCTCTCTGTGAATGAAGGTATCACTTCTAGTCCTTGTTGCTGGTGACCAAGGTTCATATCTTTCCACAAAGCAGAGCCAGCTCATCCTGTACTGGGATGGAGGCAGGGAAACTGATAAAGGTTACCTTGGATCTCTGTCCCCTCCTGGTACCTTCGTCTATACCGATGCTTTCCTTCTCTTCCTGATGCAGCCTGAAAATCTGCTCTATACTTCCAAGGAGAAGGACGCTGTGCTGAAACTCACCGATTTTGGTTTTGCCAAGGAAACCACTCAGAATGCTCTGCAGACACCCTGTTACACTCCCTATTATGTGGGTGAGTGGCTCCTATCCCCCTTGCTGTATATTGGTGGAGGAGAATGGGGTAGCAAGTGGGTTGCGGAAACCAAAGAGTTAAAGCCTCGTGAGGAGGGAGGAGGGAGCACTCATGTCTGCACGGAGGCGGGTGACGTGGGGGGCCGGAGGCTGCAAAAATATTCTTCCAAACTTCAGCTTCTGCTTTTGAAAATAGATCCAGGAAAATTCTGACTGTGGCCTGTGAGCTGAATGACGTCACGGCAGCTCTAAATATATACGTGATAAAAGACTGCCATCAGCTCAGGATGGAACCCAACCGCAGTTGTTTTTCTCCAGTTTTCATCTTCATATTCAGAAAGTGGGCAGGCCTTTTCTCCTACATTAGAGGGCTACAGGGTACTAGTTACCTGCCTTGTAGGAAAAGGTCCCTTGAGCCAGGAATTAGGTGGGGCTTGGGGTCGTCCACATATTTATTGTTCCCGGGAAAGCTCCTGGCAGCCTCCAAGATTGCCACAGGCCCCTGTAACAAGTGTCCTTTCCCTTAGTGTAAGGCAATGACTGAGGTTTTTTTTCCCTTTTGGGAGGACAGCTAAGGGGTAGGAAGCTCCAGAAATGGGTCCCTGTTTATCAGAGTGTATTCTGCAGTACTTTAATGTTAATTCTGACCTGATGACCTCATTGCACTGATTGGAAGACTGAGGCCAATGGGTGGGTATCCAAGCTGACAGTGGCATATAGAATCCTGTGATCTAGCCTGTACATTCGGGGAGACGAGAGAAACAGCGCAGTGCAGCTGGCAGACTGAGACCTTCTTGCCAATGGCAGGGGCCTCACCAAACTTGAGGCTGGCCTTCTCCCCTCCTCTCTCCTACCAAGTTGAGACTGGCAGAGGGGCCCAAAGTAGCTAGGAGGCTGTCTGAAAGCAGTTTATTATTATTATTATTATTTTTAATCTGGGAGCTGTCTCTCCTCTCCCTACTTCACACACATGCTGCCTTCCCAGAAGGTGCCAGACGCCAGTCTGCTCTGCCCTACCTCCCAGTCTGGGTACCTATTCTCCACCTTACCCGGGCTTAAGACTCTTCCTAGTCCCCAAGACCCTTGGGGCTGAGAGATCTCCTATGCCCTCTGCTCTGGTAGCTCCCGAGGTCCTGGGTCCAGAGAAGTATGACAAGTCATGTGACATGTGGTCCCTGGGCGTCATCATGTACATCCTGTGAGTACCACTCCTTCCCTGACCCACCCAATGCAGCCCCCACCCTCTGTTTCTACCTTTCCATGTACCTTCAGTACTGTTTCCACTTCTCACCCCTGGTGGCCTTAGCCTGTCTTTCCTTGGCCAGGTTGCCTTTTTTTTTCCTTGTGTTGTGAGACACAATCCTTGAAGCTGCCTGAGGGCTCCCTCATGTCAAAGCTGATGGCATTCTTGAGATATGTTCAAGAGTCTACCGGGCTGGTGTTCTTGCTGTGTTGTCTAGCTGCCTGTCTTCCTAGTGAAAAGGAATGGGTCTGCCTGACCCTTGTGTGCCCAACCCTTGTCCTGAATGACCCCTTCTTTTTCCCAGTTTGTGTGGATTCCCACCCTTCTACTCCAACACTGGCCAGGCCATCTCTCCAGGGATGAAGAGAAGGATTCGCTTGGGCCAATATGGCTTCCCCAAACCTGAGTGGTCAGATGTCTCTGAGGATGGTGAGTGAGCTTCTCTACCCAACCTGGTTCCTTCAACCTTCATTTTGGGAGATATTCCTTTGGCTGTCAAACTGACCTGTGCTCAAATCCTAGTTATATGAACCTAGACAAGTTATTTGAACTTTTCAAGTCTCAGTTTCTATATCTGTCAAATGTGCTCAAAATTTGTCTCCCCAGCCAGGTGTTGTGGTGCACGCCTTTAATCTCAGCATTTGGGAGGCAAAGGCAGACCTATGTCTGCAAATTCAAGACCAGCCTGGTCTACATAGAGAGTTCCAGGACAGCCAGGACCATATAAAGAGACCCTGTCTCAAGAAAAGAAAAAAGCCTGCCAGGTGGTGATGGTGTACACTTTTAATCCCACCATTTGAAAGGCAGAGGCAGGAGGATCTCAGTGAGTTCAAGGCCATCCTGTTCTATGGAGCTAGCTCTAGGACAACCAAGGCTACACAAAGAAGCCCTGTTTTATAAAACAAAAAACAAATGAAAACAATTGCCTCCCAGGACCCCCTGTTCCTTGTAGTTTTGTTCATATTTTCCTTGCTAGTTAGCACAAACAATTCTGCTTTGTATTAGTTGTCTAGTTGCTTAACAGATTATCTTGAGCACTCAGTGAACCTCAAACAAGGAGCAGTTGTTAGCCCACCATTTCTGATCATGAAGAATGTAGGGTACTTATAGCCCTGCCTGACAGAGCTTGTGATTCTTGCAGAGGGTTGAGGAACTGCAACTCACTGCTCCCTCTTTTCTGGGTCCCTTAGCCAAGCAGCTAATCCGCCTGCTCCTGAAGACAGACCCCACGGAGAGGCTGACCATCATGCAGTTTATGAACCATCCTTGGATCAATGTGAGCACGGTCTTGGCTGGAGTGGGGCTGGCAGGCTGGAAGGTGGTAGCCCTGGAGGTCTGGGGGCAGACCTGGACTGGGGCCTTGTACAGTGATGTGTGGTAACACCCCATTTATAGCCTGGCTTTGCCACTGTCCCAGTCAGGTCCCTTCACTTCTCTGAGTCACCATTTCCCCACCTGAGAATGGGAGAAGGGTATGTGGTGGAGGTAGCTTATGCTGTAGTACCACACGTTTCCAGGCTCTAATCCATGGCCTTGGGGTTCCTTCTAGCAGTCAACGGTGGTCCCACAGACCCCACTCCACACAGCCCGGGTGCTACAGGAAGACAAAGATCACTGGGATGATGTCAAGGTAGGTAGATTCTGTCTTGGTCTCTATATACTCCAGCATGGCATGTCCTTAGAATCTGGAGTTTGGCTCTTCCTCTGTGCCTAGAGGATACCAGTGACTGCCACAATGATCCAACCAGGAAATGCCACTGAGCACAGGGCTGCTTCACTTTCCCCTTCAGGATGGTGCTCATGGGTTACTCTTTAGTGAGGGGACTTTAGGCCAGGGACTTGATGAAAGGATTTGGAATCCAAGCATTGCCCATAAACTCTTTTATGACCAATGGCATTCACAATAGGATCCAACCTTGATTTAGACATAGTATGGGTCAAGTGTGTCCTATGAGATAGCATTGTAGAGCACCGGGGTTTCCAGGGCACAGTCTCAAAGCTTCAGGCCCTGGGGGATCCAGGAAAATGTCACTGTCTGCAGGCCTTAGGGTTCTGTGCAAATGCCCTTGGTTCAGTTCTCTGTCCAAGTCGTCTTGGTGTGGTCCCAGGGAGTCATCTCTTTCTTTTGCCTTTGTGAATAAACTTAGTGTCTACCAAAAAAAAAAACCAGGGTCAAGCACATAGTGTGTCCTGGAGCAGTGCACACCCTTACTCCTGGCACTGATATTATTGATGGCTTTTAATGTTAGTCTATCCTGGCCTCCTCTTTCTCCCATGCTAATGGTACACAGGAGGAGATGACCAGTGCTCTGGCCACCATGCGGGTAGACTACGACCAGGTGAAGATCAAGGACCTGAAGACCTCTAACAACCGGC
The DNA here is from genome assembly GCA_907164525.1 of Lophiomys imhausi. Taxonomy (NCBI): domain Eukaryota; kingdom Metazoa; phylum Chordata; class Mammalia; order Rodentia; family Muridae; genus Lophiomys; species Lophiomys imhausi. The sequence continues at coordinate 16,937,664 of CAJQZJ010003646.1, forward strand.
TTCTCAACAAGCGGAGGAAAAAGCAGGCGGGCAGCTCCTCAGCCTCACAAGGATGCAACAACCAGTAACTCATGGGGCCTTGGAAGAGCCAGAGTGACAGACTGCAATGTCTGGCCACCCTCCTGGCCAGAGCCATTCTTATAACAAAAGGATAATTTTGTTGTCTTAATGTGTCACATTGAACTTGAGGATGAAGAGCTTGGCCCGAGTGTCCCAGCCTATGTCTCAGGCTCTAGAAAGCCACTGGGCCTCAGGGATCGGGAGCCCTCTGCTCCAGCTGAAGTAACTTCGGACACTGTGGCTTGCTTGCCTGTGGCTCCAGCTCTGTTCTGCCTTAGGACATAGCCTTACTTCTAGGCCGCTGGGAGTTGTGGCAGACCTACCCTTTATCTACAAAGAGGCATCTTGCTGTGTGGGCAGATGGGTCTGGCCTTGAGAAAGGTATCAGACCATTGGTTGCTATGGTGACCAGAGGCCATGTTGCTGTCTGTGAATACTGAAGGAAGGAGGAAGTAAGAACAGCCCAGGGTCTACCTTGTTGAGGAGGTTTGTCTCTCCCACGATGGCTGCCCCTCCTCAGGCTCACTTCTGTTTGGTCGGCCAGAGGCTGCAGAGTCCAGCCTGCTCACTTCCCTGGGTGGTCCAGCCCTGCCTCTCTGTAGCTCCAGCCCACATAACATTCAGAGAGTCCCTGGGGCCAAGCATTCTGCCACTACCCCCATATCCAAAAGGTAACATCTCATCTCAGTTGAAGGAGTGGGTCTGTGTGTTGGGGGCAGACATCCTTAACCTTTTTCCATTTTGGGAAACTGCACTGTGACCAAAGGGCTCCCCCATCTCTTCCCGCTCACCAGATCTCAGGTAGGAAAGCCCCTCTCTGCTGATAGCACGGGCTTCCTTTGAGTATACTTCTGTGAAGAGGACAGCTTGGCTCCCTGTTACCCAGGACCTCTTTCTGGGCTCTGATCAGGCCTGAGTGGTGAAGGGCTACTGAGCCATGCTTGTGAGGTCTGGTCCTGGCTTTGGCCTGACTTAGAGCAGAGAGGGTCCTTCTTGGCTCACCCTACATGTAGCCAGCTCTGTCCTGCCCTACCCAGGGTAGCGTCCAGGTGCTGAGTGCATGATAGGTTCCTGACAGGTTCTGGCACTCAGCCTAGTTCCTAGATCCTGGCCTTTCTCACTGGCTGGGAAACCTTAGATCTTATCAGTTAAACAGTGCTGCTGGATTTTATATCCAGATATTAATAAACACCTTTTTAACATTTCCCGATGACTCCAGGGTTCCTTTTTGTCTATCTAGGTGGATGAAGGTGGTCAAAAGGCAGCTCCACACCCTTACTGGTGACTTTACCCTGGCTGGAGAAGGTGCCTGTGGCCTGGTAAACACACCAGGCTGACTCCAGCACCTCTGCCTCATTCATTCTAGAAAGGTCAGAGGGGAACGAGGGATGGCAGCTGCCACATGTCTCCAGTTCTGTGCCGCCCCTGCGCACTGTATGTGTGACACCCACCCCCGGTCCTGTGTGTGCCAGCGTCGGGCCCACAGTGGCCACCCCCAGCTGCGCGCCAGCCTGCTGCAGCGCGGAGCTATTTTCGGAAGCTGCCATGTTTCATTTGGCAGTGAGAATATCGGGGAGGGGAGGGGTGGTGTGCTGGAAGACTGTCTTTTCACTACTCCAGCAAGAGAGCACCCTCACCCCTTGGGAGCCCTTGAGGGTAGCCTCAAGGGACCCTCACTGTGGCATTTCTACCCCCAGCTTTAATCTTGAAACCTCCCAGTTTTCCAAGAGCTCAGCTGGCTCAGGCAGAGTTCACTCCTCCTCAGCTGCCCCTCTTCCCTTAGGGCATAGGGTAGGGTGCAGAGATGTTAGAAGGCAAGCATTCCACAGATATTCTGCTGCTTCCTAGCTTGGTGACCTTGGACAAGTCCCTCAGCTCTCCTGACTTCTAGTTCCTCAGTTGAATACTGCAGGTGAGGGTGCCCATCTCATAATGTCAGCAAGGGGATCGGGGTAGGTGCTATTTGTGCAATACTTTCAAGAGAGTGCCTTAGGGCCGGGCACACGCCTTTAATCCTAGTACTCGGGAAGCAAAGCAGGGGGATCTCTGTGAGTTCAAGCCCAGCCTGGCCTACAGTTCCAGGATAGCCAGGCTACACAGAGAAACCCTGTCTCAAAAAACTTAGAGAGAAAGAGAGAGAGAGAGCGAGCGCCTTGGTGCATGGTGCAAGCCTAGCCCCCTTTAGCTATCTTGGTATCCAAATCCACTTAGAAGGAGAGAGCCTAGAGTGTCTGAGGAGGAGGGAAGCTCAGCGCAGGCACATTTCTACCTCTGGGAGTCAGCATCCGGAAAATCCATACTTGTGGGGTTCCACTTCCAAGAACTTGCTCTTCAGGATAGCAACGTGTGGGCTTTTCGGGCCTTTATTGCAGCTCTGGACTTCAAAGGAGGGTGATTGGATGGATGACTCTGAGGGTCCCCATGTGCCTGTGGCTAGGTCACCATTCCTAGTGTGCCCTCTAAGGCCCGTGAAATGCTGGCCATGTAGGAAGGTCCGTATAGCACACGTTGCATAGATGGATCCTTTCACTTGGCCACTGAGTCCCCACTATGCTTGAGACTTGTGTTAGGTATAGAGTAGGTGACAGTAAAAGCTTCAGGCAGGGTTCTCACATCAAGGCATTTACATTTGTTGGGGAGGGACAGGGGATACCAGGGTGGCTAATAGGGACTGGACATCTACTGTGTACCAGCCGCTCCCCTTAAGTACTATGCAAATGTATATTATTGAATCATGGCCTTCATGTGGTCATGGCAGTTTAAAATTTCATGGGCAGTTTAAAGCAAAGAGAGTTTGTGCAAGTGAGGGTGCAGGAAGGGTAGCTGATAGGTATAGGGTTTAAGAGAAGAACAGACTCTCGGGGACAGACAGACTGCCCTAGCGCTCTACTTGTACCTTAGCTCTTCCAGTCTATGTATCTCCTTGGGGCTGGCCTTGATTCTCTGCTGTACCCACTTTCTTCACAGGTAAGACCACAACTGCAAAGGATTTGGAAGAGGCTGTTATCAGATCTAGGGTCTTCCTGACAGCCCCAAGTCAGTCACACATGGCCCATCACTGCTGCAAGGGAGGGAGCTTGCCCTCTGGTGTGGCTCTTATGGAAGAGATGCTATAAGGGCAGCTAAATTAAAGAAGAAAGTGAAAGGCTTATCCCTTTATCTCCTCTCTTCTTGGCCACTTCCATGATCCCATGGGAAAATCTGACTCAGTGACAAGCCCATCTTAGGGCTTGGCCCCCTGATCTCTGGCATTAGATGTAGTTCCCACAAGCCAGGACTGGGAGGTTAGATGCTGAGGTCTCAGTGTGGCTACCTGTGAAATGGACAATGGAAAAGTGACAATCAGGTGGCAGGTATTAGATGAGTTAAGAAACCAACTGGCCACAGACTCACATGAGCTAATCTAAACACAGGCGTTTATTATACACAGTTACTGTTAGCTTCTTTAGGAGATTTTAGTGAAGAGGTGTGTGTGTATGTGTATGTGTAAGACAGATATGCATATGTGTGTGTGAAAGAGGTGTGTGTGTGTGTGTGTGTGTGTGTGTGTGTGTGCATGCGTGCTTGTGCAGAGCTTGGGTGGGGGAGCCATGACTCCATCCTCAGAACCTGAGGGCTGGCTGGCTTCCAGAAGTCTGGCTCATTGCTATTCTATACCAGCCCCTCTCCACCCTCACCCTTGATTCAGCCCCTCCACTGCAGCATCAGAACTGTGTCTCGAAATTCAGCTTACTACAGCCTCTGCAGGGGTCTCAGTGTTTTCTGGCTTCTTAAAACCTCCTCTTGGAAGGCATGAGGGTGCAGTGAGAACTGTGCTGCCTGGTTGCCATAGGTTGAGCCTCTGTAGCTCTTGTGAGTTCTCAAAGCTGCCTTCCAGCCCAGAAAGGCAAAATTCCTCCTTTTGTCCCAGTGAGTATCCAGCCTGCTTACATTTTGGAATCGAAATCAGCAGGCAGGAAGCCAACCTCATACCCTATGTGTAGGATAGGGTCAACACATAACCAGACCTGAACTTTGGTTTGCCCCAGGCCTTGGTCAGGCACTCATTTTTGAGGTCCCCTATCGGTAAAATGTTGATTAAGCAGGACTGAATTATTCCAGCAGCCTGGCAGACATGTTGCCACTAGTTGATGGACTGGGAAGAATGTTCTGTGGTCTCTGGAGGCCATGAGCTTTGTTAAGTCTTAATTTTCTCATCTGTTAAATGGGAGAAACCCCTCACAAGGGTGGAGGAGGACGATGGGTAGTTGAACTCCCAAAAGCCTTGGTCACCAGCATTGGTTGTTAGGTGAGTCCAACTACTTGGCATTCTGCTAATTCTTCCTCTCTATCCCCCCTGAAATATAGCTGGTAACTCAAGGGAGCCAGTTTCCTGGGACTCAGGGAGCTAGTGAACAGCAAGACAAGTTTTTTTTTGGAGGTGTGAGGCCATCTACTGGCCACCCAGTTAAGCATTTTGTTGATACCTACTGTGTGCCAGGACTTGGAAGAGGGTGCAACCACATCACGATGAGCAGTTCCTGCTTGCTGATTACCTCCTGTGTGCTGGGATTTACCTTGGCCACCTAATTTAGTTCTCATGTTCCTATTTAATAGATGGAGAAGTTGAGTCCCACACTCAGCCTCTGTATACTCTCCCCACCTCCATGCTACAGGAGGCAGTGGAAGGAGATGCTACTCCTGGTCTTGGCTGTAGAGAATCACAGAGGGTCTCTGAGATGTAGTAACAATGTGAACTCAACAGGTAAGCCAGATTTGGATCAAGAAATTAGGGAAAGGGCACTGCATTTAGTAGGTACATTTAGGATGAGGCAAGGCTTTCTGAGGGAAGAACAGAGTACCTGTCCGTTGAACAACTGAGAGGCAGCTGTGGTAAGAAGTCTCTCATTTCTTCATTTACCTGTAGGAAATCAGAGTGGGGTCCTCTGTATAACACAGTGGACACCTAGAGGCAGTATCTCTCTCCACATGCCCCTAGGGCACTCTCGTAATTGCCACATTTCCCACCCCTACCACTCACCCCTGTCTCTCCTACAGATACACCTACCTTCGATGCCAGTTTGTCAAACAATCCATCTACCTCCTCATGCTGCTGTGGCATTTCCAGTTCACTCCAGAGCTGGCTGTCAGAGTTGGAACCAGGTCTCATCTGTGTTGGACTCCCTGAACTCGCAGCATTTGGTGGGGGAGTCCTAGCTCCTTGCCTCACACCTCTGCTGCCAACAGAGCTATTTTATATACTGGGATTTCTCTTAGGATTTAAATTGAGCATGAATTTATATGCTCTAAAAAAAGTTATGGACCACTGAACTAGACACTATCAAAATACATCTTCAACCCTGCAAGGCAAGCACTACGATCCCCAGTTTACACATGGAAAAGCCAAGACTCAGATAGCTCAGTGGCTCGTTAAGATCCACAGCTGGAGAGGACAGGAGGCGGGGCTCTGATATGGCAAAATGACCTCCAGGTTATCCTTTCTCCTTCTGTGCCCGCCCTCAGACACTCCAGATTCTACAGGGACAAGAAGAGAACAGCTGCCTGCTGTTCTGATAAAGGGAGCAGAGACATCTAGGTGACCATGGCCATCTTGTTGCTACCGTTTTGGGGAGAGGGGTTCACTCTGGGAAGAGATAGTTGGGGTGAAGAAGAGGTAATGGGCAGGGCGTGATGGCGCACGCCTCGCACGCCTTTAATTCCAGCACTCGGGAGGCAGAGGCAGGCAGATCTCTGTGAGTTCAAGGACAGCCTGGTCTACAAAGTGAGTCCAGGACAGTCAGGGCTACAGAGAGAAATCTGGTCTCGAAAAACCTTAAAGAAGAAGAAGAAGAAGAAGAAGAAGAAGAGGAGGAGGAGGAGGAGGAGGAGGAGGAGGAGGAGGAGGAAGAGGGGGAGGAGGAGGAGGAGGAGGAAGAGGGGGAGGAGGAGGAGGAAGAGGAGGAGATGATAATGGACGTGAGGAGATAGCAGAGAAGGTACTGAGGAGTCTTCTTTATTCTGCAAAAGTTGCCTCTGCTTCAGGGACTGTGTAAAGTATCCACAGCAAACCAGAAGCAGATGACTCTCACATCTGGCAGAGATTCTTTGTGCAAGAATGAGGCATGCTTCCCAGCTTCCCTACAAAGCAGCCTTTCATCTCAGAGTGTGTACATACCCCAGAGTCCAGCCTCCCTTTCAGGTGGTAGGACTTATAGGCTATTCTCCCCAGCATAGCTATTATAGAAGTTGGATGAAGGGGTCTTGGACCACTGAAGAGGGCCTATTTGTTGAGGAGCTGGCCTGTTGCAAACAGAGTTTTCAGCTCAAATTTTGTATGCCAGATATATCTCACATGTCTCCCTTATGTTTCTGTTCTTCCAATAGCTTCTGAAGCAGAAGTTATGGCCATATTGCAAGCCAAGTCCTTGGAGCTTGAGCAGCTATATCATGGCCAGGGACATGGATCTCCATAGTCTCCGCCCAAAGACGTCTGCTTCTAACAAAAGAGGACTGACTCTCTCCTCCCTTCTCAGATCTGTTCTAGCTGAGATGTCACTAATCTGTCCTTCCCCTCTCCCGATCTTTGTTACCCTTGGTTACCAGAAAAGTGTGATTCTCTGTGGCTCTGACTCCTGACCTGGTTCATGGACAGAGTGTTTGAAGTCAAGGTATTTATCTGCAAATGAGAACCCTAGTCATACAACCTGGCATTCCTTTTTGACTCTGCTTTAAGATGTTGATAATCCCTTTAGTTACTCTGAATAAGTCCATTTCTTATTAAGATATATGGATAACAATGCCTGTCCTTTAGATTTTGATACTAGAAAAAGCTAAAACGTGTTCTGTAGAACTCCAAGCTTTATCACAGGTCCTGAAAAAATTCACCTCTCACAGGCATCTGTGTGGAGCATGATGACATTCAGAAGTGTTGAGTCACTGGTTAGAGCCTCGGATAGGAGGCAGCCTTCCTGGGAGGGGCTGCATCAGAGCTCCTGTCTGATGAGCCTGCCCACACCTCTTGGGCCTCTTCCTGAAGGTCCCTTGTCAGGCATAGTAGGCAGTGTGATGAGGCTGCCAAGGCTGCTAGGGAGACAAGAAAGGCAGGGGAGACTATGTTAGGCAGGTTCAGATATCCTCTCCTTACAGGGTTGTAAAGGGAACGACAGGCTGTGGGCCACAGGCCTGCACACTGCATAGGCTGAGTAATGTGCTCTTGTTGGAGCAGGCTAAGCAGATGGACTCTATGTCCAAAGTTGGAGACTGTAGCAGAAGAGTCAGGTCACAGATGGGGACAGAAGGGTCAGAGAAGACTGAGTAGGGGACATTCAGCTAGGGACGAATGACCAAAAGTTAGCTATAACAAGAGGAAAAAGAAGGACCTCATAGGCAGAAAGAAGAGCAAGTGCTAAGACTCAAAAGCTTCTGGGGAAGCGGAAGGGTAAAGGGCATATGCTGCTTCTGGAGAGGCTGTTTCCCACTAGCCTCTCCTGAGCATGTGAGCAGCCTACTGGGGCTTAAGGAAACAGATTTTTTTCTTTTCTTTTTTTTTTTGAGGAAGGGGTGGGGTTGAGATAGGGTTGCCTCATGTAGTTCTGGCTAGCCTTGAACTCTCTGTAGACCAGGCTGGCCATGAATTCACAGAGATCTGCCCGCTTCTTCCCAGCCCCCAAGGACTGGGGATTAAAAGGGTGGGCCACTGTACCCAGCTGAAACAGCCTTTTGGAGGTGTCTTTCATGAGGTTCTGCACTGACTGTACGGAGCAGATCAGGTCCAGGGCTTCAGGTAGCTTGGCTTAATGTATATCAGCCCTCTTCTAGCCTTTAACCCTACAGAAGAACCATTGGCTTCTGAGGTGGTTTTACTAACTTATTGTTGGTAATAAATTGACTCACTAACCTGTGGATACACAGTTTTCTGAGGCTGTTAGTATCAGGAAACTCAGTGGCTTTATCTTTTTATGCTAAGATGTAAAAAGATATAATCCACAGGACTGGAAGAAGTAGTAGTTATGAGCATGTCCTGCTCTTCCAGAGAAGCTGAATTTGGTTCCCAGATCCCAAGTTGAGTTGCTCACAACCGTCTGTAACTCCAGCTCCAGTGGGAATCTCATACCTCTGGACTCTGAGACCATCTGGACTCGACACGCACCCCCCATATGTATAATTGAAAATAATAAAAATAAATCTTAAAAAGAACTCAGATCCGGATATAGATTTGCATGTGTGTTTTGCTCATGTGCATGCGTGTGTAGGTTTGTGTACATGCTTGCAGTGGTTGGAGGTCAACATTGTGTATCATTCCTCGATTGCTTCACCAACTTATTTTCTGAGGCAAAAATCTCTCCCCAAACTCAAACCGTCAGTTCACTTAGTCTGGCTGGCCAACAAGCCTCAGGGATCTCCCTGTCTGCCTCCCCAACCTGGGATTATAGGCGAGCACAACCATGCCTAGCTTTTATGTGGGTGCCTGCGTCTTCATACTTGCATAGAAAACACTTCACATATTAAGACCTGGAGATAAGTGCGCTGTATCTACTACGTCAGGGAAAGAGGGTGAACGTTCCTCTTGGCAAGCTCTCATAATTGGCGTTTCATTTCACTGGAGTTATGTGGACTCTTGGTAGGGTGATTCTCAGGTTGGAGTAATCACAAGTTCTCAGTGATAGCCATACATGGAGAGTCAAGTGCCTCCTTCCCCCAGCTTGTGATCAGGACTCCCTGACTGTCCCTGAAGCTGAAGAGATGTTGAAAGCCATAATCTGTCTATACCGGAGCCCCTTTCTCTGGATGGAGATATGGCCAGTCCCGATAGGCTGTCCTAGGATGTATTCTTAGAATCAGGACTATGGAGATATTGGGAAGAGAATGGAAGTTTTGCTTGATCTTAGGGCTTGAGGTAGGTTTAGAAGAAAGAGAGGACTCCCAGAAAGGTTGGAGTCTGACTCAGGGAAGGGAATTGTTGAACCTGGCTGTAAGAGGTATGGTCTTAAGAGGATGGGAGTGTTGTCAAGAGACCACAAAATGTTCCCACAGGCCAGGCACTCCTACACCTGCCTTTCAGAGTCTGACTTTAGGTTTTTGTCCTGTTGCTCTGAAGGTGGTTACCTCAGAGAGCTAGCTTCAAGGAGTAAATCGTTCCCACATGATATTGCCTGGAGGAGGTAAGGACAAAGATAATTCAAGATAATTTATGAGACTTTATGGGTGTGATGGTTTGTCTTGGGTATCAGCTCTATGGGATTTAGTATCACCATGGAAACATGGGCATGCCTATTGGGAGTTTCTAGATTAAGTTTATTGGGATGGGAAGACACTCTAAATGTGGGGAACAGCATCCCATGGTCTGTTGCTATACTAAATAAAAAGGAGACAGTGAGCTGACCATCATTAATGACTTCTGCTTTAGGAACTGTGACCATCCGGCTACCAAGCCTTCCAGCCACAATAGACTGTAGCCTCCAGCTGTGAGGTGAAATCAACCTTCCCTTCCTTAAGGTGTTTTTGTCAGGTATTGGATCACAGAGACAAGAAAAGTAACAAATGCAATGGCTGATGTGATTCCACAGCTGAGTCTAGACTCCAACCCTAGTGGTCTGTCTGGCTAGTGGTTGTCAATGACAGGAACTACCTTTGTTTTCCTTACCATTCAAGAAGTCCTTGGGATTCTGTGCATCTAGACAGGAGTTCAAAAGATAGGCTGTGTCCTGCATTGGTAAGGGGAAGAGAAAACCCCTCTTCCCAAAATATTTTCCACAGCTTTCAGATTTGTTCTCACAGAGTGTCACAGTCCTAGATTGGGTACTTCCTACTCAAAGTTCTGCACAATTTCCAAGTTCAACTCCTTGAATACTGGCCCTTGCCAGGAAATGCTGGAGCTCTGGGACCAGATGTTACATGTACTCTTTTTGTTTGTTTGTTTGTTTCATTTTTTTTCAAGACAGAGTTTCTCTTTGTAGCCCTGGCTATCCTGGAACCAGGCTGGCCTGGAACTCAGAGATCTGCTTGACTCTGAGTGCTGGGATTAAAGGAGTACGCCACTACTGCCTGGCAGTTATGCATACTCTTTAGGAGAATTCAATATGAAATACATTTAAAAAAAACCCACAGGGCTGGAGAGATGGCTCAGTAGTTAAGAGCACTGGCTGCTCTTCTAGAGGCCATGAGTTCAATTCCCAGCAACCACATGGTGGCCCACAACTATCTATAATGAGATCAGTGCCCTCTTCTGTCATACAGGAAGACATGCAAATAGAGCACTCATACAATAAATAAATAAATAAATAAATACTTAAAAAAAACCCTACAGTCTCAATTTGAATTGAAAGTTTAATAATGGAGGTTGCATGAGGATGATGGTATTTGGAGACAGGGTGGAGAGGGAAAAAGAGATTAGATGAAAGTAACAGCTCACGGGACAGAAGGGCCAAGGCGTTTAAGAGCCTAAGGGTCCTGAGTTCTGCAGAGGTCTCCACTGTAAAGACACTGAAGCGTCCAAGGATCTACAGGCACACACTGTAGCGAGACCAGTAGGCACTCTGAAGAGTAGGTAGATGGTTTGGAAAATGGGGTCCTGTGTTTCAAAGGCCCATCCCTGACCACAAGATGGACTGGCTGGCAGGGTGACAAAGTCTTTTAAGCAAAAGACAAGCTCCAAGAGTTCTCAGCCCAAGGTCTTCCCCTGCCTGTCTCCTCATGCTCTGGCAGCCCTGGCTCTTCTCACCAAGTGTAGATCAAATCTATGCTGTATATTTCCAGGCCATGTTTTACCCGTCCCTCAAGACCACATCTAAGAAGGAGCTTCAGGGTGTTCATGTCTTACTTCTCATGGGGGCATTTCACTGTTTGGGATAAAATTTCCATAGAATGGTCGGGTGTTGTGGTACATGTCTTTAATCTCCGCCCTCTGGAGGCAGAGGCAGCTGGATCTCTGTGAGTTTGAGGCCAGCTTGGTTTACAGAGAGAGTCCCAGGACAGACATGAAATGAAAACTTAGATAGTTTTGATCTAACTCATATGACCATGTAACCAGTTTACCAACCAGGATATAGAACATCTCCATCATCTCAGTTTCTAGTCACTTCTTTTCCTAAACCCGGCAAATAGGGTCTGATTTCTATTATCATACATAAGACTTATCTAGAGTCTTTATTTCTTCCTTTCCAATTTTTTCCCTTTCCATTCTTTCTCTTTCTTGTGCTGTTGGACCTCATAGGCCAGGCTGGCCTTGAACTCACAATCTTCTTGCCTCCACCTCTTAACTGCTGGCATTACAGATGTGTACTGGAGCTGCACTTCCAGTCTGTATGGCTCTGTTCTCCTTGCTTTATTGAATTGGTGGTGGCTTCAGCACAGTATTCAGGCTGTGACTTAAGTTCTTGAGAAGTCTTTCTATGCTATGATTCACACTTAATTCCTCTGGCTGCCTGTGAAGAATCTTAGGGGGGAAACGTAGAAGAAAGCAGAGAGCAAGGAGGCTGAGAATTCCAAGAGAAAAAGGGAGATGGGTTGGCTAGGAGAATGGAAGATCTGGATGAATTTGGAGTTGGAGTCATGGAACTCACAGTGGGTGAATATGGGAGCGGGTAAGTCCACCAAGGATAACCACTAAAGTTATTTGGAGAGGTGGGAAAACTTCCTCTTGAGACAAGGAGTCTGGGATGGCAGCTTTGTCACCTTCTTTTCAAGATACTATTAGACACTCTTGATCTTTGGAAGGCAGGTGTAAAAATCCAGTCTAAGATGCTGGGAGATAGTGTGACTTAGATGTGGTTCAAAGATATAAAAGCAGACAGGAGAGGAGAGAAGCAGAGAAGAGAAGAGAACTGAGAAGAGGAGAGATAGAAAGAGCCTGGGGTGGTTTGAATGGCAATGGCCTCAGGTTTATATATTTGAATGTTTGGTCTCCAGTTGGTAGAACTGTTTGTGATGGGTTAGAATGTGTGGCATGGCCTTGTTGGAGGAGGTTTGTCATTGAGGCCAGGCCCTGAAGTTTCAAAAGTCCATGACATTCCCAATTAGCTTTCTCTCTGGTTCATGATTGGAGGTCAAGATGTAGGATCTCTGCTACTGCTTCAGTGCCATGCCTGCTTGCCTGCTGTCACGCTTCCCAGTATGACTCTCACCTTCTGAAACTGTAAGCCCCTAATAAACTCTTTCTTTTATAAGTTGCCTTGGTCAGGGTGTCTTATCACAGCAACAGAAAAATGACTAAGAGCCCCAATTCTGAAATATGGATTGAAGAAAGATATATTAGCCACTTTTTCATGACCCCTGACAAAAAGGCAACTTAAGAGAGGAAAGATTTATTTTGGCTCACAGTTCAAGGGATCTGGCCCACCATGGCAGGGGAAGTGGGAGGGTGTTCTTTCCTATCATGGAGGATCAGGAAGCAGAGGGAACATTTCTGCTCAGCTAGCACTCTCATAGACACAACAAAAGGTGTGTTTCACTGATGCTCTATATGCGTTTGTTACTGCATTCAAGTTGGCACTCAAATTAACCATCACAGAAGATGAGACCGTATCAGGAAAGGAAATGAACAGGGAGCACCTAGATAAGAGGAAAACCAAGAGAGAACAGTTATCCCTTAATATCAATGGAGGATTGATTCCAATATCCCCACAAATACTAAAGTCTGTAGATGCTCTAGTCTCTTATGTGATATGACATAGTATTTGCATATAACCTATGCATACTCTCATAAGTACTTAAATCATCTCTACATCAGTTTTAATACCTAGTACAATGTAACTGCTGTGCTAATAGCTGTTATACTGTTTTGTTTTGGGAATAATGATGAGAAAAAAACTTGTGTTCAGTACAGATGTAATTTTAAAAAAAATCCATTTTACAATGTTGGTTTAAACCACTGATGTGGAAATCCATGTGTCTGGAGGCCCGGATATATAGTTTATTATAAGTCACTAAAATGCAAATGTTCCCAGAAAGGGCTGGTTAATGTGTAAGATGTTGCAAGTAGAAAATGTAGGACAAGGACAGAGAAGCAATCATGAGAGCTGGCATTACAGGCATCCTCTGTAAAGTTAAGGAGGGCACTTCTGTAGAACAATACAGCTAGAGGCCCATTTGGGTGACGTGGGAGCTACTGATATGAAGGTAGAGATGTACAATACAGCACAGTTGTTGTTGTTGGTGGTGGTGGTGGAGGAGGAGGAGGAGGAGGAGGAGGAGGAAACCTTTCTCCTTTATCTCCTGAAGAAGCTTTGAGGAGCTCTTGGCAATCAAAGGCCTCACTTGCCACAAAATAAAAATAGGCCCAGTGTCCTGCAAGGCATGGCTTGGGGGTGACAGGCCGTATAGATCATCCAGACTAGGGAGGATGAAGCAGGTGTAGGAATTCCTTTTCAGCACTGTACTGCATCTCTATCACAAGACCCTCACTGTGACAGTCGGCCCTGTTCATTTCCAGCAGAAGAGAGCTCCAAGGAATATGGAAGGGTGGGTTCTGGAGTTGTTCAATGTCACGTTCTACCTATGTGTGTTATTATCCTGAGAAAGTCACAATGCTTTACACATTGGCTTTAAGATGGAAACTATACATATTCATTAGGAAATTGTAGAAAAATGAAGGATTATCTTTTGACATATTTTACTCTAGTTTGTATCCACATGCATTAGTTCTTGCATAAGCTTTATTGTTTTTCACTGTATGCTGTATGCTGTATAATACATATTTTTCATGTTGATATGTGGCTTTCATAGTAAAATCGCATGGTGCAATGCCTCTTGTTCAGACAATTCTATGGATGGTCACTTGGGTCATATCTAATATTTATAAACATCATCACATTGAATAACTATAGAAATAGAACTTACTCTTGATCCATTTCCACAAATTTAATAATCACATGTTTTGGGGTATTTACTAGCCATATTGTTAGTGGGAGATCAACTGTACCCACCTCACTTGGATTACCCAGCTCAACACTCCCAACTGCCTACACATTTGCCATTTAATTTTTTAAAAAATTGATGCACCAAAGAGTGGTCTCATCATAGCTTCAATTTGTCTTTCTTTGGTGGTTAAATAAGATGCTCATTTTCCCATCTGTTTATTTACTGATTCTTTTTCTCTCCATGGGAGCAAGCAGCTCCCAAAGAGTGCTTCACATTAGTATCTTTCTCAGCGAGGTCTCTGAATGGCTCCCCGAGCCCTGCCTTGATTGTCCTCACCTCCTGAAGTAAACCAAGTCAAATGATTGTGCCCTTCTGCCTGTCCCCCACCTCCAGCCACTCTCCAGAGCCATATTCTTCCTGTTTAAGGCCCCATAGCAGCCTTTCATGGACTCTCCTCTAGATCACCATTGGCTTTCTCTATGGCCATTTTCAGTGGAACTCAGAGAAACTTCTGGAAACACTTCTTAACTAATTTATTAGTTTAGTCTCTACTGACTCTTCAGAATTCTTGAGTCTGTCTCCACCTACTGCTATTTCCCCAAAGGAAATCTCGGGCTTTAGTTTGACTTGTTTTGTTTCCTTCTATAGACCTCTATTTTGTCCTCCATCTGTATCTTGGTTTGCGATACCCTCTTCCTAAAGTGCCTCTATTTACTCCTTGCTTTGTCAAGTCAAATATTCTCTGAGACATAGCCCCCTCAGCCAAGCTCTCTGGACTTTTTTTTTTTAAGTCAACCAAACTTCCAGCTTGCTTCTGAGTGTCTGAAGCATTTGCAGTATGTAAGGAGCTCTAAAAAAGCCATCAGTACTCCAATAAATAGTTTTTTCCTTTCTCCTATTCAACTTCTGAATAAGTTGAGAAAGGAAGTCCAGGTTGAGCTTAAGCATCTCTTACTATTATTGTTGTTGTTGTTGTTGCTGCTGTTATTTTGATGATATAAGCTTTGTGGAACAAGCAACTTAGTACGAAGCCAAACAGAGCTATGAACTGACCCGTAGAATTATTGTCCCATCTCGTCCCAAGTCTCAAGTGCTCTGGAGGGGGTGCTCTTATGCCACAGTCACTAGAGGCATGTGCATGGAAGGGGACATTGGGAATGAGGTATTTGCTGCCCTCTTCACAGAGGATTCCACCAAGAAGAAATGCTAACTCTTGTTCTGCAATTATAATTTTGTCACTTTGTGGTGTTACTGTCTCAGTTATGGATTGACCACCTTAAGGGCCAAAGTTTGTGGAACTTCTTATCTACACGGTGCTTTCAGGCAGGTGAAAAAGACTCACTTAGCAAGCACACCCACTACAGCCAAGCCTGGGATTCTGCTCTGTTTTGAGGGCCTCATTTCTGTATTGATGATGGCCTAGTTATGCAAGCAGAACTCATGGGATTAGGTTAGGAAGCTTCCATGAGGGTGCAGGAAATGAGGACACTGTTGTCCTTGCACTAGAATGGGAGGGACGACTCCTAAATGAGAGGCAGCCTAACTCACAATTGTGTCAAGAGCTTCCTGAGTCTTTATTGGACTTAGTGGTGGGTGATCAGTCACCCAAGGCATGGGAGAATGAAGTATTTTTCACTTGTCAGGGATTCATGGACGGAGCCGGGTTACAGTCTGCTGTTCCACTGGGTGCTGCTGTCTAGAGCAAGTTGAGCCCTCCACAGAATTTGGAGCCCACCTGCTAGTGCCTGGATTCCAGAGCTGTGGGTGCACACACATCATTGCACCATGTAGAGTTAGAAAAAGATCTCTCTAAAAATAACCACTGAGGAATAGTTAATTTGATAGCAAGACTGTGACTAATCCATGAAACAGAGAGTCTGTGTGACAAGACACAGTACAATAATGGGGAGAAATTCATGTTTGACCTTTAAGCAAGTGCAAAATGAAACATATCTCTGCCTCAGCAGCTGAAGACCCTGTGGCTGTAGGCAGAGTGACTATGAGCAGGGGATTTGATGGTCATGGAGGAGAACGGATGGCATTTATAGATCTCGAGGGTGTTGTATCATGAAAATGGAATGGGAAAATCAATACTTTTGGTGTTAAATAGAGAGAGGAGGCTGGTGTTCATCTAAGTGTTGGCTGATAAAAGGTAGATGTGGACAGCCCAGGTGGGCAGGAGTGACAAAACAAGTTCTCTCAGCCTAGCTTGGCAGAAAGGCAGGTCCTACAAATTTGAGGAGACCCAATGTTTCTGGATCTAACATGGGGAGAGGAGCAAGATTCCAAGGGTGAATGAACTTTTACCCTGTGCCATGCTCTATGTTGAGAATGGTATAGGCATTATTTTCATAGGCATCTCTGGTATTGAAGGCATTATAATTTTCACTTGCTAGAGGAAACTGGGTTCAGAGAGGTTCAATTACTTGCTTAGGGTCACACAGCTTAAAAATTTCCAGGGCTGAATGTGAGACTCAGGTCTGACTCTGGAGTCCTAAGCGCTATTCTCTACTGCAAATTACCTAATATTTGAGGCAAGGTTAAGAGGGGGCAAGAATGACTGGGACCAGGAGTGGGAGGTTGAGTGCCCATGTGGCTTGAGCAAGGCCATTCAATGATGAGTTCTCACAAAAAATTTTCAGAGGACCCTGGCATGGCAGGTTGGTCCAGAGTTGGACCAACATTATTTCCCTGATTGTTTTATAATTCATGACTGTGCATTATAAATTCCGATTCATCACCCTCAATGTTAATTAAGGAGTAGGCTCATTTCTCCAAGTTTCTCTTCCTCACTGGAAGCAGGGTGAATGCTGTTCCTGTTGCTGTGTTAGGATTTTGCATTTTCTAAGCACACATTCAAGATCTTTTCTCATGAAAGAGTTGAGTTTTATTTTGTTTTTCACACTTTACAGAATGTTTCTAAAGGAAAAAAAAATTAGCAATGGTCCCTGATTGGATTCAGGCCCAGTTGTTTCCCAGCATGTTCAGCACTATTCTTTCCTCAGCCCCTTTCCTCACAACCCTCAGCATGTGCAGAGTTGTAGGAAAAGAAACAAATTGCTAAGTCTGCACCTGAAGCTCCTGCACCTGGGTCCTGGAACTCTTCTGAGACTCTGGAGAGTAGGCTGTGCAGGGAGGTATGCTGCTTTTTCCTTCTGAGCCTGGGAAATGAGGGCTGGGGTCCAAACAAGTATGCTATCTGGACAATAAAGAGGGACTGGCTCAGGGAAGAGAGAGAAGCCTGGGTGACCCTAGGTGAGGAATGCCCTAGATGAATCTTATACAGTTAGTCTTTATTGGGTGCTCAGAAAATTGGGAACTGTGCAAAGGTAAGCTCTGAGCCCAGTACTCAAGTAGATGGGGCTTTTTCTAGACCCCTCCTAAACATACTCTGGATTTCTTCTAAAAGTTTTGTCTCAGGAACCTATCTTACTCATGTCTTAGGATGGCTTGTTAGGGCCTGGCAATGGTTATTGCACAATGTCACAAGACCCACCAGGGTCCCAAAATCTGGCTCTACCTCTTACTCCAGACCTATCTCTTCCCACTCTCTGCTTGCCTACTTACATCCTAGGTACATTAAGCAACTTTTCTATCAGATCTACCTACCCAATGCTCCTTCTGTCTAGAATGGTTTCTCCTTTTTTTGGCTGATTCATTTGCCTCACCAGGTTCCAATTTAAGTATCATTTCCTCCAGGAAGTCTTCCCTGACTTGCAAACTAGGTCAGGCTCCCTGACTGATGTTCCCTTCCTATAGTAATCTCATGTCTCTGATCAGAGATTTGCTTAAGTGCTAACTGGTTCAATTTCTGTTTCCCTTGATTAGATCATAAACCCCATCATCAATGAAAAAGACCATGAACTTCTGTCACGACCCTCGTCCATAATAGGTTCTCAACAAATTTTTGGAGGAATGCTGCAAAAATTTCACATTCAATGTGAAAAGCATAAGAACAAAGTCTCAGTTCCTTTCTTAGTCCCCGTCCCATAGCAATTCAGATATTGAGTAGATAGGGCTGCATCAAGCAAATGGGCTTTGTTTTGCACTCCAGTGAGTTGGTGAATGCATTGTAATTGGTTGCTTTTTATGTGTAGAGAAATTACCTCTGCCCTGATTTGCAGTATCTGTGCTATTTTGGGCTGTTTTTCTCTTTTGGGTCTATTTGTATTAGAGCAATAATTCCACCATTTGGCTACACAGAGGCTCAATTAATATTACAAATATGGTCTCATAAAATTCACTTCTTGACATCAGAACGTTTTGTTGCTAATTACTCTCCAAGGTTTTTAATTTCAATCCCTCCTTGGTGACTTAGTGTAGAAATTCAAGGGCAAAGTTATTTCCCCCAAGAGGAAGGAGAACTAAGCAATGCCAAGTTTCTGTTTGCCCTTCCTTCTGGGGGTATCTCACTTTGTATTCTGTTTTTGCTCATTTCCTTAGCAAAAAGATAATAAGCAAATGAAAACCTTATTGAAACAAAGACACACGTTTCTGAGATAAAATGAAAGCCCTTTTTTAACTAATGCATTCATTCAAAGACTGTTTACTGAGTGCCTACTATATGTGACATTCTCTGGGTCACACACTGGGAATGAAAAGAAATGACACCATGCTACTGTCTCCAAGCAGCTCAGTGTTGGGTGAGGCAAGAAGTGCTGCAGGTTCTCAGGCACATTTGGACACACCTCGTGGTGGGACCAGATAGCTACAGCTGATCCAGAAACACCCTATCCATCTTCAGGGGTTGAGGTCAGAAGAACCTTGGTGTTTCCTCATTTGAACACACTGGCTAACTGCAAAGAATCTGCATTTTAATAATATTTTGAATGGATTGATTAAATAGGAACAGATGGTTAAAGTTTGTCATTTTAGGAAAAATAATGAAATATTGCACTACCGAATCTGTTTCTCTTTCACACTCCTCCCTATCCCCCCCCCACTGCAGATATTCATTGCAAAAAAAACCTTAAGGCAAAATGCTAATAATGCTTTTTTTTAGTCACTTTTGGTCTCCTTGCCTAAAAGGACCCTAACTTGGGCAGCTATATCTGTGTGCTGGGTTAACCCTTTGTTCCCGGGCTGCCTCGGGGCAGCTTCTTACAAGGTGTGGCCACCTTAGGTGTTTCTCTCTGTAAAGAAAACTAGCTCCGCAGGTATTTTACCAACCAGAGGAGGCTTACACCTGGAGGGTCCCAGCAGAGTGGAGGTTGTGTAAGCCTCATCCTTTGCTCTTGCGCTTTGTGTAAGTAGAAGCTCTGACTACTGGTTCCTCCTGGTCAAGGGAAGGCAGGGTGCCACTCTGTCACCTGCATTCTATTTGGATTTGCCTCTCTGAAGTTTTCTTACCACTCTGTTCAGACAGAGCATCATATGAGATCAAGTGAATGCTGCCTTTTCACTGCTACCAGAAACTCTCGGAAGAATGAGCATCGTGTGCCACATACCCACAGCTTGCTGACTTCAGTAGCGAGAGCCTCCAGAATGCTCCTGGATAAACATTGTCTTTGTGGCCACACATTGTTTTATGAGCTGAGTCATCAGCCTGGCTGGCTCCTTAAACGCTGCTGTCTGAATCTTCAGGCAGAAGAAAACGGGGAGGTTTAAGTGCAAGCTGACAGGACTGTATAGAGGGTCATTTGCCAAAGGTGATGAGGGATTTGGCATTATAGAGCTTGCTCATGGTAAAAGGATTATTGATCAACCGAGGAAATATGATGCATTTCTGCATTTCTTATGCATTATTTAGGAAATCTGTTTCATTAGAGCTACTTTTAATAGCCACTAGTATTAAGGGATTTCCTGCTGAAAATTTGATTCCTTCCTCAGTCATCAATTTGCAATTTATCATTTAAGGTAATGAGGCAAAACCAGAAGTAATGGTAGCATAAGTCAAACTGTTTGCAGACTTTTTTGTTTCTTAAATTATTCTACCATGTTTATCTTTTTATATAGCTGTTCAGTAAGATGTCTCTTAATTAAAACTGATGTTCTCATAATGGAGACAATTTATTCTAGTTAATGTGATCTTCTGATTGGGAGATTTGTGATTTGCTAAAGTATCCCAGTTCTCTTTTTCAGCCTAATTTTATTATGGTTTCAGTAGACATACAGGTAGAAGATTCACCAGAGAGTATATGTGACATCCTTGTTAGGTCTCAGGTACTGTTAGCCTTGGTGTGGGGCTAAAATAAATGAAATTCTTGCCACTGAAGAAAAAAATGGATGGTTGTCATGTGCCAAGCAGACACACTCCATCTTTTAGAGCAAGCTGAGGAGCAAATGCTGCAGGAAAGAAAGGCCTGATGGTAGAGGAAAACTTCCTCCCATGGAGGGAAGCTGGGGAGTCTTCCTGGAGAAAGTGTGAGAATGATCCACAAGTTTCAAGTGAAAGGTGATGTGGGCTGTGGGATATTGCCCACAAAAGCCCCATCAGGTCGAGAATTGGTGGGTGCCAATGTTTGGAATTAGGATAGCTCTGGAGAGTTCTGGGGGAGATTTTAGGTGGTAAGCATAGGAATCAGATCTTGAGGGACTGAGAATCAAATAAGTACACTGACATAAAAGGACCTGGAGTAAACAGCTCTCTTCTGGAATCAGATAGAAGAGAGGTAGAAGAATGAATGGTGAGACTACTAACAAGTTGGTCTTCTAGGATAGTAGGAGCCTGTGGAATAGGGTGGAAATGGGAGACAGAGGCTCCCAAAGAAAACACAAGAGCCTGGCAGGAGCACAAAAAAAACTGGATGAAGAGGAGGCTGAGGTCAGTGAGGATTCTGATTTTTCAGATGCAAGCTGGAAATGCAAGCTCACGCCTGGGAGGGTTGTGTGTGTTGGGGGTTGTCAAGTGGACTGAGAGTCTGAGGAAGGGAAGGCTCCAGCCAGATGCTATAGGGACTGAAGAGCAGGTGCACGGGTCCTGCTGAGGTGCGATTCTCCACAATGTACGCTGTGTCCTTTTGCTGTATTTCAAGAAAACAATCTAAATTTAGTGCAAACAGCAAGAGTAAAGGAGTCCAGAACTTAACCAGATGTCCTTTTAATCCTCCTTGACCCCTCTTTGCCCACACTCACAAGTTGGAATTAATATTCTCTGACCTCAGAGCTGAGATGTGCTACTCACTACTGTAGGGTGGATTTTCTATTTGGGAGTGAACTTTGGGGAAACTGGACCTTAGGCCCTGTAGCTGTCATTATGCACACCAGTCAAGGGGCTGGAAGTAGAGGATCAAATAAGAAGCTTCACTGCTGTCACCTGTGTTGCTCGCGCCCACTAGCTGGTCAGAGCTCTCTGGAGAGAGCTTTGTGGGAATGGTTCCACATGCCCTCCATGACTGACATAGTCCTGGGGTCTGGGTTCCTGGAAGAGCTAGCTGACTAAATAAGTAAGGGCATCTCTGTGGTTTTGCTTCTGGTTCCTGATCCCCCTTTTACTCTCAAAGTGTATCTGGTTATTGAGAAATTCATTCGTTCACAGAACAGACATTTTCCTGGGCAGGAGCAGCAGGAAAGAGCCCACAGATGATGAGGTAGTGGCGATAATCCAAGTGAGGATGAGGAGAGTCAGGACACTTTGAAGAAGGAATCAACAAGATCTGGCAATTACTAAGATACTTATTTTTAAATTAGAAAAAAAATTAAAAAGCAAGGTCTCTGTATGTAGCCCAGGCTGGCCTCAAACATAGGATTCTTCTGCCTCACCTTTCAGAGTGATGTAATTATAGGTGAGTGCCACCATCTTATGAGAGGCCAGAGAGATGACTTTGGCCTAAAGCTTGCTTACACGCCGTTAAGCTGACAGTCCTATGAGAGAAAGATTAAGAGTTGTTAGCTACAAACGGATACCTGAAATCCCAAAGAGGAAAGGAGGCTGGAGAAATAGGTTTGGCATTAGGGTACTGCTTTTTCAAGGGACCTCTCTCTCTCTCTCTCTCTCTCTCTCTCTCTCT
The DNA here is from genome assembly GCA_907164525.1 of Lophiomys imhausi. NCBI lineage: Eukaryota > Metazoa > Chordata > Mammalia > Rodentia > Muridae > Lophiomys > Lophiomys imhausi. The sequence goes on from CAJQZJ010003646.1 coordinate 16,959,509, forward strand.
CTCACACACACACACACACACACACACACACACACACACACACACACAAACACGAACACAATTTAAAATAAAAAATAAATCTTAAAAGAGAAGAAAGCTGTCATGTGTCATTGTGTGGACGGCAGACTGCAGTACTAGTTTAGGCTTCCTGGAACAGAGATGCTGAGGTGGGCTTTGAAGAACAGGGCATCCAAGGGTGATATCGAGGCATGTCACCAGTGCTGGTGACCATAGATGATGGGCTATGTGCTGGGTCCAAATGTAGAGTCCCGAAGTTGCTGGTCTTTGCTCAGCAGTTGACAGTAGGGGGGTCATAAGGTGATGTTGGTGGCTATGAGAGCGAGCAGAGGAGGAAGAAAGTTGAGGAGGTAGCCGGAACTCAGGATGGCTGGAGGCAGAGGCCTATGCCCACAGAGGCTGTGGCACAGATCTGGTGTACACAACCAGGTAAGAGTTGGGGGAGGAAAGGCTTCTTTACTGGAAAGGCTGCTAAGCTGGTCCACAGCAGCCAACTCAACAAAAGGGCTCAGGAGGTGTTGCAGGCCTTGGCCTAGATGTGCCGCTCTAGGAGCCCAGGAACCCGTGCCCTCCACTTAGTTCCTTTGAGCCGATCCCACTCTGCCAGCGCCACCCCTGGGGGTGGCGGTGGTAGAAGAGGACCCTTCAGAAGATGTGGCGGTGACAGCACTGTGACAACGAGATGAGTGAAATCATGATACCCCTCCCCCTTTTTTTTTTTAACTGGTTCCCCTCTCTCTGACCAAGAGGGCGAGCGGCCATCTCGGTAAGCCTGGCTGGAGGCACTTGTGGCCCTGCGCACGCAGGACCGTGACCCCCTTCTGCGCTAGCTTCAGCCAAAGGATCTCTGGGTGGGCCGAGGGACCCGGCCTCCCAGGCCGGGCCATGCAACGGCCTCTGGCAGATTTCCCTCCGCTGGCCCCCAGCGGCATCGCGTGGATTCGCGCGCGGGCCCGGGCGGCGCGAGCTTGGGTATTGCGAGCCCCCGCGCGCGCGCCGGGAGCGGCGCATGCGCGGGCGCCCCGCGAGCCCGCTGAGGCGATCCGAGCGAGCCGCGGCGGCGCCGGGGAGCCAGCGACGGAGCTGCGAGGGTTAGCGAAAGGCGGCTCGGGGACGGTGGAGACGGCCAGGTGGCGAGCCCTCGCCCGCGCCGCCCGGGGCCGTTCGGCCGCCCGCGGAGTCTCGCAGCCAGGACGTGGCATCCGGCGGTGGCGGTGGCATCCCGGACGGCCTGTGAGGGATGCGCCGCCGGCTGCCCCGCGCCGCCTGACCGCCCCCGCCCCGCCTCGCGGTGCGCCACAGCCCGGCCCGCGGCCGCCCTGCGGCCGCCCCCTCCGCGCCGTCCCCCAGCCGCCGTGCCCGCGGGGCTGAGTCCGGCCCGGCCATGTGGACCCCCACGGAGGAGGAGAAATACGGCGTAGGTAGGTGAGGCCCGGGCCTGACAGCGGCGGGGGTTCGGGGACACGTGCCCGCGTCCGGGGCCCCGCCTCGACCGCTGCCCCGGCTCCCTCGCCCCTGCCCGCAGACTGTGCGGCCTCGGCGCGGGGCGGGCGCGGTGCAGGCGCGGGGACGGGCCCGGGGCTCTGGGTGCGGCAGGGCGGCAGGGGGCGCTGGTGGTGCGGCCTCAGCAGGTGCGGCCCGCGGGAGGCGTCGCAAGGCCGGGGCAGTGGCGGGAGGTTTGTGGTGTGACGCTCAGGATGGTTTACCCAAGAAGACACACATTCTGAGGTTCGGCTTTTTCTTTTTCTTTTTTAATCCCCCAGCAGCCAAAACCTCCGTCTTCATGAGTTTCTGCACCAAAGTTGATGAGTTCGATTCGATGGCTGTTTATCTTCCAGTTGCAGTCTTTAAAAAAAAAAAAAAAAAAAAAAGATGCAAAACGTTGACATTTTCCCAGTTCGAAATGATGCAGATAGAAACTTATTTTAAGGATCAGAAATAGTTACCCTATCGTAGGAGGTGCTTTCGACGTACATCATTGTTAAAGCTTAGTGTATTTTGTTGACGTGGTTTTGTTGTTAAAAAAAAAAAAAAAGATCTGTTTTCAAATGAAAACGTTTCTCCTTAGTTTCTTCTCAGTTTTTAGGTGAAACTCCAGAAGGCTGACGATTTCTTTTAACATTCCATTTCTTTGAAAAAAATATTTAGTTATTTAAGGGGACTGATTGTTTTGCTTTTATCTTAGTATTTCGTGATCATTACGCGACAGGAGTGTTCAGCTACTTTACATTATTGGAAATAACTTATCGGGCTTTCTTAGAAATATTTAAAATATTGAGTGTGCAGGGTTTTTCTTTCTTAGCTTGTAATGGAACATTTTAGGACATTTATAGGAAATATATTGCCTAAGGGCAAATTATTATTTCAGTTCTTACAACAGTTTTACCAGTATTTCGTTCATAATTCATTACAAAGTGATGAATTAAGTTTACCGCTGTAAACTGCAGTGGTAACAATAGTTTTGTAATACCATCAGGCTAGGTGTGTAAAAATGGTGTTTAAAACAAAGAAGCCCTCTATCTTATTCTGAAAAGTAACATTCCAAAGTTTGTAATTGGCTATGCTACAATGGAATTGGTGAAAGGGACTCCAAGTCCTAGAGTCTTTTGAAAGGGAATTAGGAAATGATGCACACGCTGGGATTCACCCCTAGGGACTCTTTTACCTTTTCCATTTAAAGCTTTCCTTGAATCCTAAGTTGATACCGTGAAATGAGGTGTTGATGGTTTTTCTTCTGCATACCTTGCTATCAGAACTACTTAATTAGAATAACAAGCAATGTGAAAGTGCTCAGTTGTCCAGTGGTACTTGATTAATTTCTTTCCTTCTGGGAAGGAACTCTCAAGTAGTGCTGAGAGTCTGCTTCAGAGTGCTGGCATCTTTTAAAAGATGGTGCTTTGGGCAAATTACTTCATTCTTTATCTTCTTTTAAAAAATGTTTATTACTTCAAGGTACATCTCCATCACAGTCCCCCCCCCTCCACTCCTTCAATCATTTTCTTAACGTGTAAATGAGGGGTCTTGTTAAAGTATCTTACAAGGTTGTGAAAACCAAACAAGTGTTAATGTTAATCCCCCCATCAGTACTTAGAGAGTGGTGACACTATGAGAACACAACACCGGATGTGTTAGCTCCTGAGACTGGTAATTAAAACGAAGCAGGATAGGCATATGCGACTCATTAAGTACTAGGATTTGTGTGATTTACCAAAACGAAAGATAGAATGAGATTCTTGAATCCTTTGGACTGTGTGCTTAGCTTTAGAAACATTGTTACTCCCCGTAGAGGGCACAGCACTGGGCAGAGAGTAGATCTTAAGTGCTTGTTGTTATTTTGAAGACAGTTTCTTTGTAATTGTGGTCTGGTATAATTTTGATGCTTTTTCTGATTAAAAAAAAAAAAAGACAACTACTTGCTATTTCTCCCACAGTTTTCTTCAACTGTCTCTTTCCATTGTGGTCTAAAAGTTTTTGTTTAAATTGCTTAAAACTCAGGCCATTTATTCCCCATAAACATGTTACATGCTATGCTTCTTGCATTTTCTTTTTTTTAATTTATTTATTGCTCTAGGCATTTTCTTAAAATCTAATTCAGTCTGTGAGATATCTTCAATATTGTACTTAATAATGAGAAAACATGTCAATTAAAATGATTTCCCATTTGTTCCATTGTTTAATTGCTTTAAGGACTAGCTTGAAAGTTTAACTATTACTATTGTTTCTGTAAGAACATGTTTTGGGTTCAGCTTTGATTTTTTT
>CAJQZJ010003646.1:16970485-16988088 GCA_907164525.1 Lophiomys imhausi
TCATAGACTCTGAGTAAAGATTTAGTACTGCATCTTCACCAGATGTCTGTTTGACCTTCAGCAGTCTTCAGGTGGAATCCAGTTTACTATTACATAACTGCAACTAGAATGTTCTTGTTGTGTGTTGTTTAGTTTTTTGAGACAGGGTTTCTCTGTGTAGCCTTGGCTGTCCTGGAACTGGATCTGTAGATCAGGCTGGCCTTAAACGCACAGAGATCTGCCTGCCTCTATCATCCAAATGCTGGGATTAAAGGTGTGGGCCATCACTGCCCAGCTAGAATATTCTTATTACTGACTATACTTGATGACTTCATGTATATATTCTTAGTAATTTTTGTTTTTTTACCTACATTTAAATTGCTTTGATTGACCCTTTACTAGTTCAATTTAAAATGTAAAAAATATGTGTATAGGTGTTTTGTCTGCATATATGTCTGGGTATGATGTGCATGCCTGGTGCCCAGGGAGGCCACAAGAGAGTATTAGATCCTTTGGGACTAGAATTACGGATGAATGTGAGCTGTCATTTGAGAGCAGCTCTAACCATTGAGCTGTCTCTCCAGCTCCACTAGTTCAGTTTTTGACCTTTAAAAGAGGAAACACAGCTTAATGTTCTGTAGTTTGATTCCTAGGAAGGATCCACATGGTGGAACGAGAGAACCAACTCCTGCAAATTGTCCTCTGACTTTCTCACATATGCCATGGCACATATATGCTCATACACAGGCATACTTGTGCAATGAATAGATAAGAATGTAATAAAAAATTAAAAATTATTGGGGGAAATTTATTGGTTTTTGTAACTCATGGTTAAAACAAGCAAGCAAACAAACAAAAACTACCACAAACAACAACAACAATACAGTGTTTCCTTGTGGTCTCGAGAGGAGAGATGGTTTAGCAGCTAAGAGTACTGGTTGCTCTTCTAAAGGACTCAGATTCAATTCCCAGCACCCACAACAATCCATAATTCCAGTTCCAGGGATGTTGACATGTACAGCATGCTGACATACAGGCAGGCAAAACACCCATACACATGAAGTAAAAATTAAATCTTAAAAGTAAATCTTTTAGTTTATAAACTTTTGCTTATTTTTGAAAACAGGATTTCTCTATAGCCCTGGCTGTCCTTGAACTCTCTCTGTAGACCAGGCTGGGGTGGTGCAAACCTTTAATCCCAACACTTGGGAGGCAGAGGCAGGTGGATCACTGAGTTTGAGGCCAGCCTAGTCTACAAATCGAGTCCAGGACAGCCAGAGAGAGCTCTTACACAGAGATACCCTGTCTCAAAAATCCAAAAAATTTTTTTTCATCACATTTTATTTGGATTATCAATTAGTACAACTTGTCAAATATTTATGAAGTGTAAGTTTGTGATTTTATACCTATCCATGATTGTTTATCTATACAATTAATAAGACTTTGTTATCCAAGTGGCTTATCTTTTCCAAATAACTAATAGAAATATTAAAAAGACAATATTTAGTTTTCAATAAGCACCAGAGGGAGGTATTTAGTGTATAAAATTGTGTTTTGCTGTGTAACTGTCAAATGCAAATTATCTGGATGAACATTTCATGACAATGCCAGTTATAGCACCTTTGTGAACTTGGTAGTGCTGGGTATTAGAGCAGGTTCCACTTTATGGTCTGTGCAAGATACTTTAGTGAGGAAGAAAAATGAGGTTGAGAAGAGTGTGTGGACTTACTTTTAGTTATGGGGCATGTCAAAGAAATGTTAGTATTGAAAAGAGGTTAGTCCCATTTTTATCTTCATGCATAGGAGGAAATATAATGTTAAATTTTTCTTGACTTTTGTTTCTGATATTCTTTGCACATTCCAAATTGCTTTAGTTTTGGACTCGGAATGCTCCTGTTCCCAAGGCCTGTGTGTTAAAGATGGGCTATTAGGAAATGGTAGATGCAAGGCTTTCTGAGTAGTCCTCTGACTGTTGGTGGTGTGTCCTTGAAAAGAATAGTGAGAACTTAGCTGCTGCTTCCTTTTTGTTTCTTGCTTCTTGGTTTGAAGTAAATGTGCTGTGCTATGTGCTCCTGCTTCCTTAGAGCACAGTTTCATATGTCCAATCATGGGCTGAAAGTTCCAAGATTGTGAGCTAAAATAAAACTTTTCTGCTCAGAAGATTTTTAAAAAAACTTTTTATTGATTCTCTGTGGACTTCACATCATGCGCCCCAATCCCACTCATCTCCCTATTTCTCCATATTTGTCCTTGCAATCTCCCTCTCAAAAGAAAACAAAAACACAATCTCACCCTGGAAGCTGTGGTGTGTCATTGTGTATCACACAGTATACCTTTTTTTGCCCAAACAGCTTTGCTTGCAGATGTTGATTGCAATGAGTCATGGTTTAAGGACTGTGGCTTCTGGACACTGTCAATATTGGATCTGCACCAGGACTGCTCTTGGATACTCTATTGTTGCTCTGTGTCATAGAGATCATGGCGGAAGCAAAGACTAACTCCACAAGCTGTTCTTTAACTTCAGATTGCATATGTGTATGTGTGTGTGTGTGTGTGTGTGTGTGTGTGTGTGTGTGTGTGTGTGCATAAGACAATATGGTCCTAAAGTTATTTTAAATGTTTATTTACATTTGTATACAGAAAAAAGACTAGAAAGATGTCAATATGTTACCAAGAGTTATTATTGTATTTAATTTCTTTTTACATTTTTCATATCTGCTGATATTTCTATAATAAATATATATCTTATATAATAAATGTAAAAATAATTATAGTAAATAAACATCAAATGGATTCAACATACTAAATTCACACTATAGAGAAGAGTGGAATATATTACATTTTGGAGAAACTTCAACCAAAATAGACAAAATCTCTTCATTGTGCTTTTAAAGGTAGAAAATCCACTCATCCAAAACACAGAATTTCCTAAAGATGCTGAACAAAAGGTAATGGGGAAAAGTAAAATTATATCACAATTACCTAATGTGAGATTTCCTAGTCACTGTTGTGACTGCAACTCAAGGCAAGATGAACTGCTTCTGTGCTCAGGCTCCCACCCAAATCAGTCATTTGAACTCAGCCATAAGTAGTAAGTCCCTGACAGCCTCAGGAAAGAAAAAGGCCAAGCACAAATACATATTCACAACGTCATGTGCCTATTACACTCACAGCCTGCCTTTTTTTTTAAATACTTTATTTTTTTTTCTTCAAGTTACATCTCAGTAACAAACCCCTCCCTATTCCCCCTTCCTATCCCGCCCTTCCACCCTCTTCCCCCCAGAAGTTTCCCCTTTCAGTCCAACAGATGGTTCCTTCTCTTATAACATTAAGTATTATACAAAACAATAGATATAAATATGCCACATTTATGAGAGTTAAATGGCCCAGTATACCTTCCCAATGTCCAGTTTATACATATTTGACAGCCTGCCTTTTAACACAGCCTCAAAATTAACAAAATAAACTCTTCACTAGTTCAGACTCCTAATGGAGTATGTACTAGATCCTGATGATACAAACATGAAGAAAGCTTCTTGTCCAAAATTTGCTAAGTCTTCCAGGGCAAAGAAATGCAACTAAGCACATTATAAAGGATTAAGGGACATATGAGAAGCAGCATTTTATTTACTTCAAGCAGAGCTATGAAAAGACACCAGAAAGATGACATTTGAGCTTTTTTCAGTGGTATTCCCCAAGCAGAAAAAGGTAGTCATAGAAACTTGGTGATATTATAACCTAAACAAAGTAAAAAGGTAAAAAATTAAGGTCTTTCTGAATAGGGTGTATCAAGAACATAGGTATATTACAGTCAATAAATACCTGAGATAAATTATCTTGTAGGTGCAGGTGGTTCATACTTTTGTTACTAATTTTAATATTTGCCTATGATTGAATGTTCTAAAATTCCTTCTTGTCTTCAAGTCCTGATGCTTGATGCTATTTTCTGCTCCATCCATTCTCATGAAAGACTTTCACTGGGTTTTATCTTATTGAACTTTTGAAAAAATACTTATTTTAAAAATTATTTATTACTTCAGGTTACAACTCCATCACAGTGTCCTCTTTCCACCCCTCCCAGTCCAGCTCTCCCACCCTCTACCCCCATCCCTTCCATCCCACTCCTCTGGAGTGGAGTGTCCCTACATAACAATCCCCTGCCCCAGTTCAGCAGTCATATGAGGGCCAAGAGCCTCCTCCTACACTGGGAGCCTATAAGGCAGCACCACTAGGGCAAAGTGTCTCATTGACAGGAAAAAAAAGGTCTATGTTCATGTTCCCTTTGGTGCATTGGTTGTATAATTATCCTGTACTATATGGTTAAATCCGATTATAAGTGAATAGATGCCATGTGCATCCTTCTGAGTCTCGGTTAGCTCACTCAGGATGAGCTTCCCTAGTTCCATCCATTTGGCTGCAAATTGCAAGATTTCATTATTTCTGATAGCTGAGTGCTATTCCATTGTGTAGAGGTACCACAGTTTTTAAATCCATTCCTTGGTTGAGGGACATCTGGGTTGTTTCCAGTTTCTAGCTATTACAAATAAGGCTGCTATGAACATAGATGAGGCAACTTCCTTGTGATTCAGTGAGGAATCATTTGGATGTATACCCAGAAGTGGTATGGCTGGGTTTTGAGGTAAAGCTATTCCAAGTTTTCTAAGATATCACCAGACTGACCTCCATATTGGTTGCACAAGTCTGCACTCCCACCAGCAGTGGAGGAGGGTTCCCCTTTCTCCATACTCTCACCAGCATGTGCTGTCATTTGAGCTTTTGATCTTAGCCATTTTGACAGATGTGAGATGGAATCTCAGAGTGGTCTTGAGTTGCATTTCTCTGATGAGTAAGGATGCTGAGCATTTCTTCAAGTATCTCTCAGCCATTAGGAATTCTTCCTTTGTGAATTCTCTGTTTGGCTCTGTTCCCCATTTTTTGATTGGATTATTTGGTTTCTTGGCATTTAATTTCTTGAGTTCTTTGTAGATTTTGGATATTAGCCCTCTGTCAGATGTGGGGTTGGTGAAGATTTTTTCCCAATTTGTAGGCTGCTGTTTTGTTCAAATGACAGTGTCTTTTTGCCTTACAGAATCTTTTCAGTTTCATGAGATCCCATTTATTGGTTGTTGGTCTTAGGTCCTGAGCTGTTGGTGTTCTGTTCAGGAAGTTGTCACCTGTGCTGATGAGTTCAAGGGTTTTCCCCACTTTCTCTTCTAGTAGATTTAGTGTGTCCGGCCTTATGTTAAGGTCTTTGACCCACCTCGACTTAAGTTTTGTGCAAGGTGATAAGTATGGGTCTAATTTCATTCTTTTACATGTGGACATCCAGTTGGACCAGCACCATTTGTTGAAGATGCTGTCCTTTTCCCGTTGTACGGTTTTGGTTTCTTTGTCAAAAATTAGGTGACCATAGGTGTGTGGGTTCATTTCTGGGTCTTCAATTCGATTCCATTGATCCACTGGTCTGTTTCTATACCAGTACCATGCTGTTTTTATTACTATTGCTCTGTAGTACAGCTTGAAATCTGGGATGGTGATATCTCCAGATGGTTTTTTTATTTTACAGGATTGGTTTAACTGTTCTAGGTTTTTTGTTATTCCATATGAAGTTGAGAATTGCTTTTTCCAGGTCTAAAAAGAATTGTGGTGGTATTTGATAGGAATTGCATTGAATCTGTATATTGCTTTTGGTAGGATGGCCATTTTTATTATGTTGATCCTACCTATCCATGAGCATGGAAGATCATTCCATCTTCTGATGGCCCCTTCAATTTCTTTCTTCAAGGATTTGAAGTTCTTGCTGTACAGGTCTTTCACTTGCTTGGTTAGAGTTACCCCCAGGTATTTTATATTGTTTGTGGCTATTGTGAAGGATGTTGCTTCCCTAATTTCTTTCTCAGCCCATTTGAACTTTTAGAATATGTCAGTTAGATTTTTCCAGTATTTCTGTCTCTTTATTGAAATCCACTTTTATATCTAGTATGTGTATACGAGCTTTTTGGTTTCTTACAATTCTTAGTAAATCAAAGTCATTTACATTTTGTTTACTTATTTACTTTTGTGTGTCTGTGTATGTGCTTGTAGACACACATTTGCTGTGGTGTGCATGTTGGTTCTCCCTTTGCACCATGTGCATTCCAGGAATCCAAATCAGACTATCAGGGTGGCTGGCAAGTACCTTTCCCTGCTGACCTGTCTTATTTCATCTAGGAATTATAAAAAAGTTTGTTTTATTTTTTATTTTTTGGTTTTTCGAGACAAGATTTTCCTGTGTAGCCCTGGCTGTCCTTGACTCACTTTGTAGAACAAGCTGGCCTTGAACTCACAGAGATCCACCTACCTTTGCCTCCCGAGTGCTGGGATTAAAGGCGTGCACCACCACACCCAGCAGTTTGTTTTATTTTTAAAGTGTGTATGTGTATGTTTATGTGTGTGCACATGTGTGAATGTGTGTATGTTTGTATATATATGTGTGTACATGTACATGTGTGTGATACCCACAATGGCAGAGGCATTGGATCCTACTGGAGCTAGAGGTGATTGTGGCTGTCTCAAGTGGGTGCTGGGAGCCAAACTTGGGTACACTGTAATAGTAGTATATGCTGTCTGACCCCAGAGTAGTAGCCCTTATGTGACTGATGAACTGAGGGTGGCTGATATGTGGGGGCCTCCCCACACTGGAGGAGAAGGGATAGATAGGAGAGAGTAGAGGGTGGAAGGGTGGGATTGGGAAGAGAGACGGGATGGGGCAGAGATCAAGATGTAACTTGAATTAATAAATAAATGTCAAAAAAAAAGACTAGTATGTGCTGAACCATATTTCCCCCCCCCCAAATTTAGGATTTTTTTTATATTCTTCCTGATTTCTTCAGTGACCTACTGGCCATTCAAGAGTATATTGTTTAATGTCCAAATATTTGTTTACTTATGTATTTTCTCTTACTATTGGTTTTTAGTTTTCTTTAGTTATCTGAATAATCACAAATTGTTTTGAATCTTTTCTATTAAGATATGTTTTAAAGGAGTGCACAGATGGTTCAGTGGTTAAGAGTATTTGTTGCTCTTGCAGAGGACCTGGGTTTGGTGTCAGCATCCACATGGTTCACAACCATAACTCCAGTTCCAGGGGATCTGATGCCTTCTTCTGGAGTCTGGGCACTACATACATGCGGTTCACATACATACATGCAGGCCAAACACTAATACATAAAATAAAATAAATATAATTTTATTTTTAGCCAGGCATGGTAGTGCATGCCTGGTAGGATTAACCCAGCACCCCAAGGTAGTGGTAGGCAGATCTTTGTGAGTGAAAGGCCAGCATTATGGGTTAGAATGGAGTCTATTTTAAAGAAGACACCACAGCCTTCTGATGTGTGTATTTTGTATATAGTGAATGTATTTACCAGGTGTCTTAGTTACTTTTCTATTGCTGTTAAGAGACACCATCGCCAAGACAACTTTTACAAAAGAAAGCGCTTAATTGGTGGCTTGCTTAAAGTTTTAGAGGGTTTATCTGTGATCATCATGGTGGGAAGCAGACAGGCATTGTACTGGAGCAGTAACTGCGAACTTTACATCCTCACCTGCAGGCAGAGGAGGGAACACAGGGTCTCTGTCTCTCACTCACACTGGGCCTAGCATGGGTCTTTGAAACCTCAAAGTTCACCTTCAGTGACATTTTTTCTCCAATAAGGCCACAACCTTTAATCCTTCCCAAACAGTTCCACCAAATGAGAACCAAACATCCAAACTCATGAGTCTATGGAGGGGCATTCTCATTCAAACTGCCACACTAGTGAAGCACGTTTCTTAGTAGTTGGGTTTTGTTTTTAATGCTGCCACGCAATCTCCATTGGTAAGTTGAGGCCATTTACATTTAGAGTTATTATTGAGAGATGCTTACTAATTTTATAATTTTGTTAGCTTGTTTTTTGGTTGTTTTCTTTTCCCCCTTCATTGCACTAGTCCTCAAGAAACTTTTTGAGTTTTTATTTACTTATTCACTTAAAATTTTTGATTTATACTTAGACCCATTGCTTTTTCAGAATATGTCCTTTAATTTCCATGTGTTTGTGAATTTCTAATTTTCTTCCAATTATTGATTTCTAGTTTCATACAATTGTAATTAAAAGGGACAATGATTATAATTTTAGTCTTGAATTTATTAAGATTTTATGTCCTCACATGATGTATTCTAGAGAATGTCTTGAGTGCTCGAGAAGAATATTTTGTTTTTTGTTTTTGTTTTTGGATTAATTGTTCTGTATTTGGTCTCTTGCATTATTCAAGTCTAGTTTGTTTGTTTTTTTGACAGACTTAATTCACTTTAGTTTTCTTGTATAAAAAACCCTTATGTGGTGGCCACAACTGGAGGCTGGGTCCTCTGAACAGAGACTCTGGTGTGGGTTTTCACAAGATGGCCAGTGAATTCCTGACAAGGAGACTTGGTGAACACTGTCTCTTTCCAGAGGTCGGGGGCAGGTAGCTGTAGGTCTTAGAGATGGCATCATAGGTGGCCTTGGCAAGGTTGCCCAGGGTGGCAGTGCAGCCCCTGGTTGATGTGTAGCAGTCATCAAAACCAGCCATCATCAGTAGCTTCTTGGGCACAGAAGTAGAGACGATGCCAGGGATCTGGGGGCAGGGATGAGACACACCAAAACAGAGCCACAGCGGCCTGTCATCTTGCATGGATCAGTATGGGGCTTACCAGTCTTGTTCCCCCAGTAGCCTCTCTGCACAGGGATGATGGAAAGCTTGGCCAAGATGATGGCTCCTCAGATGGCAGTGGCTATCTCCTTGGAGCACTTAACACTGAGACTAACATGACTGTTGCAGTCCCCAATAGTGGCAAAGCCTTGAGCCTGGTGCGCTGGCCAGCCCAAGTCTGCTTCTGCACTGGCATGACCTTTAGACCCTCATCCTGTAGGGATGCGCCCAGGAAAAAGTCAATAACCCCAGATTCCTTAATGGGCAGGGAGAGCAGGTAGATCTCCTCCAAGGAGTTGATATATATGTCCTTAATCAGGTGGCCCAGCTTGGTGACAGGGATCCACTCTTTGTCTTCAGCTTTACCTCCATGAGCCCAACATCTCAGCCATGGCCTAGCTACCCCGACCGCTGCCCCTAAGACTACAGCCGACACCTTAGGGCCTCCCAAGGGCCCTCTCGCTGCACCCCAGTCATCTGCCATTTGGTATTTTCCCAAGGAAGAAGCAGCTCAGATCTAGTTTTACTCTATTGATTTTAGGTGTTTAAATTTTTTTGTTTGTTTTTTGTTTTTTTTTTTGAGACAGAGTTTCTTTGTATAACAGTCCTGACTGTCCTGGACTCACTTTGTAGACCAGGCTTCCCTAGAACAGAGATCCGCCTGCCTCTGCCTGCCGAGTGCTGGGATACCCACGTCCCTCAAAATGACGAATAGATGCCATGTGCATCCTTCTGAGTCTGGGTTAGCTCACGCAGGATGAGCTTCTCTAGTTCCATCCATTTGGCTGCTAATTGCATAATTTCATTGTTCCTGATAGCTGAGTAGTATTCCATTGTGCAGATGTACCACAGTTTTTTAATCCATTCTTCGGTTGAAGGACATCTGGGTTGTTTCCAGTTTCTAGCTATTACAAATAAGGCTGCTATAAACATAGATGAGACAACTTCCTTGTGATTCGGTGAGGAGTCATTTGGGTGTATACCCAGAAGTGGTATGGCTGGGTCCTGAGGCAAAGCTCTTCCAAGTTTTCTAAGATATCTCCATACTGACCTCCATAGTGGTTGCACAAGCCTGCACTCCCACCAGCAATGGAGAAGGGTTCCCCTTTCTCCACACCCTCGCCAGCATGTGCTGTCATTTGAGCTTTTGATCTTAGCCATTCTGACAGGTGTGAGATGGAATCTCAGAGTGGTCTTGAGTTGCATTTCTCTGATGATTAAGGATGCTGAGCATTTCTTCAAGTATCTCTCAGCCATTAGGGATTCCTCCTTTGTGAATTCTCTGTTTAGCCCTGTTCCCCATTTTTTGATTGGATTATTTGGTTTCTTGGCATTTAGCTTCTTGAGTTCTTTGTAGATTTTGGATATTAGTCCTCTGTCAGATGTGGGGTTGGTGAAGATTTTCTCCCAGTCTGTAGGCTGCCGTTTTGTTTGAATGACAGTGTCTTTTGCCTTACAGAAGCTTTTCATTTTTTTTTTTTTAATTTTTTTTTTTGGTTTTTTTTTCGAGACAGGGTTTCTCTGTGTAGCCCTAGCTGTCCTGGACTCACTTTGTAGACCAGGCTGGCCTCGAACTCACAAAGATCCGCCTGCCTCTGCCTCCCAAGTGCTGGGATTAAAGGCGTGCGCCACCACCGCCCGGCAGCTTTTCATTTTCATGAGGTCCCATTAACTGATTGTTGGTCTTAGGTCCTGAGCTCTTGGTGTTCTGTTCAGGAAGTTGTCACCTGTGCTGATGAGTTCGAGGGGTTTTCCCACTTTTTCTTCTGGTAGATTTAGTGTGACTGGCCTTATGTTAAGGTCTTTGATCCACTTGGACTTAAGTTTTGTACCAGGTGATAAGTATTGGTCTAATTTCATTCTTTTACAGGTGGACATCCAGTTAGACCAGCACCATTTGTTGAAGATACTGTCCTTTTTCCATTGTACGGTTTTGGCTTCTTTGTCAAAAATTAGGTGTCTATAGGTGTGTGGGTCCATTTCTGGGTCTTCAATTCAATTTCATTGATCTACTGGTCTGTTTCTATACCAATACCATGCTGTTTTTTAAATCTGGGATGGTGATACCTCCAGATGTTTTTTTATTGTACAGGATTGATTTAGCTATTCTGAGTTTTTTGTTGTTCCACATGAAATTGAGAATAGCTCTTTCCAAGTCTATAAAGAATTGTGTTGGTATTTTGATAGGAATTGTATTGAATCTATATATTGCTTTTGGTAGGATGGCCATTTTTATTATGTTGATCCTACCTATGCAAGAAAATGGGAGATCTTTCCATCTTTTAAAGGCTTCTTCCATTTCTTTCTTCAAGGGCTTGAAGTTCTTGTTGTAGAGACCCTTTACTTGCTTGGTTAGAGTTACCCCCAGGTATTTTATATTGTTTGTGGCTATTGTGAAAGGGGTTGTTTCCCTTATTTCTTTCTCCGCCCATTTGTTTGTTGTATAAAGAAGGGCTTCTGATTTTTTTGAATTAATTTTGTAACCAGCCACCTTGCTGAAGGTGTGTATCAGCTGTAAGAGTTCTTGGGTGGAATTTTTGGGGTTGCTTATGTATACTATCATATCGTCTGCAAATAGGGATAATTTGACCTCTTTGTTTCCAATTTGTATCCCCTTGATCTCCTTTAGTTGTCTTATTGCTCTAGCAAGAACTTCAAGTACTATATTGAAGAGATATGGTGAAAGTGGGCATCCTTGTTTTGTTCCTGAGTTTAGAGGAAATGCTTCAAGTTTCTCTCCATTCAATTTGATGTTGATCACTGGCTTGTTGTATATTGCCTTTATTATTTCTAGGTACGGCCCTTGTATGCCCGTTCTCTCCAGAACTTTTAGCATGAAGGGGTGTTGGATTTTGTCAAATGCTTTTTCTGCATCTAGTCAGATTATCATGTGTTTTTTTTTCTTTCATGTTGCTTATATGGTGAATTACATTGATAGACTTTCATATGTTGAACCATCCCTGCATTCCTGGGATGAAGCCTACTTGATCATGGTGTATGATACTTTTGATGTGTTCTTGAATTTGGTTTGCTAGTATTTTATTAAGTATGTTTGCATCTATGTTCATGAGGGTGATTGGTCTGAAGTTCTCTTTCTTTGTTGGGTCTTTTTGTGGTTTAGGAGTCAGGGTGACTGTGGCCTCATAGAATGAGTTTGGCAATGTTCTTTCAGACTATTTGGTAAAAGAGTTTGAAGAGTATTGGTGTTAGCTCCTCTTTGAAGGTCCGGTAGAATTCCGTGCTAAAGCCATCTGGCCTTGGGCTTTTTTGGTTGGGAGATTTTTAATGACTGTTTCTATTTCCTTAGGGGTTATAGGGCTGTTTAATCTGTTAATCTGATCTTGATTTAGCTTTGGTAGGTGGAATCTATCAAGAAAATTGTCCATTTTGCTTAAGTTTTCAAATTTGGTGGAGTATAAATTTTTAAAGTAGGACCCAAATATTCTCTGGATTTCTTCAATGTCTGTTGTTATTTCACCCTTTTCGTGTCTGATTTTGTTGATTTGGGTTTTTTCCCTCTGCCTTTTAGTTAATTTGGCTAAGGGTCTGTCTATTTTGTTGATTTTCTCGAAGACCAACTCTTGGTTTCATTGATTCTTTGTAGAGTTCTTTTTGTTTCTAAGTTGTTTATTTCAGCACTAAGTTTGGTGATTTCCTGCCTTCTGTTTCTCTTGGGAGTGTTTGCTTCTATTTTTTCCAATTCACCCAGTTTACTTGTTAATTTGCTAATATGAGATGTCACAATTTTCTTTTTGAAGGCACTTAGTGCTATGAACTTTCCTCGTAGCACAGCTTTCATTGTGTCCCATAGGTTTGGGTATGTTGTGCCTTCGTTTTCATTGGATTTTAAGAAGTCTTTGATTTCCTTCTTTATTTCTTCCCTGACCCAGTGGTCCTCTAGTAAAGAGTTGTTCAATTTCCATGTGAGTGTAGACTTTCTGTTGATTCTTTTGCTATTGAAGTCCAGCTTTATTCCATGGTGGTCTGATAAGATACAGGGTTTTATTTCCATTTTCTTGTATCTGTTGAGGCTATCTTTGTGTCCAACTATATGGTCGATTTTTGAGACGGTTCCGTGAGGTGCTGAGAAGGTGTATTGTTTTGTGTTTGGGTGAAACATTCTGTAGCTATCTGTTAGGTCCATTTGGTTCAAGAGCTCTGTTAGACTCATTATTTCTCTGTTTGGCTTTTGGCTTGATGATCTGTCCATTGTTATGAGTGGTGTGTTGAAGTCTCCCACTACTAAAGTGTTGGGATCGATGTGTGATTTAAGTTTTAGAAGCATTTCTTTTACAAATGTAGGTGCCATTGTATTTGGTGCATAGATGTTCAATATTGAGATGTCCTCTTGATGAATAGTTCCTTTAGCGAGTATGTAATGCCCTTCTCTGTCTTTTTTTATTAACTTCAGTTGGAAGTCTATTTTGTTTGATATTAGGATGGCTACTCCAGCTTGCTTCCTGGGTCCATTTGCTTGGAAAACCTTTTCCCAGCCCTTTACTCTGAGATAGTGTCTATCTTTGATAGTGAGATGTGTTTCTTGTATGCAGCAAAAAGATGCTTCTTGTTTATGGATCCAGTCTGCAAGTCTGTGTCTTTTTATTGGCGAGTTGAGTCCATTGATGTTGATGGATATTAGTGACCAGTGGTTGTTATTTCCCATTATTTTGGTATAGGTGGTCGTCCTGTGCTTCTTTTGGTTTAGTTGCTGTGGAGATTTCTATTTCCTCTGTTTTCTTGGGTGTAGTTATCTTGTCTGGGCTGGAATTTTCCTTCTAGGATCTTCTGTAGGGCTGGGTTTGTGGGTAGATATTGTTTAAATTTGATTTTGTCATGGAATATCTTGTTTTCTCCATCTATGTTGATAGAGAATTTTGCTGGGTATAGTAGTCTGGCTGGGCACCTATGTTCTCTCAAGTTTCTGAGGAGAAGTGAGGTGTAATTCTGATGGGTCTGCCATTATACGTGACTTGAACTTTTTCTCTTACAGCTTTTAATATTCTTTCTTTGTTCTGTACATTTGGAGTTTCAATTATTATGTGGTGAGAGGAGTTTCTTTTCTGATCTAATCTGTTTGGTTTTCTGTAAGCCTCTTGGATTTTTATTGGCATCTCTTTCTTTAGGTTTGGGAAGTTTTCTTCTATGATTTTGTTCAAGATGTTTCCTGGACCTTGGAGTCGGGAGTCTTCTGTTTCCTCTATGCCTATAATTCTTAGGTTCTGTCTTTTCATTGAGTCCTTGATTTCTTGGATGTTGTGGGTGAGAGATTCTTTAGCTTTCTCATTTTCTTTGGATGTTGTAGTGATTTCTTCCATCGAAACTTCCATGCCTGAGATCCTGTCTTCCATCTCTTGTATCTTATTTTTGATACTCATATCTATAGTTCCTGTTCTCTTCCCTTGATTCTCCATTTCCATTTTTAACTCTGACTGTGTTTTCTTTATTGTTTCCATTTCCATTTTCATGTCTTGAATGGTTTTATTCGTTTTGTACATTTCCTGCTCCAGTTTGCTTGTCTTTGCCTGGAAGTCTTCCATTGCCCTGTCTTTTTCCTGTTGAAGTTGAGCCACCTTGTTTTGGAGTTCTCTAATGGTATTATCCATTGCTTTTGCTTGTGAAATTGTGGCTTCTTTGAATTCCTTCATAGATTTAAGTTCTTCTTGAAGGGACTCTATCACTTTCCATAATGTAGAATCATCATCGTTTTCATGTGTTTCAACTGTGGTGATGTGGTCAGGGTTGGATGAACTAACATAGTTGTCGTTTGTTGGAGTCATTCCCCCCCCCCCCCCCGCTTTCTGTTTTTTTCTGGGATCTTTGGCCATTTGGAAGTCCTTAGCTGTCTGCTCCCGTTGTCTTCTGGGCTTGGATCCAAAGGGGGTGCTTTGGTATAGCAGTTGAATTGCCTGACTCCACCCCTGTAAGGTGAGTCAGTTAGCACTGCCTCACAGGTGGAGACCTCACTAATCCCCGGGGTGGAGCTGTATATACTTAAGCTCTGGTTCCCTGCTGGAAGGGTCCATACTAGCAAAAAAGTCCGATAATAATAATAATAAAGACCTCACAGTTTGCCCAGGGTTGGACCCTGTGGTGGGTACCTTCACTGCCTTCACCCCCTGTAGTCTTGCCGCTCTCACAGGCCTGCTTATGTGTGTATGGAGCTGGCTCTGGAAACAGGCAAATGGCGTCACTGTTGACCAAGTTTCCGTACACCGCAGTGGATCGCAATCTGTGGCCGAAAGGGTACCCTGCAGTTCTATTTAGCTGCAGGATTATTTTTTTCCCAATGACTGTAAATCCAATAGGGAGGCCTGTCCAGCACCCCTCTGGGGGCGCACAGATATGTCTGGGCTTTCCAAATGCGGCTGTGGACCGCAGTCCACCGGGCTGACACCTGTGGAGCCCTCAGTGCCTGCTCGCCAGCAGAGCCTTGCGGTACCAGTGTGTCACTCCCACGGGTCTGCAACCCTTCGCTAAATAGCCAGTTTGCCTGTGCGGGACCTGGGGGGCCCAACAGGCTGGAGAGTATCCCTGTGTGGGGTCTGAATCTGCCTGCTGGGTATTAGAGTGGATCTTACCCTGGTGGGGGTTCCTGATTCCCGGATTCAGCAGTTTCCGTGCATGTCCGAGAGTGGGAGGGAGTGTCCTGGGCAGGGACTTTTAATGGTCTCTGGGTAACTGGATGAAACCCAGGTGAGTCTAGTCACTCAGATTTTTTTGTACAGCGTCTTATAATTTTTGTGGCTTTGTGACTGTTTTCCCCAAGATTAAAATGCGTCCGCGCAGGCCACCGCCATCTTGCATCCCCCCCTTTATTTTTTAGTGTGTTTGATGGGTGTAGGTGCTCTTTGCTTGTTTGTTACAGCGATCAAACCCAGGACCTTGAGCATGCGGGGAAAGACCTCTGCTGAGTTACACCTCCAGCCCTGTCAGTTAGGTCTTTGTTTTCTGAGACAGGACCTCACCATGTACCTGACCCTTCCCTAGAGCTTGTTGTCTCAAGTTGACTTCAAACTTGGAATTGTCCTGTCTTTACTGTTCAAGTGTTAGAGCAGGCACAAACCACATCACACCTAATTTTCACTTTTCACTCATTCTTTTAAAAAGCTTTCTCTGCCTCCTCCCTTCTTTTGAAATTTCTATAAGGATACATAATAGGTTTACCTTTTTTTGTCATTAGATGAATGTACTATTGAAGTTCTTGAGAAGTTTTTTGAGCTTAGTCATTGTTTCAGGGATAGATTATTTTTCTTAAAGGTGTGTATTTATTGAATTGCTTGTCTTGTCCACTTAACTCTTTTCCTAATGTCATTTAATTGTCTGTGT
This sequence comes from Lophiomys imhausi, assembly GCA_907164525.1. Classification (NCBI taxonomy): domain Eukaryota; kingdom Metazoa; phylum Chordata; class Mammalia; order Rodentia; family Muridae; genus Lophiomys; species Lophiomys imhausi. Next base: position 16,986,500 of record CAJQZJ010003646.1, read on the forward strand.
CCTTATAGTTTTCTCTGCTTTTTTTGTTTCATTTGTTTTTGGAGACAGGGTTTCTCTGTATAGCTCTGTCTGTCCTGGAGTGAACTCTGTAGATCAGGCTGGCTTTGAACTCAGAGATCCACTTGACTCTACTTCCTGAGTGCTAGGATTAAAGGTATGTACCACTACCACTGTGCTTCTTTTTCTTTTTGATAAGGTTTTGCTGTGTTCCCCAGACTTCCTCTGTTCCTTTAAGATGCTTTTTTTGTGGGCAGGCATGGTAGAGCCTTCCTTCCTTCCTTCTTCTTTCTTTCTGTTTTATAAGTCAAATCTTAATTTATTAAATTTTCCTTTTATTGAAAATAGCTTTTTTCCTCACATAATGTACCCTGATTACATTTTTTTCTTTCTGTACTCCTCCCACTTCCACCCTACCTGCTCTCTCATCTGGATCTACCCCCTTTCTGTCTTATTAGAAAACAAAAAGGCTTATAAGTGGCAATAATATATAATATACACAATATGATATGATATGATATGACAAAAACTAACACATTGGAATAGGACAAAACAAAGCAAACAGAAGGAAAAGAGCTCCCGAAAAGGAACAAGAAACAGATAAAGACACAGAGACCCACTTGTATTCACATGCAGGAATCCCATAAAAATACCATACTGGAAGTTATATATGCAATGGACTGATATGATAAAAAGAGAGAAAAAATATGAGCAGTCATCTACTGGGTTGCCTCATCTAGCCTTAATATGAGGGTTTTTGCCTAGTCTTATTGTAACTTGTTACTTGAGTTTCTGAAGGGAAAAGGAGGCTCAGTGGATCTCGGGGAGAGGGGATGTATTGTATGAGAGAATAAAGAAAAAGAAAAAAAAAGGTAAAATTAAAGAAAAAAAAAAAGAGCTAGGTGTGGTGCCTATGCCATTAATCCCAAGCACTTGCAAGGCAGTGACAGGTAGATCTCTTGCTAGTATGGTCTATAAAGTGAGTTCAAGGACAGCCAGGGCTACACAAGGAAACCTGTCTCAACCCCCCGCTCCCAAAGAAAATGAAAGAAAAAGCGCTGACATGACATTGTGAGACTAAGAACCTCCAAAGATACCTTTAAGTTCACTGTTTGGCCATCTATGCTGGGCTGGTAGCCTGCCCTTAAGTAGTTTGTTTCCCCAGTAAGACTCCCTCGGAGAATTTGCAAGTGATTTGTCAATTGCTAATAGTTTCTGGTTTAGGGATGGGGCATGTGTCCACTTCTCCTTTCAGTTCTCAGACCCCACATGGTGCAGAGCTGTGCATGCTGCCTCAGTCTCTGGGAGTTCATATTGTGTGGATCTTGTTGATTTAGAGGTGCTTGTTTCCTTGGTGTCCTCTATTCCCTCTGACTCTTACATTCTTTCTGTCTCCTCTTCTGCAGGGTTCCCTGAAACAGGGGAGGGATTGGATGGAGATATATCATTTAGGGCTGAATGTGTTCCAAAGTCTCTCATTCTCTACATAATGTTCAGCTGTAGGTCTCTGTATTTGTTCCTGTCTCCTGCAGGAGGAAGGTGCCTTGAAACCGAACTTTTAAATTATTATTTAACTCTTATTTATTACTAAA
>CAJQZJ010003646.1:16988098-17003785 GCA_907164525.1 Lophiomys imhausi
CGAATTAAAAGACTGTATCAGAAACCTATATATTCACTAAATCTAACATATTAATCTATCAGCCCCTTCAGTGCCTACCTTTAATTGCAGCAGAGGCAAGAAGGTTGCTCTGAGTTTGAGGCCAGCCTGTAGGGTTGGCTACATAGTGAGACATTGATTGTCTCAAAAAAAAAAAAAGAAAAGAAAAAAGGATGGTTTTCTTTGAGATAAGATCTCACTCTATAGCCTACAATAGTCTTAACTCTTTTTTTTTTAAGATTTATTTATTATTTTGTATACAGTATTCTGTCTGCAGGTATATCTGCAGGCCAGAAGAGGGCACCAGATTTCATTACGGATGGTTGTGAGCCACCATGTGGTTGCTGGGAATTGAACTCATGACCTCTGGAAGAGCAGCCAGTGCTCTTAACCGCTGAGCCATCTCTCCAGCCAATAGTCTTAACTCTTAAGAGTTTCTACTTTCTCTTGCTGGCATTACAAGAATGAGCCACCATGCTGAGCTAAAATGATTATTTTGGATCAGTAAGGCAGTTTGTAGGTCTCAATTTCTTTGATTTTTTTTTTTTTTGGTTTTTCAAGACAGGATTTCTCTCTGTATATCTGGCTGTTCTGAAACTCACTCTGTAGACCAGGCTGGCCTTGAACTCAAAGAGATCCACCCACCTCTGAATCCCAAGCACCAGAATTAAAGGAATGAGCCACACCACTTGGCTTCTTTTTCTTTTTGATAAGGTTTTGCTGTGTTCCCCAGACTATCTTGAACTCAATAGTCTTCCTGCCTTTGTTATCAGACTTAGAGTCACAGTTTGACCCCACAAGCCAGGTTCAGCCTCTTATTTTTAATATAACAATTAGACAAGCCAAATTAATGGTGAAAAGCAGAAAAAGAAGAATTACCCAATGTGGTCACGTTGAGAAGGGGTACGAAGAGCTCCATTGATCTATCTTCTGGGTCCTGACATAAGATGTAGATTTCGCCAGATCCAAGATAGTGGCAACCTGCATGGATGCATTTTGAATGTGGGGAAAACAGCTATAACACCACAGAGTTATAAGATGCTGAGCAAAAATCTGAGTGGCGCGACCCAGGGACCATTAAAAGTCCCTGGGCAAGACTCTCCTCTCTCGGACACTCAGAAAAACAGACCAGCAGAAACCGCAGAAGCTGCTGACTCTGGGAAGCAGAATCGTCACCAGGAGACGGACCAGGGTACGAGCCACTCAAATACCAAGCATAACCAGTGAGCAGCTCCGAACACTAGACAGGGGTACTCACCACCCTCCTGGGCTCCTAGATTCCACTCAGGCATTCCAACACCAAGAGGAAGATTAGCGGAGCTGCGGGAATGGATATATTCTCAGAGGAACCATTGTGGCCCTTGGCCACAGCAGTTTCTGAGCTGCAGGGCAGCAGCAGGACCACAGAGTGGCTGTGTTCTGGCTTCCCCAGAGGGGTGTTGGACATACAGGCCCCTCTATTGGATTTTCAGTCACTGGGAAGAACACTGCAGCTAGACAGAGCAGCGGGATACACTTCCGGCAGTGGGTTACGCTGCAGCACCACTGCAGTGTCCCGGGACTTGGAAGACAGTGGTTCTAATTACCAGTATCCAAGGACAGCTTCAGCACAGATGTAGGAGTGGTGAGATCAGAGCAGGCAGAAAGGTGTGTGGTTGGATTGGCTGGATTGGAAGGCAGCTTGGATCTCCACGGGGTCCAAGCCCTGGATGGTTGTGGGGTTAATATCGGACACCTTTGCTAGTGCTGGCTCCTCCGGTGGGAAACCAGATCTTCAGCATATATAGTTCCACCCCTGGAGCAGTGAGGTCTGGCCTGGGTGCACTGCTGAGTGACTAAAGGGCTTAGTGCTTAGGGCTGAGAGGCACAGAGGTGCCCTGGGGACCATCTAGACAGGCGCAAGTCCATCTGGGCCTGCCCAGCAGGGACAATAAAGAACTCAGTACTGGAAATATAGACACTGAAGGATGGGAGTCACCAGATAGAACACTGAGCGCATCCCACTGGGAATCTGTACTCCCTCCCTGTTGGATCCTTTCAGGACTCCAGCTGGCAGACCCAACCCCCAAACTTAGGACCTCCAGAGTCCATAGCATCTGTGCTTGGACACCCAGGAGCATCCCAGCAGAGCTGCTACATGCTGAATACCTAGACTACAACACAGAGAGCTCTGACTCAGGAGTAGTGAAACAATCCCGGGCCATTGCTCATTCATTGCCTGGAAGTGGGCTGTACCAGCTCACAGTGCTTCTGCCTATTAGATACACATTGATCCTGAGAACCCCCTGAGAGCAGCTTGGGATGACCACAAACTCGGTCTGACAAGTAAGCTGCAGGGAAGCTACAGCCCCAGCCAATAGTCTGTGGCCTGCCAACCTGCACCATCATCTATAAGACCAGTTGGATCCTAGGAACCTACAGGAACACATCCCATCACAACCCCTGTCCTGAGTCCCCAATTGAGACAAAACAGGAAGGGGTGAGCTTTGGGAGTCACACCGAGAACAAACCTCCACACGAGGCCCCATCCAGCCTGTGGAAAGCTACAGATCACCAAGCTATATGACTTCTACACCAAAGCGCCCTTCTTGGCACCAAGCGCTAGCAAAGGAGTCCGATATTAACCCCACAACCCGTCCAGGGCTTGGACCCGGTGGAGATCCAAGCAGCCTTCCAACCTGGCTACCCGCCTTTCTGCCTGCTCTTAATCTCACCGCTCCTACGTCTGTGCTGGAGATGGCCTATGGATGAAGGCCACTTGATCATGATGGATGATATTTTTGATGTGTTCTTGGATTCATCTTGCATGTATTTTATCGAGAATTTTGGCATCAGTGTTCATGAGGGAAATTAGTCTGTCATTCTTTTCTTTGGAAAGTGGTACCTGTCAAAAAACTGTTTATTTTATATTTTCCAATCTTGTGGAGTACAGGTTTTTGAAGTCTAATGATTCTTTGTATTTCCTCAATGTCTGTTGTTATGTCTTCCTTTTTGTTTCTCATTTTGTTAATTTAGACATTCTCTCCTGCCTTTTAGTTCATTTTGAGAAGAGTTTGTTAATCTTGTTGATATTCTCAAATAACCAATTCTTTGTTTTATTGATTTTTTTGTATTGTTCTCATTGTTTCTATTTTATAGATTTCAGCCCTCAGTTTATTTCTTTCCATCTATTCCTCTTAGGTGTGTTTACTTATTTTTGTTCTGAGCTTTCAAGTGTACTGTTAAGTTGCTAGTATGAGATCTCTCCAATTTCTTTATGAAGGCACTTAGTGCTATGAACTTTCATCTTAGCATTGTATTTATTGTGTCCCATAAATTTGGGCATGTTGTACCTTCATTTTCATCGAATTCTAGGAAATCTTTAACTTCTTTCCTTTTCTTTCTGCCTTGACCCAATAGTCCTTCAGAAGAGAATTGTTCAGTTTCCATGAGTTTGTAGGCTTTCTGTTGATTCTGTTGTTACTGAAATTCAGTTTTAATCTGTGGTGGTCTGATAGGACACAGGGATTATTTCAGTAATCTTGCATTTGTTGAGACTTGCCTTGTGACCAAGTATGTGATCAATTTGGAGAAAGTTCCTATGAAGTGCTGAGAAGAAGGTGTATTCTTTTGTGTTTGGACAAAATGTTCTGTAGATATCTGTTAGGTCCATTGGTTTATAAACATCTGTTAGTTCTATTATTTCTCTTACTAATTTTTGTCTGGATGCCTGTCCATTGATAAGAGTGGAGTTTTGAAATCTCGCATTATTAATGTGTGAGTTTCGATGTGTGATTTAAGTGTTAGTAATGTTTCTTTTACAAATGTGGGTGCCCTTGCGTTTGAGGCATAGATGTTAAGAATTGAGACATTTGGGGGGGGGTTGAGGGGGAGGAGGGTGGAAGGGTGGGACTGGAGAGGGGAGTAGGGAGGGGATTGTGATTGAGATGTAACTTGAAGAAATTAAAAATAAATTATTTAAAAAAACAACAACAACAACAAAAAAAGAATTGAGACATTATCTTGGTGGATTTTTTCTTTGATGAGTATGAAGTTTCCTTTCCCATCTCTTTTGATTAATTTTGGTTGGAAGTCTATTTTGGTAGATACTAGAATGGCTACACTAGCTTGCTTCTTTAGTCCATTTGCTTGGAAAATCTTTTTCTAACCCTTTACTCTGAGGTGATGTCTATCTTGGATGCTGTGGTATGTTTCTTGTATGCAGCTGAAGGATGGACCCTGTTTTTTGCATTCATTCTTTTAGTGTGTGTTTTTTTGTTAGGAAATTTAGTCTGTTGATATTGAGAGATATCAACAACCAATGATTGTTTATCCTGTTATTTTATTATTATTGTTGCTGTTGTGTGTAGGTATGCTCACTTCCCATCTTTTGATGTTTCTGGTGTGAGATTATTTATTTCCTGTGTTTTAATGGGTATAATTACCATAATGAATTTGGTATTTTTCTCTCCGGCTACATAATGAAACTTTTTACAGAAAGTAGGTAGGATCTCCAAAGGCTCATTATTATCCATTTTAAAACAGGTTCCAGTTGATTAGTAGCTTAGGGAACTAAAGAAAAACATTAGCAATCTGATGTTAATGTTCTGAAAAGGTCTCATCATTTTTAACAGTATAGCTCCATGGATGGGAGGAATTTCTTTGTTGGACTTTCATAATTCACTATCTCTATGAGTTGTTTATTGTTCTCATCCAGGGCACTGGCATGGGGCTGCCTTGTACTTCTATGTTCCCCGGGGGTTATCGCAAGCTATTCAGCCTGACCCAGGGCCAAGGGATAACAGAGCCATGCTCTGGCCTGCTGTGCCCATTGCTCAGTCTGGCTCCGGTTGCAGCAGCTGTTGTTGTCAGCTGTACTTGGCTGTTGAGAAGGCCCTGGATGAGCAACAGCTGATACTGGCTATTTTGAATGCATTAACTTTATATGTCTTTGATTATGTAAACATTTTAATAATATGTAAAGTTAAACAACACAGTTAATATGGTTCTGAAAGTCATATACGTAGGGTATCATTTTAAAATAATTGCTTGCAAAGCAGTTATTTAAAAGACTTTAACACAGTTACTTAAATGAATTTCAGCTTTGCTAAGGTAATTTACTAAGTAGCTCAAGTCTGAAACATTAAAACAAAAGAAAATCTTGTCTTTTTTGGTTTTTCAAGATAAGGTTTCTCTGTGTAGCCCTGGCTTCTCTGGAACTCACTAGGTAGACCAGGCTGGCCTGGAACTGATAGATGCATCTGCCTCTGCCTCCTGAGTGCTAAATTAAAGGCATGTACCACCACTGTTGGCCAAAATCCTGTCTTTTAAGTTAAATGCAAACTGTCATTAGAGCAGAACAGTATTCATACTTAAGTTTTAAAATGTCATAAGATGGCATGTAACTATTTAGGGGCACAAACTGCCTTATATTTTTCTCAGGTTTCTAACAGACAATTTTAAAATAACCATCCAGATTTTCAGAGCCAAGAAACTGAACAGTCAACTTTCTCAGCATCCTCATGATTCTGAACTATTGGTAACATGGTTAGTGGATGACTAGAAAAGAAGACCCAGTTTTTGAATTTATTTTGGGCATCTGTTACTTACATTTTGGATTCTTGAAAGCTCGACTTAATCTAATTTTTAAACTCATGAGTATTTTTAAGACTTACAAATATCAAAATGTTAAAAGGGAGCCCGTGCTTATGTGGGCATGGGGTGGAGGGGGTCAGGGGAGGATGAATGGATGGCAAAAGCTGTCCAAGATGCCCAGACCTTCCAGGGGCCACTATGAAGAATGACTGTGTGATGAAGAGATGGTAAGATGGAAGAGAGGAGTGGTTCGTGTGCTGTGGAGAGATGCCAAGTGGGAGTCGTGAGGGCAGTGACAGGTGTGAGAGTGGGTTGTGGTTGGCAGTGGAACATGTCTTTCCCAGTGCAGTCAGCAAGGTGGAGCTTGTGCAGACACAGACTCAGTCACCTCTCTCCCCAAAACCCAGCCTGGCTGCAGGATCGCCCAGTCTCTGGGCAGTGACAGGCCCAAGATGAGGAATGGTGTGCTTCCTGCACTAGACCTCCTTGGAGGACTGCTGTGGTCAGTGATTCCTTGGAGGGGTTTGTGTGGGTCTGTGGTCCTGATTTAGCCCGAGACTGGGTTGATGGTCCTAGACCCATGTAATACCATGTAGTTGTCCGTGGTCTGTGTGGTGGCCTGAGGGCTTGTTGATGTCTGTGGGCCATGCTTCTATGGAGCATTGTCTGGGTCTATGGTCCTACTGCAGCTGGGGTGTGTGTTGATGTCCATGGCCCATGTTACCACTCAAGGCCATGTTGATGTCTGTGGTCTGTGCCAGTGGACTGTGTTGCCTTGGCAGTGGGGGCCTCGGGTGGGAGACATGCTGATATGGGTGGCCTGTGTCACCTGGACTTGTTGTGGTTGTTGTTGTTTTGTTGCAGAGGAGGCTACAAGGGTTGGGGGTTGTGGATATGGAAGGACTGGAAAGTGAGTGTGTTGGGGTGTAGGATTCTAAATTTCCAAAGAATTAACAAAAATATTATATTGAACAAATGTTTAAAAAAGCTATTTTTTCCTGTGACAATAACCAGATGAAGTTTGTAATTGAATAATATTTTAAAAGTAGTTTAGCAAAAGGAAAACTTGCAAAGCTGGTTGAAAAGTCAACTTATAATTTCTACTGAAATCTCTTAAATCAAATATACAGTGAAATAAGAATTCAAGATATACAAGTATAGAAACATTTCCAAGCCGATTAACAGGTCAAAATAGTTAAATGTCAAGTCTTAGGGATGAGTGATTGAAAAGAAGATAGAATAAACTGCAGAGACAGATTTACAGAAATTGGATTTTGTGAAAGTTTTTGCTTTGTTTTTCCTAAGATACTTCATACCTAGCTATGTAAAGTTGAACTGGACAGTGCATTCAATTCTAGTCATTAGGACATTCCTTTAAATGAGACTAGGCAAAAAGGAAGGAGGGGTGGACTGCAACTGTTTCTTAGCAGTATCTATGGTTCTGTTTAAATGGATAACAGATGAATTTAAGTTAAAACTGTAGATTTTAAAATCAAAGTAAAATACACAGGTTGATGGAGATAAATGCTAATTCTAGAAGTCTTTTTAATCATTAAAAATATTAGTTCCCTTTTAGAGAGAGTTTACATATAACTCATCTAAAACCATAAGCACAGAATCCTTACAGAAGGGAGAAGACAGTGTTGCAATTTTAAATATGTAAAATAGCAGTCTATTGCAATACCAGTTTTTCCAACAAGTTTCATATACGAAGAAAATGTAACTATTTGAACAAAGGGGATTATGAAGGAACTGCTCAGGTAAAGGTGGGGAGGGTTGCTGCTCTAATGCCTTGTATTACAAAAATGTTTTTTTTATTAAAAAGCAAACATGAAAAAACAAGCTCTTAAGTTCAGTTGATGTTAAAGCTGTTATATGCTGCTGACAGCAGTTAATATGCATATGTAAAACAAAAAGTGAACAAAATCTTCAGTAGCATTTTCTTCATATTGCATCTGTCAGAGTTACATAGTATATCTTATTATAAGATCATTCTGTCTGAAAATGTAAATACTGAGTTTAATAGTCCAAAAAAGAGAGAGAGAGACCCTAAATTCAGTGTGTTTTTGTGAACTACACTGGTTTTCTTTTTTCTCTCAACAACTGCCAACATGTTTAGCCTATCTGTTCCATTTCCTTTTTCTTTTGGACCCAAACCAAGAATCATACCCCTAGACTAATGAGCCAGCTTGTTTCCCTTTCTCAAACTCTAACATGGTCTTTGAGTCTCCTAAGTTTGTTTTCAAATTACCCCACCAAGAAGAATAAGAACCACCCATCATTGTCTTCTATTTTCTGTAAGAAAAATTTGACTGGTCCAGGGTTTAGGCCTTCTCTTTTCCCAGCATGAGATTCCTGGGGAATTCCAGTTTCTTGAGGTCCATTGTCTCAGCAGTCTAATAGAGAGAGGGACACAGGTGTCTCTTTAGAATGTCTTCATCTATGTCCGGCCTATCACACTTCTACCTCCTGAGTGTGTGTGTGTTACATATCTCGTTTGTTTATTTAGTCAGACAGTGATGTTTTATTTTGTTCCTTTGGTGGCAGTTTTATGTTTTCCTGATTATTTGTGATCTTCTTTTTTTAGCGTTGGCACCTGAATTTGAAGAAATAAGCATTTCTTCCTCTAGTCTTTACATGTTTGCTATGTCACAGTAACACTGTCAGTTTCTCTGTGTAGAGAGTTTGGGGTGGGCTGTTGGGCGGGTTCTGCAGGTGGCCTTGATGGTGGAACTCTTGGATTCTTGGATGGCCTGGTTTTGTACTTTGATTAGCATGAGGGGAAAATCTTTTTTCAGAGGTTGGCCTGATGCCTAAGTTCTCAGGTGTGGGCTTCGAGCCTGGTACTGATCTTCAGCCATATTCCTTAGAGACTGACTTAGTGCTAGGATCATCTCTTAGGTTTTTGAAGGCTAGCCTAGCATGAAAAGGGTCATGAGGGCTGGTATGGAAGTTGGGCCAGCTTGTCATCTACAGTAGTGTGCAGCAGCTAACCTGTCATAGTAGATCTTGAGTTCCATCCACAGATGCTGTTCTGATTTTGGGACTGAGTTCTTAGTCTGTTGGTTGGCCAGTCTGTTAACCAGAATTACTAACACATGTTTGCTCAGAAAGAGTATGTGAGTGGGGCGGTGGTAGCACACGCCTTTGATCCCAGCACTCGGGAGGCAGAGGCAGGCGGATCTCTGTGAGTTCGAGGACAGGCCAGCCTGGTCTACAAAGTGAGTCCAGGGCAGCCAGGACTGTTACACAGAGAGACCCTGTCTCGAAAAACCAAAAGAAAAAAAAAAAAAGAAAGAGTATGTGAACCTGGGCCATGCAGAGGGACAGGAAGAGTTTTCATACATGAAATGTTTTTATATAGGAACTTGTGCACACCATTCAGGAATAATAATTTTGTCACAATGTATGTAACTTTCTGACTTACTTAATGTTATTAATTTGCACAATATATTAGCTGTGTTAAAGAGGCTTATACATTAAAACAGGAACTATTAAATAATGGAGAGTTTATATTGAAAATTCAGTGCTTAATTCAGTGTCTGACTATAAGTATTTAAAGAATACTGATGTATTTAATCTTTGTTTTTCTAGTGATATGCAGCTTTCGAGGATCTGTCCCTCAAGGACTGGTCTTAGAAATAGGAGAAACGGTTCAGATTCTTGAAAAATGTGAAGGTAAGTGTGGGCCTATAAAACACATAAATAGTGATTAATAACCATTACAATTATGCTAATAAATTTTAAGCAGTACTTGTGAAGCTATTATTAACCATAAAATCTTCCCTAATTTATATTCAACATAAAGGTATAAATTTTTGACTTTAATGTAGTAGCAGACATTTCTGGCCATCAGAATACTAATTTTACATATTATGTCAAATTATCATTTTTTACTTATACTTATCTGCATTTGAGTGAGTTGTTATTGGTTCATCTTTGTTTTTCTGTCAGATTGACTAGACATCTTTAGCTGTAATAAGACCAAATATATGCTCCAGTGAAGTCTGATTCCACTACTATCCTTATCTCTTACTTATGTTTCACTTTTACATTTATGCATTCTGAAAATATATTCTTAAAAATTCTGCGATAAAATGAAGTTAGAAATTATAGAGAATCAAAACATTACCAAAAAATTAGGGTACTGGGAAGATAACTCATGTGTAAAAGTACTTACTGTCCACACAGGAGGATCTGAGTTTGGATCCTCAGCACCATGCCTGTAACCCTAGCACTGGGTCACAGACATGCAGATCACTGGAGCCAGCCAGATTAGCTGAATAGCTGAGCTTCAGGGTCAGTGAGAGACTCTGTGTCAAAAAATAAGGTGGTGGGGCTGCAGATATGGCTCAGTAGTTAAGAACACGCACTAAGCTTTTAGAGGACTCAAGTTTATTCCCAGTACCCACATTAGGAGGCTCATGTAACTCTAGATTTAGGGGGGCACCTGCATTCACATGCATATATCCACAGACATACAAGTAAGAAAAGAAAAGGTGATTGAAGACAACACCCTACATCAACTCTAGCCTCCACATGCATGCTCATACGGTACATAAACCACTTGTACCAGTGCACCTTCATGAACATTTGCACACATACATGAATGCACCCACATGTCATATACACAAATATACATTTAAAAGCAAGCAAACAGAAAACTAAATATATAAGAATAAAATTGATGTCATGAGAAATAATCTCAGCAGCCTATCTATTCATTTGGCATGACCAGAAGTCACTTTAAATAATATAAGGAGAGGAACTGTTGGTTGTGGGCATGTGGAAATGACACTCTGATCCAGTTGGGTTGTTATTATGAAGGTTTGTAAATGTAACCTAATATGACTCTGGAAATACACAAGTTTTCTAAAATTTTTTAAAATTTATTTTTTAATGTTTATTTATTACTTCAAGTTGTGTCTCCATCCCAGTGCCCTCTTTCTACGCCACTTGGTCCCACCCTCCAGCCCTCTCCCCCCTCTCCCACCTATCCTACTCCTCTGGTATGGGGTGTCTCTACATATCAGCTCCCCCCCCACCCCAGTTCAGTAGTCATATGAGGGCTAAGAACTTCCTCATGCACTGGGTGCCTACATGGCAGCACCACTATAGCAAAATGTCCCACTAACAGGTAACAAAGTCTATGTTCCTGTTCCTTTCGGTCTGTTGATTGTAGGATAGTTATCCTGTACTACATGGCTAAAATCCAATCATAAGTGAATAGATGCCATGTGTATCCTTCTGAGTCTGGGTTAGCTCACTCAGGATGCGCTTTTCTAGTTCCATCCATTTGGCTGCAAATTGCATGATTTCCTTGTTTCTGATAGCTGAGTAGTTTTCCATTGTGTAGATGTACCACAATTTTTTTATTCATTCCTCAGTTGAGGGACATCTGGGTTGTTTCCAGTTTCTAGCTATTACAAATAAGATTACCATGAACATAGATGAGGAGATATCCTTGTGGTTTGGTGAGAAAACTTTTGGATGTGTACTCAGAAGTAGTATGGCTGGGTCTTGAGGTAGAGCTATTCCAAATTTTCTAAGAATCACCAGACTGATTTCCATAGTGGTTGTACAAGTTTGCACTCCCACCAGCATGTGTTATCACTTGAGCTTTTGATCTTAGCCATTCTGACAGGTGTGAGATGGAATCTCAGAGTCATCTTGAGTTGCATTTCTCTGATGATTAAGGATGTTGAGCATTTCTTCAAGTGTCTCTCAGCCATTAGAGATTCCTCCTTTGTGAATTCTCGGTTTAGCTCTGTTCCCCATTTTTTTATTGGATTATTTGGTCTCTTGATGTTTCGTTTCTTGAGTTTTTTATAAATTACGGATATTACCCCTCTGTTGGAAATGGGGTTGGTAAAGATCTTTTCCCAGTCTGTAGGTAGCCATTTTGTTCAAATGACAGTGTCTTTTGCTTTACAGAAGCTTTTCAGTTTCATGAGGTCCCATTTATTGACTGTTAGTCTTACTTAGAGCCTGAGCTGTTGGTGTTCTGTTCAGGAAATTGTCACCTGTGCCAATGAGATCGAGGCTTTTCACCACTTTCTCTTTTATTAGATTTAGTGTGTTGGGCTTTATGTTAAGGCCTTTGATCCACTTGCACTTAAGTTTTGTGCACAGTGATAAGTATGGGTCTAATTTCATTCTTTTACATGTCGACATCCAGTTAGACCAGCACCATTTGTTGAAGATGCTGTCCTGTTTCCATTGTGCTGTTTTGGCTTCTTTGTTTAAAAAGCTTATGTATATAAATGTCTTGCCTGCCTGTGCCCCAAATATCCTCAAAGTCAGAAGAAGGCATTGAATCCCTTGAAACTGGAGTTATAGATAATTGTGAGCCACCATGTGGGTATTGGGAACTAAATCTAGATCTTCTACAATAGCAACAAGTGCTCTTCATTGCAGAGCCATTTCTTTCTCCAGCCCCTGAAACATACGAGTTTAGTAGTATACTGTGCTGGAAAATTATCTCCAGTGCAGTGCTTATTTTAAGTTTTTCTAAGAAGTGTAAGTCGACATTTTTCGTGATAAAAACTACAAAAGAAAAATAGAAGGTAATTTTTTTCTATTATATGTAGTTATTTAATGTGATCAAAATATAGTTTTTGAAAAAAATTTAAAAAGATAAATTATAGAACTAAATTAAACAGAACAAACCAAGAAGTATGAAATACAGTGGAGAAAGGTCTAAGAGGAAGCTTTATAGGTTTTAAAGTGCTTCATTAACAGCAACAACAAAAAGCCAAGCCGTATCAACTAAATGTATTCTCAGGTCTTACAAAAAACAAGACCCAGAATAAATGCAAGAGAAAAAATAGGGGGCTGAAAAGATGGGTCTGTAGTTAAGAACATTTACTGCTCTTGCAGAGGATCCAAGTTAAATTTCTCTCTCTCTATCTCTCTGAAAGTATAAAGTTTGCACATGATAAAACTTACCTGGATTTAGATGAAATTTCATAGTTAGAGTGTGTTTTAATGGAAGTTCTGCCCCCCTCCTCCAACACATTCAAGGCATTTGGGTGTCATCCCTAGTACCATCCAGAAGAAAATAAATAGTGACAACTATGTCATAAAAACAAGCAAGATATGGAAATAGAGTAATAAGTAATTTAGAACAAAAACATTTATAACACCAATAAGAATAGCAAAGAAAGGGACAAAATAATCATGAACCAAAATAGTAATATAAGATGAAATATTTAAAAAAAAACCAGTAAAAAATAAAAAGAGGGGAATTAGAAGGAAGATGAGAAGAGAGAGATCTGTTTGAAGAATAAGGGAAAAAGAAAAAAGTAAAAAAAGAAGAAAAGAGAAAAGAAAAACAAGAAAAATGCACATCTATGTATTCAAGCTAAGCAGGTATAGCAAAAAAAAACTTAGTAAAAATAAAATTATACGAAATAAAGTAAAAGTCTTCTGTCTGCCAGGGAGTTAGTTATATAGGAAAGAATGGATTTTCTCAACTTGTGCTAAGCAGATGATCTTTCAGTGACTTTTAGCTATGTGCCTCTTGCAGAGAACCTAGGCTGTGGATGGCTTTCTTTCCTTAGTGCTTAACACTGTGACTTGTGTTTTAGTTACTTTTCTTGTTGCTGTGATAAAATACTTGAGAAACCAGTCTCAGGGAGAAGAGTTTATGTTGGCTCACAGTTCGAGGGGACAGTCCATCATTGAGGGGAAGCCATGCTCTAGGTACATGAGGCACCTGGTCATATTGTGTTTCGGCCAGGAAGCCCAGAGATCAGTGCTCTGTTGGCTTTCTTCTTTTAATTTAGTCCAAGACCCTATAGAATGATTCTACCAACATTTAGGGTGTGTCCTCATTCTTTACTCCTTTTTGGAGATGTTCTCATAGACATACAAACAGGTCTGTTTCCATGGTGATTTTAAATTCAATCAAATTGGCAGTGAAGATTAATTATCACATTGCAATGGTTTGTTACTAGAGCCATGTATGACATTTCTTAGTTATTTTGTAAATAGGAGATAGTGAACTCCCTCACCTCCAGCAATTTACCTGAGGTTTTTGTTTTTAACCCAACTGTCCCTGGCACCTTTTGTGATGCCTGCTGGGGACAAATAAGGTGATGCTATGGTGGTAACCACTTTCCACAGTGAAATGGGGAGGGCAGCATAATGGCAACTCCTTTGCACACCACTACTCCATAGTCTCTGGTGTTCCTAGATTTAACTACTGCACTTAATCACATCTGATCACTTGTTGCTTTACTGCCCAACTCCTACAACTGTTTTCCCTAGTTTATAGTCTGTAAGTGAAAACAACCTTTGTTTCTTTATGTACCACATACTTTGTTTCTTTCTCTTACTCTCACAAACACATATACAAAGTGTGTGTGTGTGTGTGTGTGTGTGTGTGTATGTATGTGTGTGTAAAAGATGTCTTCCTGCTATCTACACTATAAGATATTTTGGGAAGAGAAGAGAATTTCCTCAATCTGGAATGACACACAGATTCCAGGCTTATTATCTTTTTAGATTGATTCCTGATTTATAAGCTATTTTGACTTTGATTTGTCATGTACTTTGACTGTAAGCTTTCGCTTGATTCTAGTTTCTTCTCAACACTCTATTTAACACCTCTGCCTTCTAATTCTCTTAGTATTTTTGTACTTAGTTATGTGTTCTTGTTTTAAAATTGATGCTGACTGTTCTATAAGAATGTTTCTTTCACTGTCAAGCTGGAGAGAATAAATCTTTTTTTTTCTTTTCTGAATTATATTGTAGATACAGTTTCACACAAATTTAATAGTCTTTTAAAAAGTAACATTGAAGAAATGATTCCTTAAGTAAGCCAATGTTTAAAAAGTTCTTTTATGGCTGGGTGTGGTGGCACATGCCTTTAATTCCAGCACTTGGGAGTCAGAGGCAGGCAGATCTCTGAATTTGATACCAGCCTGGTCTACAAGAGTGAGTTCCAGGACATTCAGGGATAAACAGAGAAACCCTTTCTTGAACCCTGCTCCCCCAAAAGTCTTTTATCCAGAGAGATCTAAGCATTATAAATATTGATGAATTCTTTTCCTTTTTCTTTGAGCCCAGTAAACCAAATGTTGGCATGATTATTTTGTTTGCAGAGAGAAAAAATAGTGAGTTCAATTTGTTTTTCTCAGAGTATATCAGTTAGTGAGCAGACAAGGTCACTCAAAGTTTACTCACGTAGAAACTTTATGGTTTCCTTTAGAGGTTTTTTTTCATTCATGTATATCCTGCTAATTTTCCATTTGTTTAATTCCGGTTTTTGTTTTCTTTCTTGCCTTACTGTAATGTTCATGCAACAATCAGTAGCAGAAAAAGAGTTAACTGTCTGGGTTATATATAGAAATGAAAGAAACAACTTTATAACTGCTAATGTTATAAAAGCTAGATGATACCAGAGAAATATGGGTAGATACCATTTTCATTGGGTTCCACTGTACTTTGTGGTAAATATTCCCTGCACAACTTTTTAATAAAAAGAAAAATACTTGTAGCTGTAAAACTTTGCTTTTATTAATATAGGAAATTATTTTATGTGTAGAGATCATGGAATTTGAAGTCAGAATATCTCAAGTATGTTTGTGTAATTAATCTCTAAACACTTAAAACTATAGCTTTGAAAAAATTTCCATTCTTACAAATTAAATATTTCCATTATTACATATTAAGTATTTGTAATTTCCATTATTATTACAAGTTAAGTATTTTAGTTATTTTTAGAAATTACAAATTAATAGGTAAAAGCAATTAAGTTTAATAGATTTTATTTTTTCCTGTACTTATATTCTAGGCAACACTAGAGGTATGATAGATTCTGAAACATTACTATGTATGTTTTCTAGTTGAGAAAATTAAAATATTAGGAAACTGAGGAAATATGAGTGGTTTGTGGCAGGATAAGGACTAAGATTCTTCTGTCTGTTCTTCATATTAAACTGTTTGAAATTCACTGGATGATTAGTTTTAAAAAGACTACTAATGGTTTCAAACACTGATCTCTTCACATCTGTTTCTTTTGTTTTGCCTTCCTGCAAAATTTACACACACACACACACACACACACACACACACACACACACACACACA
>CAJQZJ010003646.1:17003795-17096369 GCA_907164525.1 Lophiomys imhausi
ACACACACACACACACACACACACACACACACACACACACACACACACACACTTTGTATATGTGTTTGTGAGAGTGAGAGAAAGAGACAAAGTATGTGGTACATAAAGAAACAAAGGTTGTTTTCACTTACAGACTATAAACTAGGGAAAACAGTTGTAGGAGTTGGGCAGTAAAGCAACAAGTGATCAGATGTGATTAAGTGCAGATGCACATACAATCCTATGCAAACTTTTTAATTTTCTGATCCTCATTATTCAAAATCTTACAAAATGAGGTAAAATTGCCCTCTGCCGAGGTGGTTGTGCATGTATGTAAAAAGCATGCAGGTTACTCTGAATATTTAATGAGTCTGAATTTTAGGTTAGAGGCAGGCAGATTGGTGTTAGGATCTTGTTGGTTTAGATGTAATCCTATGGTTTTGTAGGTAAGTTCCACCCTTCCACCCTTAGACTTAACAGTTCAAGGTGGCTGTGGAAGTCCATGTATTACAGGTGAATGGAAATGTATTCTGTATCATAATAACTCTTCAGCTTCTTTGACTCAGGTTTCCTGCCCTTGGTTGTCATGTTGTAGAATCTAGTTTTATAGCAAGATGGGCAGTTACAGAGCTAAAACCTGAGATGATCTTATTGTAGTTACTCATTGCTATCAGCTTTCATGTTTGCCTCACCGTGAACTTTAGCAAAATTGGGTATGGAGGCAAAATACAACCTTTAAGAGATCTTAGATCTTGAGATCCATGTCTAAAGTCTACTGGGTTGTTTGGAACTTGTTTTTTTCCCTTTAGGTTGCTTTAATTAAGTATATTTGTCAGATATGATTTTATAATTTGACAGTTTGAAACCATGGTCCTCTGTCAATTTTCATTTGTGTATATGCTACATAAATTTAAATTAGTAATAGGCTATGGTTCCCATAAAAAGGAGTTCCAGGATGTGAAGTTTTATGTAGCTTGTGTTTAGTTTTCCTGAACTTTGAAGTTAGCCTCTGGTGGGCAGATGCTGGTGGGCAGACGAGGGTTTTCATTTGTTTTGTAGTTTTGTGTGTTAGATTTGAAATCAAATTTATTAGAGTTTCAAAATGACATTGATAATCTCTCATGTATCTCATGGGAATTGACGAATGGCTCCTGGCAACTCAACCTGATAGATATTTTTTATGTTAGAAGTCTTAACTAGTCAACCCTGTCTGGAAACCCCTCACTCCCCCCCCCCCCCAAAAAAAAACAAGCCTTAGCTAGTCACTGTTCTTTTGTCTTGTAATTTCACTGGATACAGCTTTGACCTTGTGGAGATGATAGTGAAGTGTGTCTTGAGAAAGCAGAGTTCTGTATAAAGCTTCACCGTGGATTATCTAGGGTGATGAGCATGACCTTGCTAGTCCTCAACTTTTCTTCCTGTAAGAGAATTAAAATGGGTACTCAGAATGATTCTGGGATGTGTGGGGCTGCTTCCAGAGCAGCTTAACTGGGGGAGGAAGACTCACCCTGAGTGTGAATGGCATCATTCCATGGTAGTTTTATTCACATTTGTTTAGGGTGCTCTAGAATAACTAATTTCTTCCAAATAATGACTCATTTGGAAGAAAAATTTCAGATTTTGAATGCACATTTAGTTATTGCTGATTATCAACTTTTATAGTTATAGGTCATAAATAGTATTAAATTATGTGCATAAATATGCAAGATTATTTAGGCTTTTCAGTGAAAATAATGGAAAGATAATTTTGAAAGTCAGCTTTTTGAATAATTATGTTCCCACTTTTGAGGGCTGAATTTTGCTAAAAGTTTCTTAGTTTTATAATTGATTGGCACTTTATTTCTTGCCTATTATTAGTTATATAATTGGAAAAGAGAACAAGAATTTGAAGGCTATGCATATTTTTATTGATATACCAAATTAAGAAAATATTTTTTAAAGGTTGTAGATATTATTTTTGGCCCTCAAATTCACAGTTGGTTTTTTACATGATTTTTAGCATGTGTACTCAGTCTAGTCTGTCCTTCACAAAGAAACACTGAACATTCTTTTTATTATTATTTGTGTGTACAGGCATGTGTGCCATGGTGCATGTGGAGGTCAGAAGACAATGTTGTGCAATTGGTTCTTTCTTTTCATCTTTATATGGTGCTGATGATTGACTCAGGTCACCAGACTTGTGCAGCAAATGTTCTCACTCATTACCAGCCTGGATGACTTTTCAAGAAATTTAAATCAGACTAATTTAAATTATGGGATGGAGAAGAGAGAGTACTTGTTTTTTTATGTATTTTTTGCTTGTCTGTGATCTCTCCTACATGGGTACATTTTTTATTGTAGTTAAGGGTCAAGAAGTTTGAATTGCTTTACTTTTGTCAATGAAAAATATGTGATACCTTTAAAATAAAAGACTTGAAACTTCTGTCAAATGGTGTACCACCTTGAGCTGCATTTGGTACTTTTGATCTTACTCGCTTGGTTTGCACCTGGCTTGGCTGCTGATTGTTGACTGCCACGTGGCCTGGTCTGCATAGAGGCACTATTCTTTGACTTAACCCTGCTCACATTGTTCTGCAGCCTCTCTGTCAGCAGCAATTGTAGTGGCACATTTTGCCTCTATGGAATAGTATGGTTTCACTTGCATTGGGTGACTAACAAGTTCATTTTACAGTCTCAACAATTTGCATATTTACTAAAGTGATATTAGTCAGTGTTGGAGATAATAGATGGTAAAACTTATAGCACAGCATGTGGCACAAATCTAACTCATCACAACCTTTTTTATTAATAAGTTTATTTATTTATTCATTTTACATTTGATTGTAGGCCCTTCCCTCCCTACCCAGAGTCCCACCCTCTCTTCCTTTTCCCCCATCTCCCCTCCTCTTCTCCTCAGAAAAGGGGACCCTCCTCAGCCCCCATACCATCCCACCCCAGCACATCAAGTCACATCAGGGCTGAGCGCCTCCTGTTCCACTGAGGCCAGGCACTGCAGCCCTGTTAGAGGAAGTGATAGAAAAGCAGGCATCAGAGTCTATGTCAGGGACAGCCCCCACTCTACTTGCTAGGGGACTCACATGATGGCCAAGCTGCCCATTGGTTACATATGTGTAGGGGGTCTAGGTCAAGTTCATGTGTGCTCTTTGGTGCTTCAGACTCTGTGAGCCCCTATGGGCCTAGGTTAATTGACTCTGTTGGTCTCTCTTGTGGAGTTCTTGTCCCTTCTGAGTCCATCTATCCTTTACTCCTCTCTTTCACAAGACACCCCGTGCTCCACCTAATGTTTGACAGTGAATCTCAGCATCTGCTTGGGTCTTCTGCTGCATGGAGCTTCTCAGAGGACAGTTATGCTATGCTCCTGTTTGTAAGCTTAGCAGAGTATCGTTAATAATGACAGGGGTTGGTTCTTTCCCTTGGGGTAGGTCTCAAGTTGGGCCATTCAGTGGTTGGACATTCCCTTAATCTCTGCTCTATCTTTACCCCATACCTCTTGTATTCAGGGTAACTTTTGGGTTGATGGTTTTGTGAGTGGGTTGGTAGTTCCCTCCCTCCACTAGAAGTCCTACCTAGCTAGAGGGAGGCATCTTCAGTGTCCATATCCTCCACTGCTAGAGTCTTAGCTAGAGTCACACTCATATCCTTTCAGGGGCCTACCTTGTCTCCAGTCTCCAGCTTGTCTCAGAGATGTCCCCCCTCTCCATTTCCCATCTCTCTCTCAACCCTCTCGCCACCTTCCCTACAACTGATTACCTCCCTCCTTTTCCTCCTCTCTCCCTCTCCTACCCAGTTCCCTTCCTTCATCCACTTTGGCTGTCTATTCTGACTCCCCTTCTGAGTCAGAATCAGGCATTCACCCTTGGACTCTCCTAATTTCTTAGCTTCGTTGGGTCTGTGGGTTGTAATATGGTTATCCTGTACTATATGGCTAATATCTGCTTATAAGTGAATACATACCATGTGTTTCTTTCTGGGTTTGGGTTACCTCACTCAGGATGATCTTTTCTAGTTCCATCCATTTGCTTCAAATTATATGATTTCCTTGTTTTTAATAGATGAGTAGTATTCCATTGTAAAAATGTACCACAGTTTCTTTATCCGTTATTCAGTTGAAGGACATCTGGGTTGTTTACAGTTTCTGGCTATTATGAATATGGCTGCCTTATTACAAGTAAGAACATAGTTGAGCCAATGTCCTTTTGGTTTGGTAGAGAATCTTTTTGGTATATGCCTAGGAGTGGGATAGCTTGGTCTTGAGGTAGAACTATTTCCAACTTTCTGAGATATCACCTGATTGATTTCCAAAGTAGTTGTACAAGTTTGCACTCTCACCAGCAATGGAGGAGTGTTTCTCTTTCTCCACATCCTTGCTGGCATGTGCTGTCACCTGAGTTTTTGATCTTAGCCATTCTGACAGGTGTAAGATGGAATCTGAGTAATTTTGATTTGCATTTCCCTGATGACTAAGGATGTTGAACATTTCTTCAAGTGCCTCTCAGCTATAAGAGATTCCTCTGTTTTGGACTCTCGATTTAGCTCTGCACCCCATTTTTCATTGAATTATTTGATTTATTGATGTTTAATTTCCCTTTAGTTCTTTATATATTT
Source organism: Lophiomys imhausi (assembly GCA_907164525.1). Taxonomy (NCBI): domain Eukaryota; kingdom Metazoa; phylum Chordata; class Mammalia; order Rodentia; family Muridae; genus Lophiomys; species Lophiomys imhausi. The sequence goes on from CAJQZJ010003646.1 coordinate 17,008,380, forward strand.
TGAATATTAGCTCTCTCTCAGATGTAGGGTTGGTGAAATCTTTTTCCCAATTTATAGGCAGGTGTTTTGCTCCATTGACAGTGTCCTTTGCCTTTCAGTTTCATAAGGTCTCATTTATTAATTGCTAATCTTAGTACCTGAGCTATTGGTGTTCTGTTCAGAAAGTTGTCTCCTACACCAATAAGTTCTAAGCTTTTCCCCATTTTCTCTTCTATTAGACTTAGCGTGTTCAGTTTTATGTTGAGGTCTTTGGTCCACTTGAACTTCAGTTTTGTGCAGGGTGATAAATAGGGTCTATTTGCATTTTTCTACATATTGACATCCAGTTAGACCAGCACCATTTGTTGAAGATACTTTCCTTTTTCCATTATATGGTTTTGGCTTCTTTGTCAAAAATCAAGTGATTAGAGTGTTTGGATTTATTTCTGGGTCTTCAATTCAATTCCATTGATTAACCCGTCTGTTTGTATCTCAATACCATACAGTTTTATTACTATTGCTCTATAGTACAGCTTGAAATTAGGGATGGTGATACCTCCAGAATTTTTTATTGTACAGGGTTGTTTTAGCTATTCTGAGCTTTTTGCTTTTCCATTTGAGGTTGGAGACTGTTCTTTCAAGGTCTGTAAAGAATTGTGTTGGTATTTTGATGGAAATTTCAATTAGTCTATATATTGCTTTAGGTAAGATAGCCATTTTTATTATGTTAATCCTACTGATCCATGAGCCTGGAAGATATTTCCATCTTCTGATATCTTCTTTGATTTCTTTCTTAAGAGTCTTAAAGTTTTTGTCACACAGGTCTTTCACTTGCTTGGTTAGTGTTACACCAAGATATTTTATGTTATTTGTGGCTATTGTGAAGGGCGTTGTTTCCCTAATTTCTTTTTTTTTTTACTTTTTTAATGTTTATTTATTACTTTAGATTACATCTCTATCACAGTACCCTCTTTCCACTCCTTCCAGTCTTGCTCTCCCACCGTTTACCCCCTACCCCTTCCATCCCACTCCTCTGGAGTGGAGTGTCCCTACATATCAGTCCCCTGCCCCAGTTCAGCAGTCTTATGAGGATCAAGAGCCTCCTCATACACTGGGTGCCAACAAGGCAGCACCACTAGGGCAAAGTGTCTCATTGACAGGTAAAGTCTATGTTCCTGTTCCCTTTAGTGCATTGGCTGTAGTATAGTTATCTATCCTTTGTATAAAGAAGGGCTACTGATCTTTTTGAGTTAATTTTTTTATCCAACCACATTGCTGCATATGTTTATCAGCTGTAGGAGTTCTCTGGTAGAATTTTGGGGGTCACATATATATATACCATCATATCATCTGTTAATAGGGATACTTTGGCTCCTTCTTTTCCAATTTGTATCCCCTTGATCTGCTTTAGTTGTCTCATTACGCTAGCCAGAACTTCAAGTACTATATTGAAGAGATATGGAGAGAGTGGGCAGCCTTGTCTTGTCTCTAATTTTAATGGGATTGTTTTCAGTTTCTATTTAATTTGATGTTGGCTATCAGCTTGCTATGTATTGCCTTTATTATGTATAGATATGGGCCTTGTATACTTGATCTCTCCAAGACTTTTATCATGAAGGGTTATTGGATTTTGTCAAAGGCTTTTTCAGCATCTAATAAGATGAACATGTTTTTTTCTTTCAATTTGTTTATATGATAGATTGCATTGATAGATTTTCATATATTGAACCACCCCTGCATCCCTGATGTGAAACCTACTTGATCATGGTGAATGATGGTTTTGATGTGTTCTTGCATTAAGTTTGCTAGTATTTTAGTGAGTATTTTTGAATCAATGTTCATAAGGAAGATTGGTCTGAAATTCTTTGGTTTTGTTGGGTCTTTGTGTGGTTTAGGTATTAGGTGACTGACCTCATAAAATGAGATTGGCAGTGTTCCTTTTGTTTCTATTTTGTGGAATAGTTTGAGGCGTATTAGTGTTTGGTCTTCTTTGAATATCTGGTAGAATTCTGTGCAGAAACCATCTGGTTCTGGGCCTTTTTGTTTGAGAGATTTTTAAATGACTGGTTCTATTTTCTTAGGGGTTATAGGACTATTTAAATTGTTTACCTGATTTTGTTGTACCTTTGACAACTGGAATCTATCAAGAAATTTGTCCATTTCATTCAGATTTTCCAACTTTGTGGAGTTCAGGCTTTTGAAGTAAGAACTAATGATTTCTTTGGATTTCCTCAGTGTCTGTTGTAATGTCCCCCTTTTCATTTATGATTTTGTTAATTTGTATATTTTCTCTCTCCCTCTTGGTTAGTTTGGCTAAGGGTTTGTCTATGTTATTGATTTCTCAAAGAACCAGCTCTTGGTTTCATTGACTCTTTGTATTGCTCTCTTTGTTTCTAATTTATTGATTTTAGTCCTGAGTTTGATTATCTTCTGCTGTGTACCTTTCTTAGGTGTGCAAACAAATGGACCCAAGAAACAAGCTAGAATAGCCATTTTAATATCTGATGAAGTTGACTTTAAACCAAAACTACTCAAGAAGAGATAGAGAAGGGGCTGGGCAGTTAGTTGATAGTGCACTCCTTTAATCTCAGCACTTGGGAGGCAAAGGCAGGTAGATCTCTATGAGTTTGAGGTCAGCCTGGATACAAAGCAAGTTCCAGGACAGCCAGGGCTACACAGAGAAACCCTGTCTCACAAGAAAAACCAAACCAAAACAAAACAGGGATAGAGAAGAACACTATATACTTACCAAAGGAAAAATCCACCAAGAGGATATTTCAGTTCTTAATATCATGCACCAAACACCAAGACACCCAAGTACATAGAAGAAATACTACTGCTGCTTACATCACATATTGTCCTTCACACAATGATAGTGGGTGACTTCAATATCCAACTCTTACCAATAGATAAGTTATTCAAACAAAACTTAATCAGGGAAATGCTGGTGCTGACTGTTAATGTAAACCAAATGAACCTAACATATCTATGGAACATTTCACCCAAACACAAAAAGAATATAACTTCCTTTCAGCAGCTCATAGAACTTTCTCCAAAATTGACCACATACTTGGACACAAAGCAAGTCTTAACAGATATAAGAAAATTGAAATAATACTCTGCATCCTATGTGACCACCATGAATTAAAGGTGAATCTCAGCTGAGTGTAGTGGTACAAGCCTTTAATCCCAACACTCAGGAGGCTGTGAGTTCAAGGCCAGCCTGGTCTACAAAGAGAGTCCAGGACAGCCAAGGCTCTGTTACACAGAGAAACCCTGTCTCAAAACACCAAAATAGATAGATAGATAGATAGATAGATAGATAGATAGATAGATAGATAGACAGATCAAAAATAAAGCTGGATATCAACACCAACAGAAATAACAGAAAGCCTATAAACTCAAGAAAACTGAACAACTCATTGTTGAATGAAAAATGTGTCAAGATAGAAATTTAAAAGGAAATTACTTTCTAGAATTGAATGAAAATGAATATACAACATCCCAAACTCATGGGACACAGTGAAGGCTATGCTAAGAGGAAAGTACATAAAAAAATTTAAGATTTTATACTAGTAACTTAGCAGCACACTTGAAAGGTCTAGAGCAAGAATAAGAAATCATATCCAAAGGAATAGATGGCAAGAAATAATCAAACTCAGGGACTGAAATCAGTAAAATAGAAACACACACACTAAAACCAAGAAAAACAACAAAGCAAAAACAAAAACCCCAAAGAATCAATGAATCCGAGAATTGATTCCTTTGAGAAAAAATTAATAAGATTGTCACTTTCTTGGCCAAATTTACTAAAAGGTGGAGAGATAAGATCTAAATTAACAAAATTAGAGATGGAAAGGAGGGCACAACAGCAGACACCTAGGAAATCCAGAGACTCTTAAGCACATACTTTAAAAAACCTCTACTTCACCAAATTGAAGAAAACTAAAAGAAATTTTTCTTTATACATACTACCTTCTAAAGTTAAATCAAGGTTAGATAAGCAATTTAGATAGATCTGTAACCACTAATGAAATAGAAACACTAGGTAAAGTCTAACAACCAGAAAAAGTCCAGGGCCAGATGGTTTTAGTTCAGAATTCTACCAGACTTTCAAAGAAGAATCAATGCCAATACCTCTCAAATTATTTCACAAAATGGAAACAGAAGGAACATTGCCTAGTTTGTTTTATGAGACTACAGTTACCCTGATACCTAAAATACACAAAGACCAAACAAAGAGAATTACAGACCAATTTCCCTTATTAACATAGATCAGGGGTTCTCATCCTGTGGGGGTCACATATAAGATATCCTGCATGTCAGATACTAACATTATGATTTATAACAATAGCAAAATTATAGTTTGAAGTAGCAATGAAATAATTTTATGGTTTGGGTCACCACAATATGAGGAACTATTAAAGGGCCACAGAATTAGAAAGGTTGAGAACCATGCTAAAACCATCTGTCCCTGGGCTTTTTTTGTTTGGGAGATTTTTAATGACTGTTTCTATTTCCTTAGGGGCTATAGGGCTATTTAATCTGTTAACCTGATCTTGATTTAGCTTCAGTAGGTGGAATCTATCAAGAAAATTGTCCATTTCACTTAAGTTTTCAAATTTGGTGGAGTATAGATTTTTAAAGTAGGATCCAAATATTCTCTGGATTTCCTCAATGTCTGTTGTTATTTCTCCATTTTCATTTCTGATTTTGTTTATTTGGGTTTTTCCCCCTCTGTCTTTTAGTTAATTTGGCTAAGGGTTTGTCTATTTTGTTGTTTTTCTCGAAGAACCAATTCTTGGTTTCATTGATTCTTTGTATCGTTCTTTTTGTTTCTAAGTTGTTTATTTCAGCCCTAAGTTTGATGATTTCCTGCCTTCTGCTCCTCTTGGGAGTGTTTGCTTCTTTTTCCCCTCCCCATTCCTCCACTTTGGCTGTTAATTCACTAATATGTGCTGTAACAGTTTTCTTTTTGAAGGCACTTAGTGCTATGAACATTCCTCGTAGCACAGCTTTCATTGTGTTCCATAGGTGTGGGTATGTTGTGCCTTCATTTTCATTGGATTTTAAGAAGTCTTTGATTTCCTTCTTTATTTATTCCCTGACCCAGTGGTCCTCCAGTAAAGAGTTGTTCAATTTCCATGTGTGTGTAGGCTTTCTGTTTTTTTTTTTTTTTTTTTTTTTTTTTTGTTGGAGTCCAGCTTTATTCCATGGTGGTCTGATAAAACCTTCAAAGAAGAGCTAATACCAATACTCTTCAAACTCTTTCACAAAATAGAATCAGAAAGAACACTGCCAAATTCATTCTATGAGGCCACAGTCACTCTGATTCCTAAACCACACAAAGACTCAACAAAGAGAACTTCAGACCAATCTCCCTCATGAACATAGACGCAAAAATACTTAATAAAATACTAGCAAACCGAATTAAAGAACACATCAAAAGTATCGTACACCATGATCAAGTAGGCTTCATCCTAGGAATGCAAGGATGGTTCAACTTACAAAAATCCATCCACGTAATTCACCATATAAACAAGATGAAAGAAAAAAACCACATGATAATCTCGCTAGATACGGAAAAAGCATTTGACAAAATCCAACACCCCTTCATGCTAAAAGTTCTGGAGAGAACGGACATACAAGGACCGTACCTAGAAATAATAAAGACAATATACAGCAAGCCAGTAGCCAACATCAAATTAAATGGAGAGAAACTTGAAGCATTTCCTCTAAACTCAGGGACAAAACAAGGATGCCCACTTTCACCATATCTCTTCAATATAGTACTTGAAGTTCTTGCTAGAGCAATAAGACAACTAAAGGAGATCAAGGGGATACAAATTGGAAACGAAGAAGTCAAATTATCCCTATTTGCAGATGATATGATAGTATTCATAAGCAACCCCAAAAATTCCACCAGAGAACTCTTATAACTGATAAACACCTTCAGCAAGGTGGCTGAATACAAAATTAATTAAAAAAATCAGAAGCCCTTCTTTATTCAACAAATAAATGGGCTGAGAAAGAAATCAGGGAAACAGCTCCCATCACAATAGCCACAAACAATATAAAATACCTGGGGGTAACTCTAACCAAACAAGTAAAGGACCTGTACAACAAGAACTTCAAGCCTTTGAAGAGGCCATCAGAGGATGGAAAGATCTCCAAGCTCATGGACAGGTAGGATCAACATAATAAAAATAGCTATCCTACCAAAAGCAATATACAGATTCAATGCAATTCCTATCAAAATACCAACACAATTCTTTTTAGACCTGGAAAAAACTATTCTTAATTTCATATGGAACAACAAAAAACCCAGAATAGCTAAATCAATCCTGTACTATACAAAAACATCTGGGGGTATCACCATCCCAGATTTCAAGCTATACTACAGAGCAATAGTAATAAAAACAGCATGGAACCGGTGTAGAAACAGACCAGTAGATCAATGGAATCGAATTGAAGACCCAGAAATGAACCCACACACCTATGGTGACCTAATTTTTGACAAGCCAAAACTGCACAATGGAAAAAGGACAGCATCTTCAATAAATGGTACTGGTCCAATTGGATGTCCACATGTAAAAGAATAAAATTAGTCCCGTACTTATCACCTTGTACAAAACTTAAGTCGAGGTGGGTCAAAGACCTTAACTTAAGGCCAGACCCATTAAAACTACTAGAAAAGAAAGTGGAAAAAACCCTTGAACTCTTTGGCACAGGTGACAGCTTCCTGAACAGAACACCAACAGCTCAGGACCTAAGACCAACAATCAATAAATGGGACCTCATGAAACTGAAAAGCTTCTGTAAGGCAAAAGACACTGTCATTCGAACAAAATGGCTGCCTACAGATTGGAAAAAATCTTCACCAACCCCACATCTGACAGAGGGCTATTATCCAAAAGATATTTGCAAAGAACTCAAGAAATTAAATTCTAAGAACCAAATAATCCAATCAAAAAATGGGGAAAAGAGCTAAATAGAGAATTCACAAAGGAGGAATTCCTAAATGCTGAGAGACACTTGAAGAAATGCTCAGCATCCTTAACCATCAGAGAAATGCAACTCAAGATGACTCTAAGATTCCATCTCACACCTGTCAGAATGGCTAAGAGCCAAAGTTCAAATGACAACACATGCTGGCGAGGCTGTGGAGAAAGGAGGACCCTCCTCCATTGCTGGTGGGAGTGCAGGCTTGTGCAACCACTATGGAGGTCAGTCTGGCGATATCTTAGAAAACTTGGAATAGCTGTGCTTCGGGACCCAGCCATACCACTTCTGGGTATACATCCAAATGACTCCTCACCGAATCACAAGGAAGTTGCCTCATCTATGTTCATAGCAGCCTTATTTGTAATAGCTAGAAACCGGAAAGAACCCATATGTCCCTCAACTGAAGAATGGATTAAAAAACTATGGTACATCTACACAATGGAATACTACTCAGCTATCAGAAACAAGGAAATTATGCAATTTGCAGCCAAATGGATGGAGCTAGAAAAGCTCATTCTGAGTGAGCTAACCCAGACTCGGAAGGATGCACATGACATCTATTCACTTATAGTCGGATTTTAGCTATGTAGTACAGGATATCTATACTACAACCAATGCACCAAAGGGAACATGGACACAGACTTTTTCTTTTTTTCCCTGTCAATGAGACACTTTTCCCTAGTGGTGCTACCTTGTAGGCCCCCAGTGTATGAGGAGGCTCTTGGCCCTCATATGACTGCTCAACTGGGGTGGGGGACTGTTATATAGGGACACTCCACTCCAGAGGAGTGGGATGGAAGGGTTAGCAGGTAAAGGGTGGGAGGGCAGGACTGGGAGGGGTGCAAAGAGGACACTATGATGGAGATGTAACCTGAAGCAATAAATAAATAAAAAAGGTTGAGAACCACTGACATAGATGCAAAAATTCTCAATAAAATACTTGCAAACATAATCTAAGAACACATCAAAATTATCATCTACCATGATCAAGTAGGATTCATCTCTGAGATGCAGAGATGGCTCAACATACGTACATAAATTGGTATATGTTATCCACTATATAAACAAACTGAAAGACAAAAACCACATGATCATCTCATTAGATTCAGGAAAGGCCTTTAACAGAATCCAACACTCCTTCATGATAAAGTCTTGGAGAGATTAGGGATGCAAGGGATATATCTCAACATAATAAAGGCAGTTTACAACAAGCCCATATCCAACATCAACTTAAATGGAGAGAAATTCAAAGTAATTCAACTAAAATAATGAATACAAGGTTGTCTACTCTCTCTAGACCTGTTCAATATAGTACCTGGAAGTCTTAGCTAGAAAAATAAGAGAACTGAAGGAGATCAAGGGATACAAATTGAGAAGGTAGAAGTCAAATGTTGTTATATGCAGATGATATGAAAGTATACATAAGTGACCCTAAAAAATTCTACCTGGAAACTCTTATGGATGATTAATACTTTCAACAAAGTAGCTGGATACAAGGTTAACTCACTACTGTGTTTTCAGTGAGTTTTTCAAATGAGTTTGCATTATTTCTGAAGCTCTTGGTGAATTGCTCATCCATTTTCTTCAGCGAGGTCCGACTTCTGAAAGGTTCAGACTCACCTTCAAACCAGCATTACTAAATGGGGACCAAGTGATTGAACACAAAATTCTTTGGGTGACATTTTACATATAAACCTGATACTTGGAACATTGGATATCTCTGGTTGTAGAAGAATGGAATATGACCCTATTTTAAATTACTTACATAAATCAACTTAAAATGAATTAAAGACTTAATGTCAGGCCCTTAAACTATAAAACTGCTAGAAGAAAACACAGTGGAAACATATAATGACTTTGGTCTGAGCAAGGAGTATTTGGATCAGTCTGATGTGGACAGTCAACAAAAGCAAATGTCAATTAATGGGACTTTGTCAAGTTGAAAAGCTGCTGACTGCATAGCAAAGGAAAATAACAGAGTGAAGACATCACCTACAGAATGAGGGCAAATACTTGCAAACTATGTATGTGATAAAGAGGTATTATCAGAAGTATGAAAAGAACACATAACAAAGAAGCAAATATTTTGAAATTGGACAAAAGATTCAAGTGGACATTTCTCAAAGGAAAACTAAATATGCCAGGCAAATTAATGTGAAAAGTACTCAGCATCACTAATCATCAAGGAAATACAAATAAAAACCATAGTGTACTATCATACCCTTGTTAGAACAGCTATTATTAAAAAACAAAAGTATAAGTGGACAAGTCTGCTGATGTAGACCATCCTGGACAGCATTTCACCATGGAGTCCTCAGCCTTTAGAACCTCTGAGCTTTGTGCTGGTTGGAGCTGCTGCATGTATTTCATCTTTCACCCAGTGTTTTGAGGCAGAAGACTATGAGTGATGTTCTGACATATACATCGTGAAGCACTTGAACTAAGAAGGCCTACAGAAGAGGCTGTCCAGTGACTATAAACAATACTTGAAACAAGAGCAGTATTTCCCCAAATGAAATCTTTGGTTGTGTTTTGTTATTTAAAGTTGTAAGTTCGTGGTTGTGGTGGCAGGAGCAAAGAAGAAATAAAATTAGCCCTGGAGTATTTGAAAAATGCTCAGTATCATTACTGTTAGACAAATGCAGTTCAAAACAATGAGATACCTAGTTACTCCAATTAGAAGAAATTATAAACAGACCAAAAATAACAAACGCTGGTGATGTTGTAGAAAAAAATGTAACTCTTATGTACTGTTGGTGGGAATGTAAATTAGTATAGCTATAATGGAGAACAGTTTGGAGATTCCTCAGAAAGCTACAAAATTAGAATTACCATATGATTCAACTGTTCCTGTATTTGGTAGTTATCCAAAGGAGATGAAGTCAATGTAACAAAAAGGTATATGCATACACATATTTATTGCTGCAGTATTTATAATGGCTAAAATAAAGATTCAACATGGGTGCCCACCAACAAAAGAATGGATTTAAAAAATATACATGATCAAATGTTATTAAAATGTCCTATCATTGGCAATACAGTGAATGGAGCCAGAGGACATCACGTTACATGAACTAATCTAGACACAGAATGATAGTTACTATCCATTCTTTCTCATATTTAGAAGTTTAAAAAAAGTTAACTTGAAAATTAAAGCTATTGCTAGGGACTGGGATGTATACTTTGGGGTAAAAGTTAAAAAAGAGGTTAGATTTTATCACTGTACACCACATACTTGTATAAAAATAGTACACTCTGGCTCAGTTGTATTAGTTAATTCATGCTAATAAGTAAAGAGAAAATATGAAAACTGAATTTCAGTGAGCGTGATGCTCATGACCCTCAGAGTGCATCTGAGATGAGTAATAGCTTTTTGTTTTTGCAAGACAGGGTTTTCTTTGTGTAGACCAGACTGGCCTCGAACTCAGATATCCACATACCTCTTCCTTCTAAGTCCTGGGATTAAAGGTTTGTGACACCACCTTTTTGAAGCTACATAGATTGGTCCTTGCTAGGAAAGAGGGTCTGGGAAAAGGGTTGACTGAAAAGGAACATTATATTTTACGTTTTCCTCAGTAGTATTAATAAATTAATGAACACTATACATTTTCTTTTCTTTTTTTCTTTGCAAAGACATTTTTATCTGTGTAGTATCAGCCACTTTGTGTGTACACTGGAATAATTGTATAGTTTCTTTTTTATGATTTTTTTTTTTTTTGGTTTTTCGAGACAGGGTTTCTCTGTGTAGCCCTGGCTGTCCTGGACTCGCTTTGTAGACCAGGCTGGCCTCGAACTCACAAAGATCCGCCTGTCTCTGCCTCCCAAGTGCTGGGATTAAAGGCGTGCGCCACCACCGCCCGGCCTTTTTTATGATTTTTAAAATTTATTTATTCAAGTTTCATCCCCATCACAACCCTCCCTCAACCCCTCCCAGTTCCACCCTCCCATCCTCTACCCCCTTTCCCACCTGTCCTACTCCTTTGGTGTGGGGAACCCCTAAAGACTAGCCCCCCTGAGTTCATCAGACACATGAGCGCTAAAGAGCTTCCTCTTGCACTGCGGGCCTACATGGCAGTTCTACTAGAGTGAAGTGTCCCACTAACAGGTAGCAAAGATCATGTTTCTTTTTTTTTGGGTCTTTTGATTGTAGGATAGTTATTCTGTACTATATGGTTAAAATCCAGTTATAAATGAATACATGCCATGTATATCTTTCTGGGTATGGGTTTGCTCACTCAGGATGAGCTTTTCTAGTTCCACTCATTTGGTTGCAAATTGCAAGAAATTAAACACCAAGAAACCAAATAATCCAATAAAAAATGAGATACAGAGCTAAACTGAGAATTCACAAAAGAGGAATCTCTAATGGCTGAGAGACACTTGAAGAAAAGCTCAACCTACTTAAGCATCAGAGAAATGAAACTCAAGATGACTCTGAGATTCCATCTCACACCTGTTAGAATGGCTAAATTAGAAAACTCAAATGACAGCCATGCTGGTGATGTTGTGGAGAAAGAGGAACACTCCTTCATTGCTGGTGGGAGTGCAAACTTGCACAACCACTATGGAAATCAGTCTGGCCATATCTTAGAAAACTTGGAATAGCCTGCCTCAAGACCCAGCCATACCACTCCTGGGCATATATCCAAAATATTCCTCACCAAAACATAAGGACATCTCCTCAACTATGTTCATAGCAACTTTATTTGTAATAGTTAGAAACTGGAAACAACCCAAATGTCCTTCAACCGAAGAATGGATTAAAAAAAAAAAAAAACTGTGAGCCGGGCGGTGGTGGCGCACGCCTTTAATCCTAGCACTTGGGAGGCAGAGGCAGGCGGATCTTTGCGAGTTCGAGGCCAGCCTGGTCTACAAAGCGAGTCCAGGACAGCCAGAGCTGTTAAACAGAGAAACCCTGTCTCGAAAAACCAGAAAAAAAAAAAAAACAAAAAAAACTGTGATACATTTATACAATGGAATACTACTCAGCTATCAGAAACAAGGAACACTATACATTAAAGGTATTTGTTGTTACTGATATTCCAGATTTAGGTGATTCTGTGTGCAATTGTATCCTGTTATTTTAATTTGCAATTCATTAATCAGTTAATGATAATGACTGTCTTTTTATTCCTTCATTTGTCATATGTGTATCTTCTTTGGTGAGATGTCTAATTTTATCTTTTACCTATCTTTAAATTTGGTTTCCTCCTTCTCCTTTCTACTCTCTTCATTTATTCTTCCTTCTCCACCTCTTTCCCCTTCTTTCTTTTCTCACACCTTGGCTGGCTGTTTATTTTCTTCATATTGAGTTGTATGCATTCTTAATATATATTTGAGGTACTGATACTTTATCAGAAATGTTCACTGTAAGGATTTTCTCCTACTCAGTGACCTGTTATACTCCTTTGACACATTGTCTTTCATAAGGCTGAAACTAAATTTGTATTTAGTCCAGATAATCAGTTATTTCATGAATCATGTTTTTGGTTTTGCATCTAAAAAGTCATCACCATACCTAATATTACTGGAGTTTTCTCCTGTATTTTGAGACTCTATAGTTGGCATTTTACATTGAGATGTGAGGGATAGAAGGTCTGTGTGTCTGTCTGTCTCTGTCTCTGTATCTGTATATTCTCTCTCTCTCTCTATACATGTAATATATGTTCTTTCATACAGTGTATCCCAACAACAGTTTACTTTCCCTCTACTCCTCCAAATACTTTCCCTACCTTCCCACTTTCCCAGATCCACTCCTAGCTTCCCTATCTTCCCCTGGAAAAGAGCAAGCCTCCCAGGGACATCAACCAAACATGGCACAAGGTACAATAAGACCAGGCACAAACCCTCACATCAAGGCTGGGTGAGCCAACCCAGTAGGAGGAAAAGGATCCCAAGAGCAGGCAAAAGAGTCAGAGACACATCACTCCCACTGTCAGGAGTTTCTCCAAAACACCAAGCTAACAACCATAACATATATGCAGAGGACCTAGTGTAGAGTCGTGCAGGCTCCATGATTGCCTTGTCAGTCTCTGAGCCCTCATGGGTCCTGTTGATTCTGTGGGTTGTGCTCTCCTGGTGTCTTCATCCCCTCTGGCTCCCACAATTCCTCCTCCCCCTCTTCTGCAGTTACCCTATATCCAAGGGAAGGAACCTAATTAAGGTTGCCAGTTTGGGCTATTTTTCTGCCTAATTTTTGGCTGTAAGTCTCTGCTCACTCCCATCAGTTGTTGGAGTCAGCCTCTCTGTGGATGACTCAACTAGGCACCAATCTATGAGCATAGCAGAACATCATTAGGAATCATTAACTGATCTTTTCTTTTTCCAGCCATATTTGGTTCTACTCTAGGTCTCTGGGCTATCTAGCCTCCGTTCTGGTCATCCAGGCAGTGTCTGGAACAAGTTCCCTCTCATGGCATGGGCCTCAAACTGGACCATGGGTCATGCCTACAAGTTCTGTGTCACAATTGATTGCCCCAGCACATCTTTCAAGTAGGACAGATTGTAGATTGAAGAGTTTGTGACTATGTTGATGCCCTAGTCCTACCACTGGAAGCCTTACCTTGTAAAAGAAAATGAACTCAGGATGATTTTTTTTTTCTAGTTTCATCCATTCTTTTAAAATTCCTGAGTGATACTCCATTGTGTAAATGTTCCACGTTTTCTTTATCTATTCTTCAGTTGAGGTACATCTAAATTGTTTCCATTTTCTGGATATTATTAATAAAGCCACTATGAACATAGTTGAGCAGGTGTCTTTGTGGTAGGATGGAATGTCCTATACATAATATATGAATATAATATGTATATATTATATATATTTATATATATACATATATATATCTCCAAAGTGGTGACTCCCTCCCTCCCTCCCATTCTATCTCTTTGGTTTTTCGAGACAGGGTTTCTCTGGGTATCTTTGGCTGACCTTGAACTCACAGAGATCTGCCTCCATGTGTTGGGATTAAAGTTATGTGCCACCATCCCTGGCAATTGGTTTTATTTTCATTTTCAGGTCTTGAACAGTTTTATTCTTTTCTTCCAACTGTTTTTTCTTGGCTATCTTGGGTTTTAAAAAAGGAATTGTGTATTTTCTCCAATTTTTTTTGTTTGTTTTTCTCCTTTGATTTCTTTAAGGGATTTATTCATTTCCTCTTTAAGGACCTTTTTCATCTTTTTTTTTTTTTTGTTTTTCGAGACAGGGTTTCTCTGAATATCTCTGGCTGTCCTGGACTCGCTTTGTAGACCAGGATGGCCTCGAACTCACAAAGATCCGCCTGCCTCTGCCTCCCAAGTGCTGGGATTAAAGGCGTGCGCCACCACCGCCCGGCCCTTTTTCATCTTGATAATGGTTTTATGGTGTTTTTTAATGGCTTAGCTTTTTTTTTTGAATATTCAGAGGTTGCTATAGGAGAATATCTGGGCTCTGTTAGTGACATATTGCCTTGGCTGTTGTTGATTGGCCTCTGGGCATCTGAGTTTGGGTTGATTATAGGTCTAGGTGATAGGTCAGTTTATCTTTGTTATATGGGTGTTTGTTCCTTGGTTTCCATTTCCCCTCTGGTCTTGTGGCAGTTGTGGATTTTGGTTGAGCTAGGCATCTCCAACCAAGTTTGGGCTGGACTTCTGGTGGCTGGCATGGCCTCTGGTGCAGCATGGGGTCTCTTCCCTAGTTGGCAGCTGGGACACATGAGGAGAGGAGGATTGGATTGAGGTTAGAGTGGGGGGTCACCAAGAGAGTGGGGGACACTGAGAGAGTGAGGAATATCCATGGGCAGGTGACCTACCTGGACTTCTGGTGGCTGATGTGGCCTCTGATGGAGAGGGGTAAGTCTCTGCCCTTGTTGGAGGCTAGGCTGTGTCTATATTTTTTTGGAAGTTGATACCAGTTGTTCTAGCAGTGTTTTCTGAAAACAACTTTTTCCTATTGAGTTCCCATTGTTAATTTGTCAAGGGTTAGTTGAATTCAGTACAGGTCTGTTTTTGGATGTTATCTTTTGTTCTGTAGATTGGCTGCCCTTTCTCTTCTCTCTCCTATACCCCACAGCTTTGAATGCTGTAGCTTTGGAGCATTTCCATGACTTTATTTATTTATTTTTATTCTCAAGTATTTTACAGACTCTCATTCTGCCATATGGTGTCTCTTAATATATTCATGTTAAGCATAGTAAGATTATTATTTAAAAATGATAAAGGAAGAAATTGAGACTCAGTTTATGAAGTTAGCTATTGAAATTTATTGTCTTAGCTGTTGTTACTAAAATAAGAGTTTCTGTTCTTTTTTTAGTCTGTTGTTTTCATGTGAGAAAATTAGATTCCCCCCCTTTCATAGCATTGTTATGAGATTTAAAGATCAGTACATGGAAAAATCCCTGTATTCCAATATGTAAAATTAATTATGAAAGTTCTAAGTTAATATTAGCTTTTATTGGCTGGGCGGTGGTGGCGCACGCCTTTAATCCCAGCACTTGGGAGGCAGAGGCGGGCGGATCTCTGTGAGTTTGAGGCCAGCCTGGTCTACAAAGTGAGTCCAGGACAGCCAGAGCTGTTACACAGAGAAACCCTGTCTCGAAAAACCAAAAAAAAAATTAGCTTTTATTTATACGCTCCATTTTCCTTTGTAAGTGCTTTTCTTGGTTTATATTCTTACATGCTATTTCTTCTCAAACACAAGTGAAATGCAGCAAAGCTCTGAAAATAATAGATTAGAATTGAGAAAGGTTGCTAGTAAGATTTCCCTTGCCTAAAACTTATACTTCTGTTGTGTAATTGAAACTTTTGTTAGTGTTGTTGTATATGAATGCTGAAAGGAAAAAGGTTGATCTCTCTGTAATAGTAGGCATACGGACGTCAGCAACTGAGCAAAAACAATAACAACAAAACAAACGAATGAATAGTATAGTGTGCTTCATTGGAGAGTGAATGAATCAGGAAATAGTCTAGACTGTATTTCCTATCTGCTATATAACAAAACTGAATAAAAGTAAAAACTTGTTCTTCAGGAGTAGCTAGCACAGTTATAGATCCTCATGAAGCCAAAATATATTAAGGAAAATCTCACATTCACCTGCTTTAAAACATTACTATTATGTCTCTTAAAGAACGACAATAACATTATTTTAATGTCTTTTTAGGTTGGTACAGAGGAGTTTCAACAAAGAAGCCAAATGTAAAGGTAATGGAAAGTTCATCATTGTGTTTCTTAATGTGTAGAATTTGCATATGTTATTAACAGTCAATAACAACTGTTTCTAGTTTAATCCTTTATAGTAGCTACAGTCACCTTTATAGCAGAATTGTATAAGTCTTATAATGCTAAGGCAATATTAAAATGATTTTTCAGAAATTACAGAAAATGAAAATGTAGTTATAGCTATATGCTTGTCTTGAAGACCTATTCATATTTGTAAGTGATTTTTCTTCAAGATTTGACAAAACTAAATTGACTTATAATTTTAGTGTTATGTAACCACATGTCTAGTTAGATGAATTTATTGCTACGATACAAAGTAGGAAAAGTGAAAATAATGCTTAAAGAGGTATTTCTTTGTTGATATTAATAATTTAGTTAAAATGTGAACTTAAATATAATGTTATATATATTGTAATTAATAGTAACTTAATAGAATAAGATTTTTTTAACAATTATAGCTAGAAACATTATTTTTTACTAATCTGTTTTATAACATTCTTTTTGTTTATTCTTATTTTCTAGTGCTGGGGATTTGAATTCCAGGGTAGTGTATATGCTATACAAGTGTGCTACCCCTGAGCAATATTCTTACCCCTGCTTACTCTTTCATAATTAATATTGCTTACGTTTCTTATCTTTTTTAAAATTTGTTTTTATTTCTTCAAGTTACATCTCAGTCACAATCACAGTCCCCTCCCTACTCCCCTCTCCGGTCACACTCTCTCATCCCCTTCCCCCTCACACCCCTCCATCTGCTTCCTTTTTTTTTAAGTTTAAGGTATATCTTCCCCTCCCCAACAGCTCTTCATTTCAGTCCAACAAATGGCTCTTTCTCTTATCACAACAAATACAATACAAAACAACAAAAAATAATTAGGCCACAATTATGAAAATTATAAGGCTTAGCATACATTCCCAATGTCCAGTCCATATGTATTTGGCCACTGACTTTAACATTCTACTATGCATCCATCTCTATGAATTTAAAGTTCTATGTCTAACTCAGCTTCCATCTTGACTTTCATCACCATCTTAAAAATATCTTCTTAGATTCAGAACACCCTCTTAATTCCTAAACAACTCAGAAATTAACTATGAGACTGTAACTATCTAGTCTTCAACCACATCAGAAACCTGAGAAGGATAAATATATCTGATTATACAGGAAGTGCAGGATCAGCAACTTCCAAAACGAAGAAATGACATACCAGTGGCTGCCTGGACAGTTCTCAATTTCTCTCCATACATTAGAGCATCAATGTTCAGCTGTTTGGCCCCATTTCTCTGACAGACATTGATTGTAAAGCAGGAATTATGAAGGACTTGCCTACCCTGTCTTTTGCTAGACTAATATTGAAAGTATTTTCTTTTTCTTATATTGAAAAATATAAGCATATTATATTATTATTTCCATTAATATTTATTGAGAGATTTAGGCATTAGTTTGCTAGTAGAATCATTCATGTTACTACTTCTTAAGGTAATTCCTAGAAGAAAAATAGTACCTTTAAATTTTAATTCAACACTGCTGGGTCTTTTCCTTGTTGGCATGACACTTTGGTCTGGGCAGTTATTTGCTGTAAGAAGCCATCTTGTATGATGTAAGATGTTTAATATCACATATGGCCTCCCTCCACAAGAAGCCTTATCTCCTTCACCTCATCTGTCTAAGACATTACCAATGTTATGGGACTAAACTTGTCTTTAATTGAGAACCACCTCTCAAAGGTAATTTTCTCCATGTATGTCTAAACTTGCAACACTACTAGTTTTATTTTTCTCTCAAGAATGCTTATATGAAAATAGTTTCTATATTTATAAGAATCTTGATTTAAATGTGCCAGAGTTAGAAGTTGGATAAATGTGAATCTTAAATATTAAAGGAAGCAATAATTAGTGATGTTACATACTTTTTACTTGTGCTTATTATCTGTGGACTTTGCACCACTTTACCTTCTTCCAGTACTAGTATGTGGTGATTACAGTGCAAACTGTGAATGATAACACCTTTAAAATGTTAAATAGATTTTTTTTTCTGGGTACATGTATATGGAAACCAGAGGACAATGCTGGGTTTGTTTTTTAG
This sequence comes from Lophiomys imhausi, assembly GCA_907164525.1. NCBI lineage: Eukaryota > Metazoa > Chordata > Mammalia > Rodentia > Muridae > Lophiomys > Lophiomys imhausi. The sequence goes on from CAJQZJ010003646.1 coordinate 17,026,643, forward strand.
GTGTTGTCCTGCTGTTCTGTTTCTAGTGGGGAGTTCCCAACTTGGTCCAGCATCAGGCTGGAAATGGACGTTCCTCCTCTGGAAGGACCAGGCTAGGTTGGTTGAACAGAAACAGGTGGAACACAGACCTTGAGATCCATACCTTCAGGATATTCTGTCAGGCCAGAAAGGCAGGAAAAAAGTTTATTTTGACTGCCAAGTGTCACAGCTTTCTTAGCTAAGCATGCAGGAGAGAGAAGGGTAGCTTTACCCCTCTCATGCAGCAAAAGGTTACAACTCTTTTAGCTGAACTGCCAGAACTGGGCTGATTCAAGAAGCTTGGAGCTCCTGGACCAAGCCAAATGGCTTCAGGAGTCCTGCTTGGTTTGGGCAGATTTGGAGGCCGTTTTTAGGACAGCCAGCAATGGGCTGGTGCCATAGATGAACACTGCGGTGAGTGGCATGAGTGCAGGAGAAACGGTGGAAGCTCAGTGCCTCTCAGTGAGCCTCAGAGGTGACCACTGGGATGACCAGTGGATCGAGACTTGAGCCTGGCTAGGTAGCTGTGGCAGCAAAAAGGTGGGAGCCTGCACCCTGTGGAAGCCTGGCTAAGCAGGAGGTGACAGTGGAGGTATGAGCTGGTGCTCTGGGTGCTCAGACATAAGCCCTGGCTGCCTGTGTTAGGAGACCTAGCTAGGCATCTGTGCCAGTGAGGCAGGAGCTGTGCCCCAAGCAAGCTTGGCTGGGCATGTCCAGTTCCTCCTTCCCAAGCCTGAAGTAAACAGCCAAGGCTCAGATGGTCATGGTGGAGGACTGAAGAAAGAGAGTTTATTTCATGAATCAGGGGCATTATAAACCTTTGGGCAGTGGGAGGGGTTTTGGAGGTGAATGTGTTTGATTTGCTGGGGACAGTCCTATCATAAGAAAGGAAACACAGTACCTAATTATCCCATGGGCAGTAGGGGTTGGGAGAGAACTCTAGATGTGGTTAGAAGAATAGATAAATGTCATTGGCTGAAAGCCGAAGCATCATTAGCACGGGAAAGTATCTTCAGGAATCTCCAGGTATTCACTGGGCAGGTTTCTTAGCAGGAAAGGGTTGGGCCTGTACCTTCCCTGAGAGCTACATGATACTCCTTAGAGGATCTGGAATTTCTCCAGATCAGGCAGAGGAGGGGATTCTGTTGAAAAGGGGGAGTCTGGCATTTAACATTGAGCTCAGGGACTTTCCAGTAGTTCCAGATTTCAACTTTAAAAGCAGAAATTCCCTATACTGTCTACTATTTATTTTTAATTTAATTTAATTTTATGAGACAGTGTTTCTCACTGGTCTGGAATTCTCAAGTAGGTGAGGCTGGCTTGGTAAGAGAACCCTGTGAATCCACTTGGCTCAGCCTCTTCAGCTCTGAGATTACAAGTATCCTACTGTACCCAGATGTTTTTATGTGTGTTCTGATTATCAAACTTAGGTCCTTGTATTTGCAAGGCAAGCATTTTATTCCTACTGAGCTTTCTCCCCATCTCTAAACCTAATTGTTTTATTTGTTGATTGATAATAAAGTACTTCAAAATATCATGAATTAAATGAATAACCATTTTACCTGTCATGATACTGTTATTTGACTGGGTGAACTCAAAATTATTTTGATTCTTTTAGGTTACCTGTAGCTATAGTTGTCTGGGGTCCCACTTGGCCATCTTGGCAGAAGGCTGCCTTCTTCATTTTTTCTTCTTTGATATTGAATCTATATATTGTGCATTAATTCAAAACTTTAAACACAAAAAATAGTTAATTCAGTGACTACTTTCCTCACTCTAATATGAAATTACTACTAGTAGAATCAAGGTAGAAAGGTGGCATAAATCTTAAATATCAAGATAAATAGCATATGATATAAATTATAGCCTTCCATTGTTTTCTAATAGTTCTTCTTTTGGCTTTTGGCAATTTTTTCATGACTTTTAAAATAAAGTACAAATAGAAACTTCCCAAATTAGCTGTTCTCATTTGCACCACCGAATTATGGTAATTGGGTTTCTCTATATGATTTTTGGGTATCCTTTCTTCTAGCTTTTGATTTCTCCAGAAAGGTGACTAATATTTATTTTAGAATTACAAAAAGAAAGCTCAGAATCTTATACCTGTCTCTAAATTCTTTTCATTATGATAGAGTTATTTATGATATAGCTATTTAGATTTTGTGAGGGAGTTATTTTGTGTGTAGCTTTTGGAATATTTTGACAGCCAGTTGAACAGAAATATTAGGATTTTTTGTGTCCAATCAGATTTCATTATTTTATGCAAATATAGTACTTCTGTGATTGTATATTTTGGTAATATCAACTTTCTTCTAGAATTTGTGGTGGCTGTTACCTTTACTAGCAGTAGATATTCACATCTTAAGTTTGTATTGCTATTCTTTTTTAAAACACATTAAAAACAGTTCAGTTTTGTAAGCAAAGTTTATACACAGTCTGAAAAAAAAGATTGAAGCATGCCTGTAATATGTTCAGTGGTTAAAACATTATAAACATTCAAGAAGTAACCTTTTGTCATCTGATGTAATTATGTATGTGAGAGTCGTGCTTTCATCATTTTTTATGGCTGAGCTCTTTGATAAATGTAGATTTATAAGTTTATTTCATTTAAAAAATGAATTCTCTGAAAAACTCTCTGAATTATGTAAAGATTTCTTCATTTCTGACAAGACTTCTAACTCTTTTTGTGGTTCTTTGGATTTAATTCAGAGACTTAGGCAGGCTAGTCAAGTACCCAACACCAGTCCAAGACTCTTAACTACTGATTAACACAAATATAATCATCATATTAATAAGCTAGTATTATCCTTCCTTTAATGGGTAATAATGTGTTTCATATGTGTGTGGAGAACAAAAGACAACCTTGGGTTCATTTACTGGAAAATTTAGTAGAAAATTTCAAATGTTCCTTAAGTACCTATCTCAGACATGACTCTTACAGCACTAATGTGTCAACCACAAAATCCTCTCTGTATAAACATTGTTTATTCATCTTTCGTTTCATTGTCTTTTAAAAATTTATTTACCTTCATGTTATGTGCATTGGTGTTTTGCCTGCATGATGTCTATGTAAGAGTGTTACATCTTGGAGTTACAGACAGTTGTAAGCTGCCATGTAGGTGCTGGGATTTGAACCTGGGTTCTCTGGAAGAGCAGTCAATACCCTTAGCTGCTGAGCTATCTCTCCAGCCCCCTCATTTCATTGTCTTTAGTCTGCTACTGAAAGTTGAAATGAATAGTACCTATCTTCTTAATGTAAAAAAGGCCACATGTATACCTGCATCAGCCACACTTGACCACAAACTCTCATGTAAAGACTTAGAATAAATGATTTTAGAATTGAATTGTATCATTAATTACTTTAAAATGGAAAAAGAATGTATACATATTGTTGTTTTGCCTGAATGTATGTTTGTGGATTTGCATAATTATTTTGGCACCTGTGGAGGCCAGAAGAAGGCAGTAGATCATTTGGGACTAGAGTTGCATATGGTTGCAAGCTGCCACGTGGGTCCTTGGAATTGAGCCCATGTCCACTAGAAGAGCAGCCAATGCTCTTAACCACTGAGCCATCTCTCCAGCTCCTAATTTTTACTTTTTATAAATAAATAACAAAAATATAAATTTCAAAGTTTTGAATGCAGAAGTGTACATTGAATATAATTATAACTGTAAAATTATCCTCTTTCTAGTTTAAATGTGTACATAAATTATTTATTTAGACTATTCTATATTAACAATATATAAAACATAAATGTCTTAATAGTTTCTAGTTTGAATTTTATTTTTCATTTGGACTTTTAATAAATAATTTTTTTTGAGACAGGGTCTCTTTTGTTGCTCTAGATGTCCTGGAACTTGATCTGTAGACTGGGCTGGCCTTGAACTCAGAGGTCACCTGCCTTTGCCTCCTCATTGCTAAGATTCAAAGCATGTACTACCATTTCACCACACCTGGCTAAAAAGTTAAATTTATTTTTAGTTAAAACATAATTGCATCATTTCCCCCCTCTTTCCTCCAACTCCTCCCATGTTCCTCCTGCCTCCTCAAATTCATGGTCTCTTTTTCTTTAATTATTTTTGGTATAAATAAATATATCCATATATATAATATTCAGATGTATATATCTATAAGTATATAGACTTGGCTTTTGATTAAATATTTTTTCATATTCATTTCTAGCCACATTTTTTCACTTTGAGTTCTCTGATATTTTGCCAGGTGTATATTTTGGACAAAGAACTTTTTCTTTTTATACATTTGAATTATCTAATGTTGAATAATGTTTAATAGGCTTTTCTTCAAGTATATATTCTCTTAGATACAGTAAAAGACTGAGAGTGCCAGTCAGCTCACTGTTTCTCTAGTCATATAGAAATCTAAATAGTGGCTGGGGAGACGGCTCATTGGTAAAGTGCTTATTGTGTATGCTTGATGACCTGAATTCATATCCCTGAACACACGTAAAAAGTTGGGACACGATAGTGCACATGTCTGTAATACCAGTATATTCTTATTGAGAAAGGGGAAGTGGAAAAAAGAATGGTTCTGGAAGATCGGCATAAACAGGAGTGAACAAGAGAGTCCCAGTTTCAAACAAAGTGGAAGGGGAGGACCTGATTGATACCTGAGTTATCATCTGATATTCACATGTGCTCTGTGGCATATGCATATCTACACAGAGAGAGGGGGCATGGGAGGAGAGGGGAGAAGAGAGAGAAACATGTTGGAAATTTATTGTTCTAGGCTTTGATTGCAGGCAACCATTAATTTGTAGCTATTATAAACCTCATCTTAAAAAAAAGTGTGTGTGTGTGTCTGTGTGTGTGTGTACACTTGCATTGGCACACATGTGGAGGTCAGAGGACAACTTATGGGAGTCAGTTATCTCCTTCCACCATATAGTCCTGGAGAGAACTCAGGTCATCAGACTTGGTGTTAAGTGTCTTTATCCACTGAGCCATCTCTCCAGTCTTCAGCTTTTAGCAGTAGGTAGGTAGTCAATGGCAACAGTTGTAGTTCTCAAAGCTTTGGTTCCTAATGGTAGCTGGTTTGTATCTCTTGGACATGGGTGTCAAGATCCTAGAGTTTGGCAGTTCCCTGGAACTCCTCCAGTAACCACTGGCTGTAATCCCTTGCCTTTGACTCTTCGTAGCCATCTCTATATTTATACCATCCTTTGTCCTTTCAGATACCTGTTTACCACCATTTCTGCTACTGGCCTTTCTCTGGAACTCTTTAGCCACTTTCTTTCCAGTATTATATTTCTGTTATTACTACAATGGCTGTTGCCATTGTTGATACTGCCATTACTACCACCCCAGTTTTCTTCTTTGTTTTTACCTGTTCAGTCTTCTTTATTTTATGATAAAAATCTAACTCCCATTAAGAAGCCTTTTATTAGGCCTAATTTTGCAACACCAGAGGCCAATAGAGAGTGTCTTCCAGGTAGTCTATTTATATAGTCAGGGGAAGGTAACCATTCATGCAAATGAATGATTATGTGTATACTAATCAGAACCATCTAGCTGGGGAAGTGCTTACTCTCTGGTATGGTATAATGAAAATGACTGTAAAATCTTTGGGAGTGCTGCTTTGGAAACATGGTTTCTAGAATGGTGTTGTTAAAAAAAAACCTAAAATATCCTAGTCATTTGATTTTTTTTTTCAACCAACCAATGAAGATGCTGGGGTGAAAGCCTGCTAGCTGAGTCAGAGAAAGCACCCAGCTGATATTTCTATTCAGTTGAAAACCCTAGAGGAAAAATAATCTGCTGCTTTTTCTCCACACTGTCTTAAATACTCTCCAGCTCAATGTCACTTCTTTCTGTTTAATCATTGTCAACTGGTTTCTTGCTCTGCCTCTTGACCTAGGGATAACTTTATTTGATCCTGCGTACAGAAAGTTCTTGGATTAAAGGTGTGTGCTAGGGCTGAACCACACCATAACCACTTGTTTACAATAAACAGAAAAGTTCTTGGATTAAAAGTGTGTGCTATGTCAGATCTACACCACAAGTACTTATGTACAGTAAACAGAAAGCTCTAGGATTAAAGACTGAACCATCTCACAATAGAAACATATTTTTCAGCTCATAATTCTCTGGGTTCACAATGTGATAAGATATTCTGAAACAGAGTGATTATTCTTCAGCCATTCTGTGGTTATAAGCTGCATCTTTTGGAGTGTCCTCAGTGAATGGTTCTAAAACACCTAGGTTTCTAAGAGGATAATATGGCCAGTTGACAGTAAAGGATTTCTTGGATGAAAGTTGCTCTGTTAAGGCTGTGTATAAGGAAGTGGCCTGTCAATGAAGGTTATCAAAGTAGTAAATAGAAATTTGTAGTTTTAAAGAACATATCCAATAGTATACATAAGTGACCCCAAAAATTCCACCATAGAATTGATAAACACCTTCAGTAAGGTGGCTGGATATAAAATTAATTAAAGCAAAAACAAAAACCAGAAGCTCTTCTGGATGAATGGGCTGAGAAAGAAACTAGGGAAACAACATCTTTAACAATAGCCAGAAACAATATTAAATACCTGGAGGTAACTCTAACCAAGCAAGTGAAAGACCTGTATGGCAAGAACTTTTAAGTCCTTGAAGAAAGAAACTGAAGAGGACATCAGAAGATGGAAAGATCTCCCATGCTCATGGATTGGTAGGATCAACAAAGTAAAAATGGCCACCCTACCAAAAGCAATATACAGATTCAATGCATTTCCTATCAAAATACGAATACAATTTTTTATAGACCTGGAAAAAACAATTATCAACTTCATATAGAATAACAAAAAACCCAGAATAGCTGAATCAATCCTGTACCATTAAAAAAACAACAACAACAACAACAAAAAAAAAACATCTGGAGGTATCACCATCCCAGATTTCAAGCTATATACTACAGAGCAATAGTAATAAAAACAGCATGGTACTGGTATAAAAACAGACCAGTTGATCAATGGAATAGAATTAAAGACCAAGAAATAAACCCACACACCTATGGTCACTTAATTTTTGACAAAGAAGCCAAAACTGTACAATGGAAAAAGGACATCATCTTCAACAAATGGTGCTGGTCTAACTGATTGTCAACATGTGAAAGAATGCAAATAGACCCATACTTATCACCTTGCACAAAATTTAAGTCCAAGTGGATAAAAGGCCTTAACATAAAGCCCAACACAGTAAATCTAATAGACGAGAAAGTGGGGAAAAGCCTTAAAATCATTGGCACAGGGGAAAACTTTCTGAACAGAACACCAATAGCTCAGGCTCTAAGACTATCAATCAATAAATGGGACCTCATGAAACTGAAAACCTTCTGTAAGGCAAAGGAAACTGTCATTTGAACAAAATGGCAACCTACAGACCGGGAAAAGATCTTTACCAACCCCACATCTGACAGAGAGCTAATATCCATAATTTATAAAGAACTCAAGAAATTAAACACCAGAAAACCAAATAATCCAATAAAAAAATAGGGAACAGAGCTAAATCGAGAATTCATAAAGGAGGAATCTCTAATAGCTAAGAGACACTTGAAGAAATGCTCAACATCCTTAAGCATCAGGGAAAAGCAATTCAAGACGACAGAAACCCCACACTTGTCAGAGTGGCTAAAATCAAAAACTCAAATGACAGCACATTCTGGTGAGGCTGTAGAGAAAGGGGAACACTCCTCCATTCCTGGTGGGAGTAAAAACTTGTACAACCACTATGGAAATCAGTCTGGTGATATCTTAGAAAACTTGGAATAGCTCTACCTCAAGACCCAGCCATACCACTTCTGGGTACACATCCACATCATTCTTCACCAAACCACAAGGATATCTCCTCTACTATGTTCATAGCAGCCTTATTTGTAATAGCTCGAAACTGGAAACAACCCAGACGTCCCTCAACCAAAGAATGAAAAAAAAAAACCCTGTGGTACATTTACACAATGGAATACTACTCAGCTACAAGAAACAAGGATCATGCAATTTGCAGCCAAATGGATGGAACTAGAAAAGCTCAGCCTGAGTGAGCTACCCCAGACCCAGAAAGATACTCATGGCATCTGTTCACTTATAATTGGATTTTAGCCATACAGTACAGAATAACTATCCTACAACCAACAGAACAAATGGAGCAGGAACATATACGTGTTAGTGGGATAATTTGCCCTAGGGGAGCTGCCATGTAGGCCAGCAGTGAAAGAGGGAGCTGTTAACCCTCATATGACTGCTGAACTAAGGGGGTCTGATATGTAGGGGCACCCCACTCCAGAGGAATAGGATAGGTGGAGGAGGGGTGGGAGGGTAGGATCAGGAGGGGTGGAGAGAGGGGACTGTGATGGAAATGTAACTTGAAGTAATAAATAAATATAAAAAAACCAAGAAAACACAAAAGGAAAAAAAAAGAAAAAAGAACATACCCAAAGTATTAAAGAATAAGACAGCAAAATAAGAAAAACCACTATTTAATTACAGTCTTTGCTTTCTGTAAAGCATGTGCTTAAGAGGGAAAAATAAACAGTTCCATAAGAGTTGATATGTAGGGGGATCCAAGATGGCGGCGGCCCGCATGGATGCATTTTGAACTCGGGGAAAACAGCCATAAAGCCACAGAGTTAGAAGACTCTGATCAACAAACTGATTGACTCGATCCCCCTGGGTTTCACCCAGATACCCAGGGACCATTAAAAGTCCCTGGACAGGACTCTCATCCCCTCTCTCGGACACTCGGAAAAAAAACAGACCAGCAGGAGCCGCGCAGAAGCCGTGGAACCCAGGAATCAGGAATAGTCAACAGCAGAAGGTCAGGGTAAGAGCCACTCCAATAACCAGCGGGCAGCTCCAAACCCCCAGACAGGGTTATCCCCCAGCCTCCTGGCCTCTCAGATCCCACGCAGGCTCTCCGGTTATTTATTGAAGGGCTGGCAGAGCCAGAGCAGAGCTGTGGGAGCTGGAGGTGCTCTAGGTGGTCCCACAGCTATCTGAGCGGCTGCAGCACAGAGGACTGCAAGCTCACATAGGCATTTTGGAAAGCTTAGGCATATTTGTGCTTCCCCAGAGGGGTGTTGGACATATATACAGGCCCCTCTATTGGATTTACAGTCACTGGAAAAAACACTGCAGCGGGACTGAGCAGCAGGATACAGTTCCAGCAGCAGGTTACTCAGCAGCTCGACTGCTGTGTACGGGAACTTGGAAGACAGTGGGCCCCATTTGCCAGTATCCAAAGCCAGCTCCATACACACATAGGTGGAGCTGCAAGAGTGGCAGAAAGGGCGGCCAGTTTGGAAGGCGGATTTGTCCTCCCCAGGGTCCAAGCCCTGGGCAAATTGTGGGGTTATTATTACTAGACCCTTTTGCTAGTGCTGGCCTTTCTGGCGGGAAACCAGAGCTTATAGCTCCACTCCTGGAACAGTGAGGTTTTGACCTAGGAGACACTGCTGAGTAAATCACCTTAAGGGCACGGAGTCTGGTCCTTTCAAGACTCCAATATGGTCTCAACCCCCAAACTTGGGACCTCCAGAGTCCACAGAATCTGTGCCTGGACAAACAGGACCACACCACCAGAACCACTGCAGGCTGAATACTCAGTGTGCAACACAGAGAGCTCTGACTTGTGAGCAGTGAAACAATCCCAGGCCATTCCTCATTGCCTGGAAATAGGCTGCACCAGCTCACAGTGCTTCTGGCTATTAGATGTACATTGACCCTGAGAACCCCCTGTGAGCAGCTGGGGAGGACCACAAACACAGTCTGACATGTAAGCTGCAGGGGAGCTACAACCCCACCCAACAGCCTGAGGGCTACCAACCTGCACTGTCATCTATACGAAGACCAGTTGGATCCTAGGAATCTACAGGAACACATCCCCATCACAAGTCCTCACCTGAGTCCCTAATTGGGACAAAACAGGAAGGGGTGAGCTCTCGGAGACACACTGAGAACCTCTACACAAGGCTCCACCCAGCCAGTGGAAAGCAACAGATCACCAAGCATTACGACTTCTACACCAAAGTGCCCCTTTTGGCTCCAAGCCCAGAAGACAACAGGAACAAACAGCTAAGAACAACCAAATGGCAAAAGGACAGCAAAAAAGCAGAATCAACAAAATCCAGGGAATTATGAGCCCAACAAAATCCAACGGCGCTAGTATAACAAGCCCTGACCACTTCACCACACCTGAAACACATGAAAACGACGAGAACTCTACAGTCTGGAAAGTGATAGAGTCCTTTCAAGAAGAATTTAAATCTATGAAGGAATTCAAAGAGTCCACATTTTTATAAGCGAAAGCAACGGATAATATCATTAGAGAGCTCCAAGCCAAAGTGGCTCAAATGGAACAGGAAACAGACAAGGTGAAGAAAGATTTAAAAGAGATGAAAGATTTCCAGGCAAAGACAAGCAAATTGGAGCAGGAAATCTACAAAACGAATAAAATCTTTCAAGACATGAAATTGGAAATGGAAGAAATAAAGAAAACACAGTCGGAGTTAAGAGTGGAAATGGAGAATCATGGGAAGAGAACAGAAACTACAGACATGAATATCAAAAATAGGATACAAGAGATGGAAGACAGAATCTCAGGCATGGAAGATTCAATGGAAGAAATCAGTACAACATCCAAAGAAAATGAGAAAGCTAAAAACTCTCTCACCCACAACATCCAAGAAATTCAAGGAATCAATGAAAAGACAGAACCTGAGAATTATAGACATAGAGGAAAGAGAAGACTCCTGACTACAAGGTCCAGGAAACATCTTCAACAAAATCATAGAAGAAAACTTCCCAAACCTAAAGAAAGAGATGCCAATAAAATTCCAAGAGGCTTACAGAACACCAAACAAATTAGATCAGAAAAGAAACTCCTCTCGCCACATAATAATTGAAGCTCCAAATGTACAGAACAAAGAAAGAATATTAAAAGCCATAAGAGAAAGACGTCAAGTAACGTATAATGGCAGACCCATCAGAATTACACCTGACTTCTCCTCAGAAACTCTAAAAGCTAGAAGAGCCTGGACAGATGTCCTACAAGCCCTGAGAGAACATAGGTGCCCAGCCAGACTACTATACCCAGCAAAACTCTCTATCAACATAGATGGAGAAAACAAGATATTCCATGACAAAATCAAATTCAAACAATATCTACCCACAAATCCAGCCCTACAGAAGATCCTAGAAGGAAAATTCCAACCCAGAGAAGATAACTACACCCAAGAAAACAGAGGAAACAGAAAACTCCACGGCAACTAAACCAACAGAAACACAGGACCACCACGTATACCAAAATAATGGGAAATAACAACCACTGGTCACTAATATCCATCAACATCAATGGACTCAACTTCCTGATAAAAAGACACAGGCTTGCAGATTGGATCCATAAAAAATACCCATCATTTTGCTGCTTACAATAAGCACATCTCACTACCAAAGATAGACACTACCTTAGAGTAAAGGGCTGGGAAAAGGTTTTCCAAGCAAATGGACCCAGGAAGCAAGCTGGAGTAGCCATCCTAATAACCAAGCGAAACAGACTTCCAACTGAAGTCAATAAAAAAAAAAGACAGAGAAGGGCATTACATACTCGTTAAAGGAAATATTCATGAAGAGGGTATCTCAATATTGAACATCTATGCCCCAATACAAAGGCACCTACATTTGTAAAAGAAACTCTCCTAAAAAACTTAAACCGCACATTGATCCGCACACATTAGTACTGGGAGACTTCAACACCCTACTCACAACAGTGGACAGATCATCAAGACAGAAACCAAACAGAGAAATAATGAGTATAACAGAGCTCTTGTACTAAATGGACCTAACAGATACCTACAGAGCGTTTCACCCAAACACAAAAGTATACACCTTCATCCTGAGTGAGCTAACTCAGGCTCAGAAGGATACACATGGCATCTATTCACTTATAGTCAGATTTTAGCTATATAGTACAGGATATCTATACTACAACCAACACACCAAAGGGAACAGGAACATAGACTCTTTTTTTTCCTATCCATGAAACACTTTTCCCTAGTGGTGCTGCCTTGTAGGCCCCCAGTGTATGAGGAGGCTCTTGGCCCTCATATGATGCTGAACTGGGGCAGGGGACTGTTATATAGGAACACTCCACTCCAGAGGAGTGGGATGGAAGGGTTAGGGGATAGAGAGGTGGGAGGGCAGGACTGGGAAGGGTTGAAAGAGGACACCATGATGGAGATGTAACCTGAAGCAATTAATAATTAAATTTAAAAAAAGAGTTTATATGTAATTCCATTATGTGATTTCAGATGTATCCTAATTATCAGCAGATGCCTAGAATTACATGAGTTAGGAAAATTGCTTTGTAGAATGTTTTGTATGGTGGAAACATTTAGAAGGCATATTTAAGAAACAACAAATAATGCAAGCCATCTAGAGTCCATTGTTAAGAGAATGGTGGTTGGTATGATAGGAAAGGTAAGTCAGACTTATATGTAGAGTATTACATTCCAACGAGGTCAGAGAATGGTAAAGACTTTAGGCTTTCTTACTGATCAGCCGAGCTGCACATTTACTATTGTTACATCACATTCTAATTATCTGTCACTACAATGAAATACATAAGATAATTAACTTAATAAAGAGGTTTATTTTGGGACAGTTTTACAGCTTCAAGTCCATGATCAGGCAACCTGTTTCATTGAGCCTTTGGGATGATTGTGCCAAATGGAAATGACCATGGAACATATGGCTGAGCATTCTACATAATATGAGCCAGGAAGCAAATCAGGGAACTCTGCATAGATCAGGATACCAGAATTTCCCATGGGTGCTTGCCCTTAATGACCTCTCAAGGGTTTTACTTTCTAAAGAACCCATTACTTCCAAGTAGTGCCACACTGAGAACCTTCAACACATGAACTTTAGGGAATGCAAAGCATAGTACACAGTATAAGATTTATAAGAGAAGCTATTATTAAATATACATGTTGATAATTTTATAGATGCTTTCTGAAGTGTACTCTACAGTACTGAAGTGAGTGTTTAGCATTGCTAGCTACTGTTAAGTACTGGAGTGGGAATTGCCATATTTCATTTTCTGAGACAAGGTGTTGCTATTTAGTTCAATCTGCCCTCCAATTCAGTATATATTCCAGGCTGAACTCAAAATTTAGAATTCCTTCACACGTATTGTTAAACACGATTGGAATTGGTAGCTTATTGTTGAGATTTCCTTAAGTTTTTGTTGTAAATATACTTTTAGTTTGTTCTGTGAATCATTTTGTTGGGGTCCTTTTTCTTTCAGTAGAAATTGTGTGTAGGTGAGAGTTTGTTGGCTTTTGGCAGCTTTTATATCCCTTGGCAATTGGTAGTGGTGAGTGGCAGCAGCAGACAAGAATGAGCACCAGCAGGTGTTTCCGTCTAGCCTTATAACTTTTGTTTCAGGTATCAGGTACTAGGACTCTTAACTATATGCTAATATTACAACTCTTGTTCAGGCATACGTTCCAAGGGTTATGTCTTTTACAGAAGTCTGGGAAGTTGGAATTCCTTAGCCCTTGCTAATGTTGCAGTTAAAAAACCTAGGAATTAGAGTCAGCTTTTCTTGTTAGCTGCATTTCTCATGGTTCCTCTTTGTATGGGGCGCTCAAAGCATCTGACAGCCCCACTGCTGCTTTTCCACCATCTCTGCTAATGGTGTTTCCTTTGTAATTCATCTCAGCTGTCTCTATTAAAACTAGGGAAGAAAAGTTCTTAATCCCTAATGCCAAATATGTGCCATGACCCTTCCCTCAGAAGACATGGGTTATTAAATGAAAATTTCTGTGCCAGGTGTGAGATACCACCTCACAAGTTATTAATGAGGGAGGCTCCAAAGTTTGATCTGCATTTCCCCATGCAAATCTATTAAAGAAGCCTTAAAATAGCAACAGCAACCAAATCACACCTGAGACGCTGAGATCCCAGAATTGGGAAATTTGGGTCTTTGAGGCTGTGTGCCACAGGAGTTGGAGTAGTGCCAACTCCCAGAACAACTGGGAGGTAACAACTGGTAGTCACTCAGTCCACAAGGTAGGGTGACTCAGTAATCCCAGTCAACTTAGTGAGTTCTTTTTTAAAAATGTTTATTTATTATTTCAAGTTTCAACTCCATCATAGTGTCCTCTTTCCATCCCTCCCAATTCCACCCTCTCATCCTCTTCTTCAGCTCCCACCCAACCCAGTCCTCTGATGTGGTGTCCCTACATATGAACCCCTCTCAGTTCAACAGTCATATGAGGGCTAAGAACTTCCTCTTGCACTGGGGCCTACATGGTATCACCCCTAGGGCAAATTGTCACATTAATAGTTAACAAAGTCTTTGTTCCTGATCCTTTTGGTGTGTTGGTTGTTGGATAGTTATCCTGTACTATATGGCTAACATCCAATTATCAGTGAGTAGATGCCATGTGCATCTTTCTGAGTCTGGGTTAGTTCACTCAGGATGAGCTTTTCTAGTTCCATCCATTTGGCTGCAATTTGCACGATTTCCTTGTTTCTGATAGCTGAGTAGTATTCCATTGTGTAAATGTACCACGATTTTTTTTTTATCCATTTGTCAGTTGAGGGACATCTGGGTTGTTTCCAATTTTGAGCTATTACAAATAAGGCTGCTCTGAACATAGATGAGGATATGTCCTTGTGGTTTGGTGAGGAATGTTTGGATGGCTGCCCAGAAGTGGTATGGCTGGGTCTTGAGGTAGTGCTATTCCAAGTTTTCTAAGATATTGCCAGACTTATTTCCATAGTGTTTGTACAAGTTTGTACTGCCACCAGGAATGGAGGAGTGTTCCCCTTTCTCTACAGCCTTGCCAGCATGTGCTGTCATTTGAATTTTTGATCTTAGCCATTCTGACAGGTGTGAGATGGAATCTCAGAGTAGTCTTGAGTTGTATTTCTCTGATGATTAAGGATGTTGAGCATTTCTTCAAGTGTCTCATTGGCATTAGAGATTCCTCCTTTGTGAAATCTCAGTTTAGCTCTATTTCCCATTTTTTGATTGGATTATTTGGTTTCCTGGTATTTAATTTCTTGAGTTCTTTATAAATTATGGATATTAGCCCTCTGTCAGATGTGGGGCTGGTAAAGATCTTTCCCAATCTATAGGTTGCTGTTTTGTTTGAATGACAGTGTCCTTTGCCTTACAGAAGGTTTTCAGTTTATTTATTGGTCCCATTTATTGATTGTTGAGCCTGAGCTATTGGTGTTCTGTTCAGGAAGTTGTCACCTGTGCCAATGAATTTGAGACTTTCCCCCCCTTTTTCTTCTATTAGACTTAATGTTAAGCTCATTATTTCTCTGTTTGGTTTCTGTCTCGATGACCTGTCCATTATTGTGTGTGAGGTGTTGAAGTCTCCCATTACTAATGTGTTGGAATTGATATGTGGTGTAAGCTTTAGAAGAGTTTCTTTTACAAATGTAGGTGTCCTTGTATTTGAGGCATAACTATTCAGTACTGAGATGTTATATTGATGAATTTTTCCTTTAATGAGTATGTAGTGCCCTTCCTATCTTTTTTGATTAACTTCAGTTGAATGTCCATTTTATTTGATTTTAGGATGGCTACTCCAGCTTGCTTCCTGGGCCCATTTGCTTGGAAAACCTTTCCCAGCCCTTTACTCTGAGGTAGAGTCTATCTTTGTTAGTGAGATATGTTTCTTTTATGCAGCAAAATGATGGGTCTTGTTTACAGATCTGTTCTGTAAGCCTGTGCCTTTTTTGGGGGGGGGGGACTTGAGTCCATTGATGTTGATGGATATTAATGGCCAAAGGTTATTTCCTATTATTTTGATGTAGGTGGTGGTTGTGTGTTTCTTTTGGTTTAGCTGCCGTGGAGTTTTTTGTTTCCTCTGTTTTCTTGGGTGTAGTTATCTTCCCTGGGATGCAATTTTCATTCTAGAATCTTCTTCTGTAGGGCTGAATTTATGGGTAGATACTGTTTAAATTTGGTTTTGTCATGGAATATCTTGTTTTCTCCATCTGTGTTGATAGAGAGTTTTGCTGGGTATAGTAGTCTGGCCAGGCACCTATTTTCTTTTAGGGCTTGTAGGACGTCTGCTCAGGTCCTTCTGGCTTTTAAAGTTTCTGAGGAGAATTCAGGTGTAATTTTGATGGATCTGCCATTATACATTACTTGACCTTTTTTGCTTACAGCTTTTAATATTCTTTCTTTGTTCTGTATATTTGGAATTCCAATTATTATGTGGGGAGAGGAGTTTCTTTTCTGGTCTAATCTGTTTGGTGTTCTTTATGCCTCTTGGAATTTTACTGGCATCTCTTTCTTTAGGTTTGGGAAGTTGTCTTCTATGATTTTGTTGAAGATGTTTCCTGGACCTTGGAGTTGGGGTCTTCTCTTTCCTCTATGCTTATAATTCTTAGGTTCTGTCTTTTCACTGAGTACTGATTTCTTCAATCAAATCTTCGACATCTGAGATTCTGTCTTCTATATCTTGTATCCTATTTTTGATAATCATGTCTGTAGTTCCTGTTCTCTTCCCTTGATTTTCCACCTCCAGGATTGTCTCTGCTTGTGTTTTCTTTATTGCTTCCATTTCCAATTTCAAGTGTTGAACAATTTAGTTGTTTTATATGTTTCCTGCTTCAATTTTCTTGTCTTTTTTTTTTTTTTTTGCAAATCTTTCAAATCTTTCTGTGCCTTGTCTCTTTTCCATTCATGTTAGACTATGTTGCCTTGGCGGTCTCTAATGGTATTCTCCATTGCTTTGATTTGTAAAATTGAGGAGTCTTTAAATTCTCTCAGGGATTTAATTTCTTCTTGTAAATCCATCATTTTGCTAAGTATAGATTTATCATCATTTTCATGTGTTTCAGCTGTGGTGGGATGTTCAGGGCTTGCTTTGTTAACCTTACTGAATTTTTTTGGAGTTATGTTTCCCTGATTTTTGTCAGTTTATTCTTTCACTGACCTTTGTGGGTAGTTCCGTTTCTGGGCAGGTGGTTCTGGGATGTGTAAGAAAGCAGGATAAGTAAGCCAGTAAGTAATGTTCCTCCATGGCTACTCTTTCAGTTCCTGCCTCCAGATTTATGTCCTGCTTGAGTTTCCTGCCCTGAGTTCCCTCAGTGATGGACTGTAATGTGTGAGGTTAAATAAGCACATTCTTTCCAAGTTGCTTCTTGATCATGTTATTTTATCACAGCATTAGAAGTTACAGTGAATGACAGGGTGAGCGAATGTTTCACAAACTCTCAGAAATCTCATGAGTCCATTCTTAGATTGTGTTTTGACAATGTCAGTTTACCAAAACAACAGGTTGATAAGCTCTCTGATCTTCAGGGTTTATAGTATCAGACATGAATTCCCTTCTGTGTTATAGGGCTCAGAAAGTGGTTGACTGCTCACATAATAGTCATGTCTCTATTTTCATCAGTGGTTGCCTGGCAGATTGTTATTTTAGCATGCAGGGTCTACTGCTATGTAAGACTATGATTGCCTTTTCTCACCCAGCAGCCTACATTGTACCTTCTGAATGTTAGAGAAGACATTTCCAGGTCAGTGACAGTTTGATTTCTGTGTTTTGTACCAAAGTTGTGTTTTCAGAAATTAGGTCTTACCATCTAATTAGGGTATGTAACCAAGACCAGCGACAATAGGCTGTGTTGTCTTGGGGGCCTCTGTGTTCTCTCTGACTGATAACTCATAGGAAGATTTATGACACCTGGTACTGAAATTTTCATTTAATAATGTATGTATTCTTGAAGAAGCATTGTCCATCCATGTTCAATCTCCTTTTAAAAAAATAATATTTTAAAATTAACATTCAAAGTAGTGTGTTTCCATGAGGATTTTTCATACATCGTTACTTTCAGTTATTCTACTCCTTCTCCTCTCCTCTACCTTTTCATTCTTTGGTTTATTGCTCCTTTCCCCTTCATCTCCCCCACTTAATTCCCCTGTATTCCCATGCTAGTCCTATTTCTTTTATGTTACCTGTATTCTGGTATCCTGTTTTTTTTCTTTACCTCCAGTCCTCCCTTAAGACCCCACTTTTCTTTCTCATGATTTACTTTCTAGTCTCATCATCTGTACTCCCCCTATATATAATGCATAAATAAAAATAAAAATTTGGAATCTGCATAGGAGAGGAAAATAGGATATTTGCCTTTCTAGAATACTTAACTAAGATATAATTTCCAGGTCCATTCATTTTCCGCACATGTAATAATTTTATTTTTCTTCATGGCTAAATGAAATTTGTGTGTATGCATCACATTTTCATTATCCAGTCACCTTTTATGAACATCTAGGTTGGTTCTATTTTCTTGTTAATGTGAATAGTGCATCAGTAAACATAGATGTGTAAGTATCTCTAGGGTAGTACTTTAATTCTTTGCATATATTTCCAGGAGTAGCATAGTTTGACCATATGTTTGTTCCACTTTTAGTTTTTGGAGAGATTTGATACTGATATTCATAGTGGCTGCACAAGTTTGCAGTCTTGCCAGCAGTAAATATGGGTTCCTATTTCCTTTTGTTCTCATCAGCATTTGCTGCCTCTTGTTTATGATAGGTATTCTGACTGGGATAAGACATAATCTTAAAGAATTTTAATTTGTATTTCCCTAATGCATAAAAACTGTAGAGCACTTTTCAAATATTTATTGGCCATATGTTTTTGTCCTTTTAAGAACTTTCTTTTTTGGTTCATTTATCTATTTATTTATCAGAAGACTCAGTTTTTGATGTTTGATTTTTGCTGTTTTTTAAAATACATATCTAGATATTATATTAGTTCTTTATCAGAGATGTAGCAAGCAAAAATTTTATCCTATTTTATAGCCAGTCTTTCCACCCTGTCAATAGTTTTACTTACTGTGAAGAAGCCTTCTGATTTCATTTAATAACATGTCTCAATTCATTTATTTCCACTATTGTCCTGTAACAGTAATTTTTATTTATCACACATATATTTATCAATAATTAACAATTACCTAACAATTGTCTATAAAATTCCTAAATCCTAAACCCAAATCCTAACTCTGAAACCTAACACCTAACACTTCTTAGTATCTATAATACAAACATTTAACATTAACCTAAGGTTTCTCAAAAGGATATTTTTCTCTGAGCGTGGGTCCTGATGGATGGCTGGTCTTCATACAATTTTTCAGTTTTAAAGTCTCTTAAAGTATGATGGTTAAGGATGCTGAGCATTTCTTCAAGTGTCTCTCAGCTTTTAGGAATTCCTCCTTTGTAAATTCTCTGTTTAACTCCTTCCCCTCCCCCCGTTTTTTTGATTGGATTATTTGGTTTCTTGGCATTTAATTTCTTGAGTTCTTTGTAAATTTTTTTTTTTGTTTGTTTGGTTTTTTTTCGAGACAGGGTTTCTCTGAATATCTCTGGCTGTCCTGGACTCACTTTGTAGACCAGGCTGGCCTCGAACTCACAAAGATCCGTAAATTTTTGATATTAGCCCTCTGTCAGATGTGGGGTTGGTGAAGATTTTTTTCCCAATTTGTAGGCAGCTGTTTTGTTCGATTGACAGTGTCTTTTGCCTTGCAGAAGCTTTTCAGTTTCATGAGGTCCCATTTATTGATTGTTGGTCTTAGGTCCTGAACATTCTTAACCATCAGAGAAATGCAACTCAAGATGACTCTTAAGATTCTTTCTCACACCTGCCAGAATGGCTAAGATCAAAAGCTCAAATGACAACACATGCTGGCCAGGGTGTGGAGAAAGGGGAACCCTCTTCCATTGCTGGTGGGAGTGCAGGCTTGTGAAACCACTATGGAGGTCAGTCTGGCAATATCTTAGAAAACTTGGAATAGCTCTGCCATACCACTTCTGGGTATACATCCAAATGACTCCTCACTGAATCAAAGGAAGTTTCCTTATCTATGTTCATAGCAGCCTTAAACAACCCATATGTCCCTCAACTGAAGAATAGATTAAAAAAACTGTGGTACATCTACACAATGGAATAGTACTCAGCTATCAGAAACAATGAAATCATGCAATTTGCAGCCAAATGGATGGAACTAGAGAAGCTCATCCTGAGTGAGCTAACCCAGACTCAGAAGGATGCACATGGCATCTATTCACTTATAGTTGGATTTTGGCTATACAGTACATGATATCTGTACTACAACCAACGCACCAAAGGGAACATGGACACAGACTTTTTCTTTTTCTCCCTGTCAATGAGACACTTTTCCCTAGTGGTGCTGCCTTGTAGGTCCCCAGTGTATGAGGAGGCTCTTGGCCCTCATATGACTGCTGAACTGGGGCAGGGGACCATTAGGTAGGGACACTCCACTCCAGAGGAGTGGGTATGGAAGGGTTAGGGGGTAGAGGGTGGGAGGGCAGGACTGGAAGGGGTGGAAAGAGGCAGTTTGATGGAGATGTAACCTAAAGCAATAAACAAATAAATTAAAAAAAAAGAAAAAAAAACTCCCCCCCCCGAAAAGTCTCTCAAAGTCTCTGAATTTCGTTGGTCCCCTTGTGGTCTTAAGACCAATCAACACACGAAAATTTCCCAGGCAGCTCACCGATTCAGGTGCTTATGGCCTGCAAAGGCCCGAAATCCGGGAGCTCTGCTTCTGAGCACTCCTGGATCTCAGGGAGAATCTGTCCTGATTCAGACCCGAAACGGGTCAACATCAGAGGGTGAAACTTTCCGATGAGATTGTGATACGTGTTCTTTCACGGGTTGAGGAAAACCTTGAGTGAATCAGGATCAGGAGAGAGAGAGCCTGCCCAGCATTCACGTGGATCCTGACTTATATATCTTCACCTGTGGGCAGAAGCTTTTTTTGCACTTTTTTTTTTGTTTTTTTCGAGACAGGGTTTCTCTGTTTAACAGCTCTGGCTGTCCTGGACTCGCTTTGTAGACCAGGCTGGCCTCGAACTCGCAAAGATCCGCCTGCCTCTGCCTCCCAAGTGCTGGGATTAAAGGCGTGCGCCACCACCGCCCGGCTTTTTTTTTTTGCACTTTTAAAGTTAGTTCTGGGAGCTCAGTCTTTTTCAAAAAAGCTTTTTGCAGAGAGGCAATTCACATGCAGTCTGCAGGTGTGGGCAGGTGCCTCAGGACATGTCATTCAGATGCCCTTCACAGAGAGCTGCGAAATGAGAACAGACCTCTGACCTCCAGAGGGCGGCCACCCAGGGGGCATGTCCTGCTCCGAGCCCCAAGATCAAAGAGGTCCAGGTTCTTGGTGAGTTCCCAAGGACATGTCACTTCGGATGAAGTCTTTTATCTTAAAAGTCCAGCCTTATTCCAAGTTCCGTATGCTATATATGCTAACACTAAACCTACCACATTGTCCTTTCCATAATTAAAAAAATAACATACCTTGAATTGATTTCCCTAGAGTTTCCTCCAGCATTTTCAGCATTTCATGTTTTATAATGAAGTTTTTAAATCAATTTTGAATATAAATAAATATGTAAGTAAATAAAATGTAGGACAAGAGATGTAGATTTAACTTCACTCATATATATAAGATACCTGGTTTTCCTAATATCCATTTGTTGAAGAAATATTCCCTCTCTGATTTCAATTTAGGGTTTTAACACCTTTGTCCAAGCTTAGGTGACCATAGTTATGTGATTTTTTTTCTGTATTTTCTTTTCTATTCTCTTGGTCCACATGTCTGTTTGTATATCAGTACAATGCTGTCCTTGTCACTTTGACTAATTTGAGATCAAGTATTGTGATATTTCTGGTTTTGTGATTTTTTTTTCATTTAGAAGTGCTGTGGCTTTTTGAGGTCATTGTAGTTCTCTATGAGTTTAGACTTTTTTTGTAGTTCAGTGAGGAATATCACTTATATTTTGATGGGGATTATATTGAATGTTTAAAAATTTTAAGTAACATTTTTTACAGTATGAAGTAATGAAGACACAGGAACCAGATGCTGGGGTGAAAACTTGCTAGCTCAGAGAGGCAGAGGAAGCACCCACCTGATTTTCCTACTCCACCAACTTCCCAGAAGGAAAAGCCCCATCTCCTTCTATACACTGTCTTAAATACACTTCCATTCAATATCCCTCTTTCCTGTATTTTCTTATGTTTACTTCCTGTCAACTGGTTGCTTGCTCTGCCTCTTGACATAGGGTTGACTTTATTTAGCTTTTGTTTACAGAAAGTTCTTGGGTTAAAGGTGTGCACTAGGGCTGAGCCACACCACAACAAGAAACAGGTTTTTCCAGTTCACAATATGATCAGATATCCTGCAGCATTTTGTGTCATTTCATATTTTGGAGGAAATGTTCTTAGTTTCTCTATTTAGCATAATGTTAGTTTATAGGTTTGTCATATGTAGCCAGTATTATATTGAGGTATGTTCTTTCTGGTCCTAGTTTCTTGAGGACATTAACATGAAATGATGTTGGATTTTTGTCAAAAGACTATTCTGTATCTATTGAGATGATCATGTTTTTTCTGTCCTTAAGTCTTTTTGTATAGTGTATTATATTACTTTGAATATGTTGACTCAACTTTGCATCTTAGAGATGAATCCAGCTTGATGGTCATGTAAGACTTAATGTGATCTTAAATTTGCTTTGTGAATATTTTGTTGAGAATTAAAAAATCTGTGTTTATTAGGGAAACTGGGCTATAGTTTTATTTGTTGTATTATCTAGTTTTGGTATCAGGGTAACACTGATTTCATAGGAATTTAGTAGTATACCTTCCTTTTGTATTTTATCAAACAGTTTAAGGAGAATTATATTAGGTATTCTTTTTTTTGTTTATTTATTACTTCAAGTTAAATCTCCATCACAGTCTCCTCTTTCCACCCCTCCCAGTTCCAGCCTCCCACCCTCTACCCCCTCTCCCACCTATCCTACTCCTCCAGAGTGGGTTGCCCCTACATATCAGACCCCTTCAGATCAACAGTTATATGAGGGCTGAGAGCTTCCTCTTGCACTGGGGCCCTTATATGGAAACTCCATTAGGGCAAAGTGTCCCAAAAATGGGTACCAGGGTCTATGTTCCATTCCTTTTGGTGTGTTACTTATAGGATAGTTATCCTGTACTACATGGCTAAAATCCAAATATAAGTGAATAGATGTATCTTTCTGAGTCTGGGTTAGTTCACTCAGGATGAACTTTTCTAGTTCCATCCATTTGGTTGCAAATTACATGATTTCCTTGTATCTGATAGCTGAGTAGTATTCCATTGTGTAAATGTACCACAGTTTTTTTTTTTTTAATCCATTCTTCGGTTGAGGGACTTCTGGATTGTTTCCAGTTTCTAGCTATTACAAATAAGGCTGTTATGAATATAGATGAGGAGATGTCCTTGTGGTTTGGTGAAGAATCATTTGGATGTGTACCCAGAAGTAGTATGGCTGGGTCTTGAGGTAGAGCTATTCCAAGTTTTCTAAGATATCACTAGATTGATTTCCATAGTGGTTGTACAAGTTTTCACTCCCACCAGGAATGGAGAAGTGTTTCCCTTTCTCTACAGCCTCACCAGCATGTGCTATCATTTGAGTTTTTGATCTTATCCATTCTGACAAGTGTGAGATGGAATGTCAGAGTAGTCTTGAGTTGCTTTTCCCTGATGATTAAGGATGTTTAGCATTTCTTCAAGTATCTCTTGGCTATTAGATATTCCTCCTTTTTGAATTCTCGATTTAGCTCTGTTCCCCATTTTTTTGATTGGATTATTTGGTTTCCTGGTGTTTAATTTCTTGAGTTCTTTATAAATTATGGATATTAGCCCTCTGTCAGATGTGGGGTTGGTAAAGATCTTTTCCCAGTCTGTAGGTTGCCATTTTGTTGAAATGACAGTTTCCTTTGCCTTACAGAAGGTTTTCAGTTTCATGAGGTCCCATTTATTGATTGATAGTCTTAGAGCCTGAGCTATTGGTGTTCTGTTCAGGAAGTTGTCACCTGTGCCAATGATTTTAAGGCTTTTCCCCACTTTCTTGTCTATTAGATTTAGTGTGTCGGGCTTTATGTTAAGGCCTTTTATCCACTTGGACTTAAATTTTGTGCAAGGTGATAAGTATGGGTCTATTTGCATTCTTTCACATGTTGATATCCAGTTAGACCAGCACCATTTGTTGAAGATGCTGTCCTTTTTCTACCGTAAGGTTTTCGCTTCCATGTCAAAAATTAAGTGACCATAGATGTATGGGTTTATTTCTTAGTCTTCAATTCGATTCCATTGATCAACTGGTCTGTTTCTATACCAGTACCATGCTGTTTTTAATTACTATTGCTCTGTAGTATGGCTTGAAATCTGGGATGGTGATACCTCCAGATTTTTTTTATTATACAGGATTGATTCAGCTATTCTGGGTTTTTTGTTATTCTATATGAAATTGAGAATTGTTCTTTCAAGGTCCGTTAAGAATTGTGGTGGTATTTTGATAGGAATTGCATTGAATCTGTATATTGCTTTTGGTAGGGTGGCCATTTTTATTTTGTTGATCCTGCCTATCCATTAGCATGGGAGATCTTTCCATCTTCTGATGTCCTCTTCGATTTCTTTCTTCAAGGTCTTGAAGTTCTTGTCATACAGGTCTTTCACTTGCTTGGTTAGTTACCCCCAGGTATTTTATATTGTTTGTGGCTATTGTGAAGGGCGTTGCTTTCCTAATTTCTTTCTCAGCCCATTTATCTTTTGTATAAAGAAGGGCTTCTGATTTTTTGAATTAATTTTGTATCCAACCTCCTTTCTGAAGGCGTTTATCAGTTATAGTAGTTCTCTGATGGATTTTTTGGAGTCACTTATATATATTATCATATCATTTGCGAATAGGAATACTTTGAATTCATCCTTTCCAATTTGAATTCCCCTAATCTCCTTTAGTTATCTTATTTCTCTAGCTAGAACTTCAAATACTGTGTTGAAGAGATATGGGGAGAGTGGGCATCCTTGCCTTGTCCCCAAGTTTAGAAGAAATGCTTTAAGTTTATCTCCATTTAGTTGGTTACTGGCTTTTTTTATATTGACTTTATTATTTCTAGATATGGTCCTTGTATGCAAGCTCTCTCCAGGACTTTATGCATGAAGGGGTGTTGGATTTTGTCATCTAGCAAGATGATCATGTGGTTTTTTTTCTTTCAGCTTGTTTATATGGTGCATTATTGTCATGGATTTTTATATGTTGAACCGAACCACCCCTGCATTCCTGGGATAAAGCCTACTTGATCATGGTGTATGATACTTTTGATGTGTTCTTAGATTTGGTTTGCAAGTATTTTATTGAGTATTTACACATGTACATTCATGAGAGAAATTGGTCTGAAATTCTCTTTCTTTACTCAGTCTTTGTGTGGTTTAGATATCAGGGCAACTGTGGCCTCATCAATGAGTTTGACAGTGTTCCCTGTGTTCCTATTTTGTGGAAGAGTTTGAAGAGTATTGGTATTAGCTCTTCTTTGAAGGTCTGGTATAATTCTGTGCTCAAACCCTCTGGCCCTGTGTTTTTTTTGGTTGTGAGACTTTTAATGACTGCTTCTATTTCCTGAAAGGTTATAGAACTGTTTAATTTGTTAACCTGATGTTCATTTAACTTTGGTAGGTGTATCTATCAAGAAAATTGTTTATTTTGCTTAGATTTTCAAATTTTGTGGAGTATAAATTTTTTTGAAGTAAGACCTAAAGATTCTTTGGATTTCCTTGATGTCTGTTGTTATTTCTCCCTTTTCATGTATGATTTTTTGATTTGGGCATTTTCTCTTTGCCTTTTACTTAATTTGGCTAAGGGTTTGTCTATTGTGTTGATTTTCTCAGAGCCAACTCTTGGTTTTGTCGATTCTTTGTATTGTTCTTTTTGTTTCCAAGTTGTTGATTTCAGTCCTGAGTTTAATGATTTCCTGATGTCTGCTCTTCTTGGGAGTGTTTGCTTCTTTTTTTTCTAATGCTTCCAGTTCTGCTGTTAAATTGCTAATATGAACTGTCACATTTTTTTTTTTTTGGTGGCACTTAATAGTATGAACTTTCCTCATAGCACAGCTTTCATTGTGTCCCATAGGTTTGGGTATGTTGTGCCTTCATTTTCTTTGGATTTTAGGAAGTCTTTGATTTTTTTCTTTATCTGTTCCCTGACCCAGTGGTCACTTTGTAGAGAGTTGTTCAGTTTCCATGAGTGTCTAGGCTTTTTATATGTGTTGTTGTTGAAGTCCAGCTTTAATCCATGGTGGTCTGATAAGATACGGGTTATTTCAATTTTCTTGTATCTCTTGAGGCTTGCTTTGTGTCTGACTATATGGTCAGTTTTGGAGATGGTTCCATGAGGTACTGAAAAGAATGTATATCCTTTTGTGTTTGAGTGAATTGTTCTGTAGGTATCGGTTAGGTCCATTTGGTTCATGACCTCTATTAGTCTCATTGTTTCTGTGTTTGGTTTCTGTCTTGATGAAGTGTCCATTAGTGTGAGTGGAGTGTTGAAGTATCCCACTATTAATATGTGGGGATTAATGTGCATTTTAAGCTTTGGAAGAGTTTCTTTTACAAATGTGGGTGTTCTTATATTTGGGGCATAGATATTCAGTATTGAGATGTTGCCTTGATGAATTTTTCCTTTAAGAAGTATGTAATGCTCTTCCCTATCTTTTTTGATTAATTTCAGTTGAAAGTCTATTTTATTTGATATTAGGATGGCTACTCCAGCTTGCCTCCTGGGATTGTTTGCTTGGAAAACCTTTTCCTGGCCGTTTACTCTGAGGTAGAGTCTATCCTTGTTAGTGAGATGTGTTTCTTGTATGCAGCAAAATTTTGAGTCTTGTTTATGGATCCATTCTGTAAGCCTGTGTCTTTTTATTGGGGAATTGAGTCCATTGATGTTGAGAGATATTAATGACCATAAGTTGTAATCTCCTGTTATTTTGATGTAGGTGGTGGTTGTGTGTTTCTTTTGGTTTAGCTGCAGCAGAGATTTTTGCTTCCTTTGTTTTCTTGTGTGTATTTATCTTCTCTGGGTTGGCATTTTCCATCTAGGATCTTCTATAGAGTTGGATTTGTGGATAGATATTGTTTAAATTTGGTTTTGTTATGGAATATCTTGTTTTCTCCATCTATGTTGATAGAAAGTTTTGCAGGGTATAGTAGTCTGGGCTGGCACTCAGCCCAGGACTTGTACATGTCTTCCCAGGCCTTTCTGGGTTTTAAAATTCCTGAGGAGAAATTGGGTGTAATTCTGATGGGTCTGCTATTATATGTTACTTGACCTTTTTCTCTTACAGCTTTTAATATTAATTCTTTGTTCTGTACATTTGGAGTTTCAATTAGTATGTGGCAAGAGGAATTTCTTTTCTGGTCTAATCTGTTTGGTGTTCTGTATATCTCTTGGAATTTTACCAGCATCTCTTTCTTCAGGTTTGGGAAGTTTTCTTCTATGATTTTGTTGAAGATGTTTCCTGGACCTTGGAGTCGAGTCTCTTCTCTTTCCTCTATGCCTATAATTCTTAGGTTACATCTTTTTATTCAGTCCTTGATTTCGTGGATATTATGGGTATAAGATTTCTCAGTTTCCTTGGTTGTTGTACTGATTTCTTCAATTGAGTCTTCCACACCTGAGATTCTGTCTTCCATCTCTTGTATCCTATTTGTTATACTCATGTCTGTAGTTCCTGTTTTGTTTCCTTGATTTTTCACCTCCAGGATAGTCTCTGCTTGTGTTTTCTTTATTGCTTCCATTTCCATTTTCAAGTCTTGAGCTGTTTTATACGTTTACTGATCCATTTGCTTGTCTTTGTCTGAAAATCTTTCAAATTGTTCATAGCCTTGTCTCTTTTCCATTCTTGTTTGACTGATTTAGCTTGGAGGTCTCTAATGAAATTAGAAATTTTCATTCATAAAATTGTGTATATTTTAAATTCTTTCAGGGATTTATTTTCTTCTTGTAAGGCCTCTGTCATTTTCTAAACTATATATTTGTCATAATTTTCACGTATTTCAGCTGTGGTGAGATGATCAGGGCTTGCTGTACTAAGCATAGCTGAATTTTGTTGGAGTCATAGTTCCCTGAATTTTGCCAGTTCTGTTCTTTTGCTGGCTTTTAGCCATCTGGTTGTTCTCACCTGTTTGTTCCTGTTGCCTTCTGGACTTGTTACCAAAGAGGGAGCTTTGGTGTAGAGGCTGTATAATCTTGGTGATCTGTATCTCTACACAGGCTGGATGAAGCCTTGTGTGGGGGCTGATTCTCAGTGTGCCTACCAGAGCTCACTCCTTCCTGTTGTGTCTCAATTGGGAACTCAGCATATGCCCTCTTGATTTCTTAGTGACTTAATGTTCAGTCAAGTTTGTTGTCCAGGTGTTTGTGTAGATTCTCTTGCTTTTTTTCCCCACTGTAGTCTGATAAGATACAATGAATTATTTTGATTATTTTTGGATTTGATAAGGATTTTTTTCTGTTAAAGTCTTCATTCTTTATTCCTATATCAATAGACTAAAGTTATATTTTCTGAAGTACTGATTTAGACAGCAATGTTAAGAAGCACCAGTAAGTTTCACAGAGTAACATTCAGTGACCTCTTCAAATGCAATTTTAATCCTCATTATAAACTAAGTATAATAATAACGTAATGCAATGAGCTAGTTACATACAAGGCCTGCATATTTTGTATTATAAGAGTGGTTTGTATGGTATACATGACAAACCATACGTATAATCAAGTATGCATTTCCACAGTGAAAGTATTTACAGATATGTCAGTAAAATACCACTCCAAATACTTGTCCTGACATCAGCTTTGTAAACACTGCCGTTCCTGCTACTGAAAGCATTTATTTTTAGCTTCAATATTATCAAAGAAGACAAGGTCTACCAAAACTTAAGAAATATGTTATAAGCACCAAAAGTTTTTTAATTAAAAATCCCTTCAATACAGAAAAACTAATTTAAAACTTTTAGTTTCTTTAAAACCCTATTGTTTTTTTGGGGGGGGGTTGTTTAGTGAGTAGTTTAGTAAATAATAATAAAAAAGTGACTTTCAGAAAAATAATAACCCTGATCTTTTGAAAATAGTATTAAAACAAATGCTCTGTTAAGACATAAACATTCTTAAAAAAAACCATGGTTCCTTAAAAGAAACAAACCAGTCACTGTCTCTAATAAGGTCTCAGGCCACTGCTGTCTGAGATGTCCAGACATATAAAGCAGAAGTCCCAGCTTTCTAAAGTCTAAAGGACATTTAGATGTCACATGTTATGCACCTTTGATGTCTAACTTGGAACGCACTAATCTACCTAACACATGAAGACTACTGATCCTTTACAGATGGAACCACATGGTTTGTAATACTATGAGTTGTATGGAGTCATTCAAACCCAGTAAGCCATTCACCTATGGTCAGATAAGGACATGAGTTATGAATCTGAAATGAAAGATCTCTTTCACTGCATGCCTAGCTGTCAAGATACTACTCTAGAAGGCATAGTTATAATGTATGCTTTCCACAAAAGATAACAAAATTTCTGAATTTACAAAAAGTGTCAACAACCATAGTTGGCTTTGTCAAAAGCTTTTCTAGCCTGTTTCAATTCTTCATTCATAGTAAATAACTCTTCAAGTCTTATCAAACCTCCTTGGGGCCTTGACCTTGTCTTCCAATTGCCATGGCTTGTGAGTATTTTCAGTGACAAACTCTTATGACAAGATCTTTAAGAATACCCACTGACTTAGTGTAAGGATTCTGGTCATCCCTAAACCCATACACATACACCATGATTCTTTTTGGGGGTGAAGGTCGTTTTTTCTTTTTTTGAGACAGTCTCACTATGTATCTGTGGCTGTCTTGGAACTCGCTATGTATATAGATCAGGCTGGCCTAGAACTCACAGCGACCTGCCTGCGTCTGCTTCCTTTAATGTGCTTTTGTGTTTATTTTATGCTATTGGGAAACCCTTATATTTATTGGAATTTTTTTACAATAATTATACCATCCTGATGAATTGTTCCTTTATTAACATTTAGTTGCCTTTTTTACCTCTTCTACCCAGCTTTTCTTGGAAGATATTTGATTACATATGAAAGTTTTGTTTTGTTACTTCCATGTGCAGTTACATATTCTAACTCTATATATTCTTTTATTAATATTCCTTGTCAGTGTATAGGTTATCTTTTGTTATAAGCCATTATATAAAATGAATTACTATAGTTCTGTTGCTGATAGCCTTATATGTATAACATATTATTGGTTGACTTTATAATTTATTATACCCTGGGTTAAAGGATAACAAAGTATTTAGGCCATTCATATTTTATCTCAAGGAATTTGCATGTATTAGGAAAAAGTGAAATGATTGGAAAACTGAAATGGTTTCTTAAAAAGAATGTCTTTCTGGGTTGGTAAGATGACTCAGTTGATAAGGACACCTGTCATGAAGCTTTCCCACATGAGTTCAATCCTCAGCACCCACATGGTGGAAGGAAAGAAGGAACTCCCTCAAGTTGTCCTGACTTCCAAGCATGCTGTATGCGTGTGCGCGCGCACACACACACACACACACACACACACACACACACAGTTAATTAAAATGTAATTTAAAGCCGGGCATGGTGGCACATGCCTTTAATCCCAGCACTCAGGAGGCAGAGGCAGGCGGATCTCTATGAGTTCAAGGCCAACCTGGTCTACAAAGCAAGTCTAGGACAGCCAGGGCTGCTATACAGAGAAACCCTGTCTGGAAAAAAAAAAACTCCACAAACAAAAAAACAAACCCAAAACAAAAAAGCCAAAAAGTAATTTAAAAAGTAAAAATGTATTTCTTCAAAGTGAAAATAGTTTGAAAAGAGTAAAAGAGGAAATATTAATAAAATCTTTCAAATTGATGTATTCTTAAATGAATCTAAATATTAGCAAAAGTCTGAAAATTGTTTATCTGTCTCAAAACTGGATAACTGTAAGTCATGATAAGATGATGATGTGAGTTTTGGACACAAATGACATGTAGGTGGTACTGTAGCTTGTGGATCATTTCATAGACTATTTCTACATTGTAATTTTTAGTATTTTATTTATGAGGTGTTTAAGGTTCTCGTTTTCTCGTGAGGATACAGTTTATTTATACATGGATATATAATCCCAACCTAATGCTCTTTGTTCAGTTCAACTCTGTATTTTTGATATCCAAAGAAGTTGTTTTAATAGAATATCTACTGCATTTCCATTCTCTTTTCATGTATATGAAATATTAATCACAATGTATATTTTATTAATTGGACTTTTTGTTTGTTTTACAGGGGATCTTTCCTGCGAACTATATTCATTTGAAAAAGGCAATTGTCAGTAATAGGGGGTGAGTAATTAGCCTAAGCTAATTTATAATTATTAGAGGATACAGAGAAAGTCTGAATTGGTTCATAGTTTAAAATATATTATTGATAGTTTTTAAAAGAATATGCATTTATTATTACATAGAACCCTGAGCTCCAAATTTTTAGAACCATATTCTGGATTAATACTTTAGTTGTAAATTTTGTCAAAGCATCTACACATTGTAGTGTTTTTATAAGTATATTCGGTGCAACTTTGAGAATAATCGTTTATAGACTTGGCATTAGATATAAATTTGTCATTTCACTGTTACATATCAAAGTAAAGGAAACTTTTAAAATCTTTTGTTGATAAATAGAAATTAAAAAAATTAAAGGTATGCCTTATGGATAGAAAACATTATGTGTCAAAATGTATACATTAAAGCACACATTTGAAAAATTTTGTTTTGTTCGTTTGTTTGTTTTTGAGATAGGCTACTCAGCATGTAGCCTTCACTGGCCTGGAAGTTATTATGTAAACCAGGCTGGTCTTGAACTCATATAGACCTGCCTGCCTCAGCGTTCAGAGTGCTAGAATTAAAGACATGTGCCACCAAACTTTAATGTTTTTATGGGTTTACCCTAATGTACAAATGAATAGTCTCTATTTTTGTGCCTAAGTTGAACTCTTTTTCTTCTGTTTGTTTGTTTTGTCTGATTCTGATGTTTTTTGTTTTATCTTATTATATTTTATTCCATTATATTTTATTTTATTGTTATCCCTTAAAAGCCTGCTTGTTTTTGATTGAAAGACAGAACAGAAAGGGTATGGTTGGCAGGGTAAGTGGAGAGAAACTGGGAGGGGAAACTATAATCATGTTATATGAGTAAAAAATTTATTTTCAGTAAAAGAAAAATTTAAAATAAAATATTTAAAAAGACATTTATACAACATCAACAACAAAGAAAAACAAAATCCTCACAGAGATGAGAAATAGGGCTGGAGAGATGGCTTAGCCAATAACAACCAAAAATATAAGAGATGAGAAATAAATATACCAAATGCTGGAATTTGTTGTTTTACATGTTTGCAGTGCTTTTTAAGGTATTTATTGTTGTCATGTTTTATTTTATAAAGTTATTTAATTTTTATAAATCCATTTTAAAATGTAAAATTTGAGTGCTACTTAATTTTCAGCTAAGAAAGCTTTTGACTGGGGAATGAATAAGCAGCAGAGAGCCACAGTCATTTAAAGTTCAGTCATGAAATCATAAAATACACTAGTAAAATTAGGAAGTGGAATTTAATGTAGGACATTGTTTGCATCATATTTAAAGGGTGAAAACCAAATGAGGAAATACTGATATCAACCAAATAATGATAACATCAGATATCAGTCTACTCACATGTCTGGTCTACAAAAAGTACAATAGGATGGGGTAGCAGATCCTTGGAACTGGAGGGACTGGGTCTTGAGATATTGTAGCACAAGCTTTTGATGACAGGGCTGCTTGTGTTGTTCATGAACAATATGGCAACAAGGGAAGACTCTATTGGTGCCAAAGAACACTGAATGCTAAAGCCCATTTTCATCAGTTGTTTATCGGAACAGTAAAAACCACATTTGTATTTTTTCTTGATGTGTTTCTAATGTCTGCAGCTGAAAAGGGAGGTTGTGTAACAAGTTTCATGTGCTCAGCCTTAAGATCAGTGCTTGGAAGTTAGGTTTGCAAGTGGTGACTAGCAGTAAATCACTGATCTGACTTTCAAGGTAAATCATTGGAGAATTACAAGAATTACAACATTGTGGTGTTATTAAAATCCTGTTAAAATAATTATTCCCCTCCCCCCGTTTTTTCTTTGTGTGCTGAGAAGTAAACATAGAGCCCCATGTGTGTTAAATAAGCACTCTACCATTGAACCATATCCAGAGTTCAAGACATATTTTTTTTTTTCTCGAGACAGGGTTTCTCTGTGTCTCCTTGGCTGTCCTGGACTCACTCTGTAGACCAGGTTGCCTTGAACTCACAGAGATCCATCTGCCTCTGGCTGGGATTAAAGGTGTGCACCACCATGCCTGGCCTCATATACTTCTTATTCTTCCCTTTCCTTTTTATAAAATGAACATACAGTAAGTGTATATGTGTGTAAACTTGAAAATACATTACATAATCTTCCCAAGATATAACCTGTCACTTAAAATTTTTAAGTAAGGATTGTCAAAAGTAAAAACAGTATATACAAGTTGCTTGAGGAAAAGATTGTATCTAGACTCACAATGGGAAAGGTGTAGATCTCAGAAGATACAAAAGCATACTTTCCGAGTTGAAATGGCCTATAACAAACATAAAAATGCTATTCTTGATCTATAGCACTATGATCTTTGACAGAAGCACCATGGGAGTGAGTGGAAGGACTTACAGAGAATAAGTAGTGATACAGAACTAGAGAGTCTCAGAAAATACCAGAAAGACAATGCTTTCTCATGATAAGTGACTCACCTTGAGTTCAGGAGCATGTGCCTTATTTTTAATAACTGTGAAAGCTTGACGGACAGTTCGGTAGCAGAACATACAAGTGAATTCTGTTCACTTAGAGAAAGCAGAAGAGCTATTCAGAGGATTACTCAGAACAGTCGTAGTTGTTGGATGTGCTCTCTTTCTGTGGGAGCACAACAGCAAAGGTCTTTGGATATAAATCTTAGAAAGCTGCCTAGAATTAAGTGCTGCATTTAGATGCCTAGCAGGGTCACTGTATAGAATAGAAGTTCTAAAACCCAGAAAACTGTCTGCAGGCTCCGGAGAACAACTGACATAGACAGGCTCTTCAAATGTTCTTTTGCTTATTTTATTTTTTTTTTGGTTTTTCGAGACAGGGTTTCTCTGAATATCTCTGGCTGTCCTGGACTCGCTTTGTAGACCAGGCTGGCCTCGAACTCACAAAGATCCGCCTGCCTCTGCCTCCCAAGTGCTGGGATTAAAGGCGTGCGCCACCACCGCCCGGCTCTTTTGCTTATTTTATGATGTGGGATCTCTTTAGCCCTGGTTGTCCTTTTTATGGGGGGGGAATTCAAGACAAGGGTTTTCTGTGTATCCCTGGCTGTCCTAGACTTAGCTCTGTAGACGAATCTGACCTTGAACTCACAGAGATCGCCTACCTCTGCCTCCTGAGTTCTAGGATTAAAGACGTGTGCCACAACTGTCCAGCTTTCTTTCTTTCTTCTTCTTTTGGTAAGAATCTTTAAATATTCTGATCCATGAATAGATGCATACAGGAAGAACTTCATGCTTACTTTTTTTTTCCAGAAATTTTCAGTTTGCCATAATGTGTTGGAATAGAGCCCAGGAAGACAATAGTAGTCCTTCTTGGCATTAGCACGATGGTGGAATAAGTGTTCACTTGGACAGCATACATATTTAAAATTGGAACAATACAAAGGTTAACATGGCCACTGTGCAAGGACGACACACGAATTCATGAAGTAGTCATATTTCAAAAAATATAAAAGGTAGAATAGGAATTCCCAGCCCTCATCCTTTGCAGTCATATGCATAGTAATATATTTTTATGGTGGTTCAGAATTCAGTAAAGATGATTCAGGACCATAGAGAGCACTAAACAGGTAACAACCACGTTTGAAACATTTAAGAACAATCTCATTTTTTTTCTGAATGATGTCTCAGATAGAATTTACATAAGTTGATCTGTTCCACTAAAGCAACATAAAAATGAGTGGAATATACTTAACACCTTTAGCATTTCTGGGCACTGCCCAAGTGACATATTTTAACCTGCTTTACTACAACTGCTGGAGTTACCTGCATACTTTAAACTTTCAGGGACTCCTCAAAACAGAGAAAAGGAGTGGCAGCTTACTGAAGTTTGCACAGTTCTGTAAAACTGAGAATAGTGCAAAATCAAGACTTCTTTCCAGATGGGGTAAAGAGGAGTGTTACAGGAATCCAATGTCCCAGCCTTTAAGTACACTGTTTTAGAAGAAAGAGATGGGCATCTATCTCCCTGTGGTCAGTATAGCTCTGAAAGACTGGGAAAGGATATATAACTCAGAGTTATTCCTTAAAGGGAGAGAGAAGAGCAGAGTATATATCTGGTGCCCTGGTCTTTTCAGTACACCACCCTAGGGAAAAGAGATGTGTGATTTACTGTGGCTTTTTATGGATATGAAAGATTAGAAGAAGATTCATAATCTTGAGATTCCCAGAAAGAATGAGGGAATAATACATACCCATAGAAAGGTATGAGAGGCTCCCAGATTCTCTGATGGATTGATTAGTGAGGCCTTTCCTTGCTGAAGCCAGTCCACGAGCCCCAGGGGAGGTGGCTGTGACCAAATACTTGTCAAGAAGCAACTGAAGATTTACTTTGTTTTGTAGTGTACGAAGAGAACTGTTCTTCATGATGGGAAGTATGTAGCTGCAGGGGCATGAGGTGGTTGGCCACACCTTTTTCAGACAGAGAAGGGGGCATGTAGTGTAGCTGGGGTATAAATCAGTCCTTCCTCCAGTGTCTTGACTTCCTCCAGTGAGACTTTGTCTTCTAAAGATTCCCCAACCTTTTAAAACAGTGTTACCAGGCCAGACCAAGAGTATAAAAACATGAGCTTGTGGGAGATATCTCACATGGAAATTAGCAACACTGCTTGGATGTTCTAATTCATCAACCCCTAAGCCTGCCACCCCTCCTTCTTCCCTTCTTTCCTCCTTCCCTCCCCTCCCCTCCTTCCTCCTCCTTTTCCTCTTTCTTTTTTTCTTTTTCTTTTCTTGTTTTTCAAGATAGGTCTTCTTTGTGTAGCCCTCGTTATTCTGGAACTAGACCAGGCTTGTAGACCAGGCTGGCCTCAAACTCACAGAGATCCTCCTGCCTCTGCCTCCCAAGTGCTGGGATTAAAGGCGTGCACCACTACTGCCTGGGTCTTTCTTTCGTAATATATTTGGAGCTTTCAACTGAGTTGTGTATTTTTTTTAACAGAAGACAAAGCATGCAGGTTTATTTTTAGTTTTATGTATACAAGAGTGTCATGGAAGAAATGAATACCCAAAGCAGCAGTAAGATTTGAGAGATCATTATACTATTTTAATAGAGGAAAAGAAGTGGCAGAGAGGCACTTCTGGAAGAATAAATGGCTTTTTAGAGGAGTGTGGAGGGAAGAGACATGTATGGAAGCACAAATGACATCTGAAAGGTAAATAGGCTTGGAGAATGTTTGGGAGACTTGACAATTTGCAAAATGTTTATACTGTGCATTGTGTGAGCTTTGCCTGGTCTCTTATGACATGTCAATTTTTGGTTGAAACTCTTAGTAAGAGGAAGTTTATGATGATTTTTAAAGATCTATTTTTACATAGTTAAAGAAAACTTCTCCTTGCACTGGCTAACTCTCAGATGTCTTCATCTCTAAACAATCCTTATGCCTCTATGGCACAGCTGGATAATTTTTTGCTATTAATATGCCTTTAATGGATTATGGTGCTTTGCCAGAGAAAGGCTTTTAAATGCAGTAGGTGCTAGCAAGGAACTGATTCTAAGCAACATTTTCTTTTTGGAAACAATTTATTATTTAGGGTCTTTAAAAACAATCATTGTGTAACAAAACTGATGAGTATTATAATTTCATATTTTTATAACTTGTGGAATTATATAAATGGAATGTAACAAATTTATCGGAATAGAAATATATCTAGGCTGAGGAAATGATGTAGTGAGAAAAAAAAACAAACAAACTACTTATTGCACAGACATGAGGACCTGAGCTCAAATACTCAGAATTTATGTAAGATCTGGAAACACATCATCAGCCTCTCCCTGCCCACATTGGCAAAAGTACAGAATGATCAGTCTGTCTCCTAGACCTCTTGTTGAAGAGAGTGCCTCACTACTCAGAGATGGGACTTTTCTATTATATGAAGCAGAAAGTGTCCCAATAAACTAAAAGTAAAAGTAAATAAACTTTGTAACCCAAAATGGAGTTAGGGAGATCTGAAACAAAATTAACAAAAAGTGTTATAAAGGACGAGTGGGGGATTGTTGTGCAAAGCTCCCGTAGTTCAGGAAGCGTGGGGAGGCAGCAGTTCTCAGTGGGGTGCAGTGATACAATGTCCTTAGCCTGAGGGCACACGACCATTGCTACCCCTAAAAAAAAAAAACCCATCGAGGCGCATCATGCCTGTGTCTCCTGACTCCACATTGCCTTTGGGCAGGGAACTGACCCCTTATGTACAAACAACAGTAAGCATTAGCCTCCTCCCTGCCTCAAACCTGCCATCCTGTGAGCCTCAGGGAAAGTGATAGGAGGTGTAGATGAAATTATTAATATATATTATTACCAGTATTTATATTATAGTTAATGGGTCGGCAGTGTTAATCCTTAACCTGCCATTATAAATGATCACAGAGACACTTGATGGATTTTATCAAGCCTTAGCATGGATTGTGCAATCTTAGTCCATCTAAGATAGCTTTTAATTCTATTCCTCAAATAAAACCCCAGTATAAACATATGTCCCTTGGGGTATTTTTCTCCATGCTATTCTAATGTTTCAGGCCACCTGAAATGATACTTCTATCTAACCCATGGCATGTCTTCTCCTTCCTCTGGTCTGGTGTCCTCTTCCCATGATCCTTTCTGCTCCTAAAGGCCTTCCAATCTTTCCCCACCACCTACCTCTCTTCTGCCTAGTCCAGGCTGCAGCATTTATTCAACCAATCAACTTTAAGGTAGGTAGAACAAGGTTTAGACAACAAAGGCAGATATACATGACAATGTCCCTGCCTGGGTGGTAACTAGATCCTGGGGCCAGTACTTAGCAACAAAATACAGGGAGCTTTCAGGTTATCCCAACTAGGAGGAGGTGAAAGGAAGATGGAAAGAAGTGACTGAAGGATGAGAGGGAAGAGAATGAAAACATTTTCTGCTTCTTGGAAGTAATTATGTTTTTTATCAGCAAACTGCCACAGGATGTTTGCAGGTATGATTTTACAATGTGCCTTGATGCATGAACATTTGCTTGTCTGGCAACAGACAGTTAGTTCTAACCTCTAATAATGACTAGATTATTCTTTCACAGGACTCTTCAGGCAGGGTTGAAATTAGAGAGTGATGTTTAATTGCCAACCCATGCCTACAATTTGGAGTGGCCCTCTCGGATGCTTCCAGAATGAGAATCAGTTCCAAGTTTAAGAGATCAGTGACATAAATATTTCTTTCTGGTTGGGTTACCAGTTGATATCAGTGTAGAGTATGCAATCCAGAGGGATTATAGGGTGTTTGTTGAGACAGAATTTCTCTGTGTATCCCTGACTGTCCTGGACTCACTGTGTAGACCAGGGTGGCCTCAAACTCACAGTGATTTGCCTGTCTCTGACTCCCAAGTACTGGGATTAAAGACATGCACCACCATCACCTGGCAGATTTAAATTCTTGTATCCTGGAACACAGAATTATGTAGAGACAAATAGTTCTAGCAGTTGTGGCTGGGAAACAAACAAACAAACAAACAAACAAACCAAAATGCTTTCACGGGAGGAAATGCACTAGAGCAAGAGAGCCCTGTTGCAGACAAATGAGTTTGTTTTTTTAAAATGTCAAGTAGTAAATTTTGGTCATTTGCTCTTTAGGTCATTTGTGTAATACAGGCTTTCTCTCACATGTTCTGTTTTATGTAGTTCTACATACAACTTCATGCATTTTTTGTTTTATTAGCAACTGAAATCTCCAACTAGGGGTGTGTGTTTTAGCATTATATTGTGTTATAGGTCACCTTCAGCCACTGTGGAGTGCCTCTGCCTGTGGTCACTGGATTTGGTTATCCTCAGTTGGAGAGTGAGGATTACCAGATTTCTTCTTTGCTTCTTCATTACTGACTTGACAGCATATGCCCAAGGCTCTTTGGAACTCAATCTCTGCCCTATCATCATGCCTTATTTTGTCTGAGGATCCCAAATTCAACTAGAGATTCTAGTTAAGATCATTACATTCGGTCCACTGTGCCCTCATAGGTGGCATAGTGCTATAGCATGACCTGTATACTGTGGAGATTCTCATAGACTAGATCAGGTTTTCATGTCAGGGCATCCATGCCATCATCTTGTGTCGAGCTGGTATCCCTTTCTAGTCTTAATTCTTTTTTTTTTTTTTGGTTTTTCGAGACAGGGTTTCTCTGTTTAACAGCTCTGGCTGTCCTGGACTCGCTTTGTAGACCAGGCTGGCCTCGAACTCGCAAAGATCCGCCTGCCTCTGCCTCCCAAGTGCTGGGATTAAAGGCGTGCGCCACCACCGCCCGGCTTCTAGTCTTAATTCTTGTGGTAGTCTGTGAATCTGTGGGTGGCACCTACCTGTTTGTTAGAGGTATCTTTCAGTACACTCAACAAGGGCAATGCAATGAATAACCAATTGCCACTGCCACTCAGTTTTTCTGGAACTGATTTGTTTGTTGCCTCCAGCATAGCTATTAAACTCTGTCTCCTTCAAAGATTCTTGTACTTAACATGGGGGTTCCCATGAGGGATGCAGTGGGGCATCATAAAACTCTATAAACATCTTGGGCCTGTGGTTTCTTCTTTTGAGCCCACCCCAAGATTTGCTTTACTATATTTCTTTTTGGTATGCTGCTGACTCTACCATTTGTTAAGGAAAACAGAAGGCCCCTGAGCCCCAGAATACTTATTTCAGGGTACCACAGAAAAACCAGTAGGCCAGAGATTTTATATATGGCAGGAAGTGACTCGTGCATATAATCCCAGAACTGGGGAGGCTAAGGCAAGACAGTCATAGCAGCTCTTTGAGGCCAGCTCAGGCTACATGATTTTCTAAACCTGGACTTTCTTTGGAGCTCTAGCTTCCAAATAATGACACAGAGACTTTTTATTAATTATATAAGCTTGGCTTTAGTTTAGGCTTGTTCCCCAACTAACTCTTAACTTAAATTGTCCCATTTATACTAATCTTTAGTCTGACACTTAGCCCGTTAACTCTCAATCTTAGCCCCTGTACTGTTTCTTCCTCTATGTCTGGCTGGCAACTCTTTTCCGCCTGATTCTTTCCCCAGTTCCTATCTCTCCAGAAGTCCTGGTGATGTTCTCCTGCCTTTGCTATTGGCTGTTCATCTCTTTATTAAACTAATGAGAAGCTGTTGGAAGGAATGTTTACAAAATATGATGCAGCCGAAGAATAACAATACCAAAGTCCAGCTGGCCTGTACTCAGCTCTCTGGTACAGAAATCAGCATTTGAAAATATAAAGAACCTTCATACAGTGCACAAAAAGGTCACCCCAACAATTTTCAGCTCAGCCTGGAATATAGTGTGACCTGTCTCAAAACCAAACAGACTTTTTCCTTTTTTTTTCTCTTCATCTCCTTTTTGTAAACTGGCCAAAGCTTAGGTTTGCTTTCCTTGATGTTCTTGACATTTTCTCTGAAGGGCCCTTCCTCTTCCACAATGCAGCTGCTGCTTACCTCCATTGAAATGAATGGCCATGTCATGAAAGTGTTATAGTTTTTCATTGTCAAATATTCATTTCTCATGAACTCAAAATCTGTTTAACCTGGGGTTCCTTAGGATTCAGTTTAGTAATTTAGTGTATTTTGGGTTTTTTGTAGTGTTATAAATCATTCTACTTGGTTTATGTAATAGTGTGCTTATATATTGCACTATTTCAGAGTCTTAAACATATTGAATATGTATTATAGCTTGAGAGAAATAAGTGTTAATGTATTATTTATATTGTGTGTCATTTCTGTATTAATTTTGCTAACATGTCTTTTTCTAAAGTGTCAAGGTTAAATCTCTTAACCTTTCATTGACAACACAATCTGTCATACCAGATGTATTATTACCTTTATGTCCCTTGTATAAATCTTGTTTAACATGCCTTTCTCATTGTTTTCATGTTTCTTTTTATGACATAGCGTGGTGTGCAGAGCCGTCTTCATACTTGTTTGCCTTTCAGCCTAACCCTCTTTTAGGAACTTCAGTTCTTTCATGGATGTGTATCTTCTTGTAAGAATTTGTAGTAAATCTGTTCATGTAAAATAATTCTAGAACCTGATAGTTTATATTATGCAGTTGGCACATTTTTAATTGCTGTGACTATTAATTTCTACCAACAAGTAAGTATAGAGATGTACTCCACATCTTTGTCATTATTTCTTACCTTTTGGCTCTTTGACACAACATGTCTGAGGTGCTATCTCATCGGGGATTTGA
Organism: Lophiomys imhausi; assembly: GCA_907164525.1. NCBI lineage: Eukaryota > Metazoa > Chordata > Mammalia > Rodentia > Muridae > Lophiomys > Lophiomys imhausi. The sequence goes on from CAJQZJ010003646.1 coordinate 17,068,098, forward strand.
TTGAATTTTCTGTATAATTATTGAATTTCATCACCTTTTAATGCATGTTTGTATCTGTCTCATATATACATATATATATATATATGTATACATATATACATATATATACATATATATACATATATACATATATATATACATATATATGTCGCGTCCCCCTTGACCAGCAAGGATGACACAACTCTCAAAAGCTCTTCTCAAGCAGTTTATTCAGGTCCCTTGAAAACAGTCTTCCGAATGCCCGGGCAGACCCAACCCACAGGCTAAATACTATATGAACAGCCAATCAAGTAAAGCCACGTGGTGCTATCTTAGAGGCCCACGTATGCGGAAGCAAGCCAGATCAGCGGTCTTAGCCAAATATGGACTTGTTTACCACAGAGAGCGCTCACCATCGGGCTGGTGGAAGGCGGAAACCGGCGCCATCTTTAGGGCGCGGCACGTCGCAGCTCTCTACAGTTCCTCCTTTTTTATTTTTTCTAAAGTTGGTAGAAGTCCCTGGAAAGGCTTCGTAATCCCCATATCTGGGGATCTCACGGTGGGCCTGAGCCTGTAGGAGGGCAGTGCTCAAACTCTTACCCGTCTCTGGGTCAGCCTCCCCACTCGGGACTGCCCTGTCTTAGGTGGCTGAGACTTACCTATCAACTCCGTCATTGACTTGCCAGACCCTAATACCCGTGGAACGAATACCTCAGTGGGCAGGGACTATGCTCAGTGAAGATTTAAGGCTTCACGGCAGCGAGCCATGCCTGAGGGGACTGGCCCGCCTCAATGGCGACAAGGGCCTGTATAATCATGGCTGCATTACGCTTTTGTGTGGCTCTCATCTTGTAGATACACCATAGGCAAACCAGAGAGGCTAGTATCATCAGTATCGCCAAAGAGCCTACGCCCGCCCACTCCTTAAGATGATCCATAGCCGTCTGTATCCAGGAAGTCAAACCAGTAGCCAGGCTCAAATCCACCCGAGTGGAGTTGATGTGGACAATTGTTGCTCTCAGCTCTCTCATCAAATTTTCAAATTCAGCCGACCAATCCTGTAAGAGGAATTCTGACAATTGTCTAGACAGATTAGCAGCCTTTGTAAAATTTCAATACTGCACGGAAGTAACACACAAACCTTGCATTTTCCACTCACACCCCAATTGTGCTAGTTGCCAAAGAGAATCAATCTGTTCTTGTATTAAATCTATGCGTTGATTAACTATCATAAGGCCTCCTTTGAGATGAGAATTCATAGAGGTCTGAGTATCCAATGCCTGTGCTACAGTGGCTGAGATGTTATTCAGGGCATTGACAGTCTGTATAGAAGTAGACAAGGCAATAGCTGAGGCAGTATCCCCCACAGCAGCAATAGTGATGGCAGTAACAATAGCTGCAGTGATGCCAAAATCTCTTTTAAACCTGAATAGCATCATGGTATTAGGGGCCTCTACAGGAACTGGTACATATTGAGGCATTCTAGTCACCACAGCCACAGGAAAGGCTGTGGCATTCCAGCACAGGGCATAAAAACATATGTCCGGAGTGCATACTAACTTTTCTTCACCCAAGGATGCACTCCCATTACTTACAATCCACAGAAAAGGAGGCCAGAGACATACTGGCAAGGCTGAAAAGGTCTTATTGCGGTAAGAATGAAACGAAGAATTCCAAGTACCAGAGCCACTACTGCTAGAAAAATCCAATTTGGTAGCGGACCCTAGGGAAAAACTACCTCTTTGATAAATTCCTCCCCCAAGCATAATGACAGGTTCCAAGTCCATGCAACTTCCATTTACCCCACACAAAAGCCACAAATCAAAAGGATTGGTGGCAGTCTGCTGAGGATCCCTAGTAGATATATCAAGCATTCCTGTACAAGACTTATTCACTATATTACTAATCATGGGGCTAAAGGAAAAATAATATTGTTGAACCCAAACTGCTCTGCGTTCCTGACATCCAGTCCAGGAAAAGGTCCTTCCTCTCCTGTGGATCCTCTACAAAAAGGTGCCCAGCGTGGCTGTCTGGGGGGGTCCCGGTCAGGGACTCGTGTGGGCCACCATCCTTCAAGGCGAGAACCGTTGCCTGAAAACAAACCACCACTCCTACCCCCAAACCTCAGTTGTGGTAAAAAATCTGCTGACTGCTGAGACAATTTAATGCATTCTGTATCATCTGACCTATTGAGGCTCATTAAAAAGCACAGACTACCCTTCAAGCTGACATTTCTGTTACCCTCTATCGGGCTTCTCTGATCATCAAAGGGAAGGTAGGGTAAGCCTAGGCTTCTATTACTGCTAAATAAGCGTGGAAACACAGTTGCATCATGTCTGACCGGCACCGGCTTTGGGAATATCGACAGGATCCCCCATCTCGGCTCGGTCATTCCTGACATACTCACTGCTACTATCACCAGGATCCTTAGGAAGGTCTTCATGACGAATCTTCCTCACAAGGCGTTCAGGCACCCACACTGGATCTTGCTGATCCTGAGGAAAAACACAAACAGACCCTCTCGCCCATGTTAGCACAGGGTCAGGCCCCCGCCAAGAGCCTGTCAAAATATCCTTCCACTTCACCATGCTTTTAGGTGGACCATGGGAATCCTGATGTCTGTCCGCTGCTGAGCGGCCTTGAGCATCCAAATTGAAAAAGTTTAAAAGTAAATAAGGCTAAAGACATTCTCTCCTTGGGGGTACGGCCTTGGCCTATTCCCCCTTTCTGTTTTTGCAAACATTCTTTCAAGGTGCGATGAGCACACTCCACAATTCCTTGTCCTTGAGGATTATATGGTAATCCGTGATTAAGCTGTACCTCCATCTGGTTGCAGAAGGAGACAAAGGACTGAGCCGTATAGGCTGGACCATTGTCCGTTTTCAGCTGCTGTGGTTTTCCCCATGCAGCCCAGGCTTCTAAGCAATGCCCTATGACACTGAGAGCCTTTTCTCCACTCATAGGTGTAGCATGTATGATACCTGAGCAGGTATCCACAGATACATGAATATATTTTAAGGTTCCAAACTCTGAAAAGTGGGTAACGTCCATTTGCCAGATTTTGAGTGGCATCAACCCTCTAGGGTTCACTCCCACACTGGGAGGATGATGATGAATCACACACTGAGGACAGTCCAAAACCACTTGTCTAGCATGTGCTCTAGACAAATGGAATTTCTGCTGTAGAGTTTTTGCATTTACATGAAATAATTGGTGAAACTGTCTGGCTTGGTCCAGGAATGAGCTCCAAAAAATGCATTCCATCCTAGTCCATTGATCAACTTTATCATTACCCTCACTTAATGGTCCAGGTAATCCTGTATGTGCTCTGATATGTTGAATATAAAAAACACCCTTTTCTTTGCCAGATTAAAACTTGTAACTCTTGTAATAAGGCACATACAGTACTACTATTCTTAATAGGACCTGCTAATTCTAATACTTTCACTGCGTTGACCACATAGACTGAATCTGAAATCAAATTGAATGCAAATTGACATCTTTTAAACACCTCAATTACTATTTTCAACTCTACTATTTGGGGGGAGCCCGGTTGAAATTGGCATAGCACAGGCTCTTGTCTTTCTATCAAATAGGCTCCACAGCCTGTCTTTGAGCCATCAGTAAACACATTTGGTGACCCTTGAATTGGTACTGCTGAAGTAACCTTAGGGAATATCACTGGGTGCTCCTTAAAAAATGATAGCAATGGATGCTTAGGATAATGGTTATCAATCACTCCTTCAAAGCTACATTGCAATATTGCCCAATCATCTACAGTGCCACACAAAATCTTAATTTGATGACTGGAATAGGGCACTATTATACTGGCAGGAGCAACTCCAAAAGACTGCAAACATTGTTGGATACCATTTAAGGCTAAAGCAGCAACTGCAGTGGGATAATGTTCTATGGATTTTTTTTGGAGAAATCTTTGAATAGGTCCATAATAATGGTCCGTCCTGCCATAACAATCCTGTAGGTTGACCATAGGTGGCAAATATGCACAATGCAATGGGCTGTCCTTCCTGCCATCTCTTTAGGAAGGCACTCTGTAACCTTTCTTCCACTTTACATAAAGCTTTTCTTGCTTCTCCTGTTAATTGCCTAGGAGAATTAAGTGCTGAATCACCTTTCAAAATATCATATAGGGGTCTTATTGCATAATTTGGTAGCTTCAAATAGCCTCTTACCCAATTGATATCTCCTAACAACCTTTGAAAATCATTTAAAGTCTTTAAATTATCTTTTCTTATCTCAATCTTTTGAGGTATCATCTTTTCAGGTCCAACCTTTGCTCCTAAATAATCAACCACATTTTACTTTTGAACCTTATCAGGAGCAATAAACAACCTTTTCTTTTTTAATAATTGAACTAATTCTTCATAGGCCTGATCTAACATTTGTTCACCCTTAGCTGCCAGTAAGATATCATCCATATAATGAACACATCTCAAATCTGGAAAATTCTTTCTCAAGGGAGCAATGGCTTCCCCCACATACAATTGGCACATAGTGGGGCTGTTTGCCATGCCCTGGGGTAATACTACCCATTCAAACCACTGATCAGGTTCCTCATGGTTACAGGATGGAACAGTAAATGCAAATCTCTCACTATCTTTGGCACACAAAGGGATGGAGAAAAAACAATCCCTTATATCTATAACTATAATGGGCCATGAGGCTGGCAAAGATGATAAAAGCGGCAAGCCGCGTTGCACTGGGTCCATGATCTGCATTTGTTGATTTATGGCACGCAGGTCATGCAACAATCTCCATTTTCCAGATTTCTTTTTAATGACAAAGATAGGTGTATTCCAGGGAGATACAGATGGTTTTATATGCTTTAAAGACATCTGTTCATCCACCAACTCTTTGGCTGCATTCAATTTTGCAGAGGAAAGTGGCCACTGAGGAGCCCATACTGGGTTCTCTGTCTTCCAAGTTATGGGAATACCCTCCTCAGTGGCCCCTAGGAAAAACCCAGGCCCTGTCTCTTTTGTCTTTGCTGCATAGATATGGGACTTTTCCGCCCCTGCAAATATTTTCCTATTCCAAAGCCTGGAGCATATCCCATATCTTGCATCATACGTTGGGCTGAATCAGAACAGTCATTACTCAATTTAAATCCCATATCCTTTAAAAGGTCTCTTCCCCAAAGGGAGATAGGGAGCTCAAGTACATATGGCTGCATTTCTCCTGAGTGGCCTTCTTGGTCCTGCCACTTTAATAATCTTGCACTCATATCTGGAGTCTTAGCATAACCCAGGCCTTGAAGTGTTTGAGAAGAGGCTTGTTCGGGCCAACCTGAAGGCCAGTCTTTCTTTGCTATGATACTCCTATCAGCCCCAGTATCCAAAAGGCCCAGGATCTTTTTACCATCAACTTTTAACTCCAAGACCGGGCATTGGTCCAAATCCAAGGAGAGAAAAGTCAGATCCATGCCCGTGGACCCAAAACCATCTTTTCCTCTCTCTCGATCCTTTGCCGCATAGCGATCATGTAAGCTCGGCAACATGATCAACTGAGCAATTCTATCTCCAGGAGAGATAGCTGTTATACCACGGGGGGAGGCTACCATGATCTTAACCACTCCTGTATAATCTGGATCTATAACCCCAGGATGGACAATAAGTCCTCTCAATGCTGATGATGACCTCCCTAACAGCAAACCAACTGTACCAGGTTCAAGGGATCCTTTAAAATCTGTTTCAATTAACTGGACCCCCATTTGGGGTGTTAATACGAGTCTGGTGGTGGAGCAGAGGTCCAATCCTGATGAGCCTGCAGTGGCTGTCCGCGGTCTCTCGGATGGCAGAGGGTTGGCCATCTCTCTTGATTCTGTTCTTTGTCCTGATTCTCTACTGCCCCATATATTTGTGGGCCCTGGGGTCGTGGGCCCCGCTGTCCGTTTTTTGGACGAGCGCCACCATAACCTTGAGTCAAAGGCTGGCCATGATGTCTGTCACTGAACGGCATTCATTAGCCCAATGGTTCCCTTTTTTACATTTTGGGCATAACCCCGGCCGCCTGGGGCGTTGTACACTTCCTGTACTTTCTGTGCTCCTTCCCCCAGGGCACTGTCTTTTAAAGTGTCCCATCTTGCCACACTTAAAACAAACTCCTGAACTTCCTCCACCTTTTCTGGTCAACTGTACTACTGCGGCAGCAAGACCAGCATTAGTTAACGGCCCTCCAAGTTCTCTACACACTTTCATCCAGGCTTCTAGCCCTTTACTCTTGTAAGGGGTGATAGCGGCTCTACACTCTTTGGTACATTGCTCATAGACCAACTGTTTTATTAGTGGCATAGCAGCATCCGGGTCACCAAAAATCTTCCCTGCCGCTTCCACCAATGGTGCCACAAAGTCTGAAAAGGGCTCAATGGGGCCCTGTAGAATCTTAGTTAAGTTCCCACTCACCTCCCCTTTGTTAGGAAGGGATTTCCAAGCCTTGATAGCTGTCTGGTTTATTTGTTCATAAACCTGATTGGGATATCCTGTCTGCTGGTTGGCAAATCTCCCCTGCCCAAGCAGCATATCTCTATCCCAGGCTGGATTTCCATCTCTCTGGTTAATGGCTGCTTGCTCAGTGGCATACTCAATCAAGAAAGCTTTCCAGTCTAAGTATTGCCCTGGAGTTAAGCAGGCACGTGCCAGGCCACTCCAATCACTCGGAGTCATACAATGTCTGCTTAATGCTTCCACTTGAGCCAATGTAAAAGAAGCGGTAATGCCATAGGTACGAACCAACTCTGCAAGGGATTTAATTACTTTAAAATCAAGTGGTTCCTCGTACCTGTTCCCTTGTGGATCTTGGTATACCGGATAGGCAAACTGTAATTCTGTTCTTACTTGTGTCCACATCCCCGGGCAGAAAGATCTCCCTACTTTCAGGGACTGAACAGGCTGATCTATCTGAACGGCTTCTGGGTATGGAGGGGGAGTTGAAGGCGCCGCGGCAACGGCTTCACTTACACCGACTGCCGCCAACGTGTCTTTCTCTTTTACCTTTTTCTTTTCCCTTTTTCTAATAGCAGTCCTCTCCAACTGTTCTATTAGAGCGTGTAGCCCCCCTTCAGAATCCGTGCCCTCTGAGTCCTCAAAATCTCTAAAATCTCTAAGATCGGGATAGAGAGGAACCTTCTTTTTGCTTCCCTTTTCACTGTCTGCCTGCTCAGATCTTTTGCCTTTGTTACTTCCCTTTTCACTGTCTGCCTGCTCAGATCTTTCCCCTTGCAGCAGTTCCAAGGCTGATTCTCCCTCCTTGATTGTGTTACAGCATCTCTGATCTTCTAAACAACTCCTCACCATCTTCCAAATTGGTCTTACTCCATGCTTCAGAGTACCTTGCTCCCAAGCAAAATCCAAGTCCCTGCCTAATTTGTCCCAGCAGGATACCGTAAGATTCCCAGACACCGCAAACCACGGAGCCACAGAGTCGCATTCATTCAAAAATCTCTCTAGGGTTGACTTCTTAAGTTTCCAATTCCTAGCTAAAAGTAGCTCCTGAAGAGCCAGAAAAATTGGATGTTTTTGAGACAATCCCATGAGTAAAAATTTACTTTCGGTTCGCAGTTTTCCCGCGAAGCTTTACGTTTTGTTCGCAATTTCCGCGAAACTTTACCCTTTTTGTTCGCTATTTCCACGAAACTTTACCTTTTGTTCGCTATTTCCGCGAAACTTTACCTTTTGTTCGCTATTTCCGCGAAACTTTACCTTTTGTTCGCTATTTCCGTGAAACTTTATTGTCCCAATTTATCCCTGGAACTTACCAGTGCACTGCCCCTGACTTCAGGAGTTCTGAGTCTTTTCTGGGTCCCCGTACGGGCCACCACTTGTCGCGTCCCCCTCAACCAGCAAGGACGACGCAACTCGCAAAAGCTCTTCTCAAGCAGTTTATTCAGGTCCTTTGAAAACAGTCTTCCGAATGCCCGGGCAGACCCAACCCACAGGCTAAATACTATATGAACAGCCAATCAAGTAAAGCCACGTGGTGCTATCTTAGAGGCCCACGTATGAGGAAGCAAGCCAGATCAGCGGTCTTAGCCAAATATGGACTTGTTTACCACAGAGAGCGCTCACCATCGGGGTGGTGGAAGGCGGAAACCGGCGCCATTTTTAGGGCGCGGCACGTCGCAGCTCTCTACATATATATACGTACATACACACACATATATATTTGTTTTGTTTTGTTGAGACAGTGTTTCTCTGTGTAGCCCTGGTTGTCCCAGGTTCACTTTGTAGACCAGGCTGTCCTCGAACTCAGAGAGATCTGCCTGCCTGTGACTTAGACTGGTGGGATTAAAGGTGTGCACTATCACTGCCTGGGATCTTTTTGGTTTTTTGTTCTTTTTTGGGGGGGATCATATGTATTTTTTTTTGAGAAATGTGTTTTCATTAAATATTTTCTTCTTTTTGATGTTGCTATAAATATAATTTTTTTGTGGTGTTGGCCCTTAGATCCCAGAACCTCACACACTCTATGAAAACACTCTATCATTAAGTTACATTCTCAACCATTGTAAATGGTATTTCCAAAATGTTAAATGTTAATGTATAAAAATGGTACTAGTATGTTGGCTTTGTCTCCTGAAACTTTACTAAATTAGTTCTAACAGATTTATTTTGGTGGACTCTAGGACTTTTTTTTTCATATGTATTGGTATTTTGCCTATGTGTGTGTCAGTGTGAGGGTGTCACATCCTCTGGAACTGGAGTTACAGACAGGTGTGGGTGCTGGGAATTGAACCCGGGTCCTCTAAAGAGCACCCAGTGATCTTAACCACTGAACTGTCTCTCTTGGGTTTTTTGAATTTAAGAATTAATGGTATTCCTTCCTTTCTTTTCATCATCTTTTTTGTGTTCCTTGTTTCCTTTTTCCTTTCCTTCCTTCCTCCCTCCCTCCCTCCCTTCTTTCTTTCTCTTTTTGCATGTTGAAGACCAAATTCCAAGCCATGGACATGCTAAAGAAACAATGTATCACTGAGTTATACTCCCAGCCTCTGAGTTTCTCACTTGCTCATATATTGTCTCCCTTATTTCATTGACTTGTTCTTTTCTTTTTATTCTAGGTCAAGTTTTTTTTTTTTTATTAAAGTGAGAAATAAAAGATTCTTTCCTTATTGCTTAAATATATCTGTAGTAGACTTAACTGGCACATTTGATGCTTGACATATTTAGGCCTTCCTTGCAAGTCCTAGATGAACACAGTACTGTTTAAGTTACCTTCCCTGCAGAAGATGGTTTAGGACCTAATCTGCACTTAAGATCATTTGTTCAGATGACAGCTAAACACACTTTGTAGTTTTGAGCTTAGTTCATTAATGCCATACCCTGCTACAACCTTTAGTTGGGGTCATATAATCTCTGTGGTCATTTGGTTTTAGATATAATGGGAAGATCCTTTATCTAGAAAGAAAATGCCCTCGACCTAGCAAAGTATAAACATGACAGGATGTTACTCTCTTATGAATGGGCCTCCTCCCCTTTCAATTCCCTCCTACCCCTGTCTCTCATGGCGTTAACCTGGATCATACTTGCAACTGCCAAGCCCTGCTGGCTAGCTCTTGTTTTCTATTGTAGTTAGTTGAGATTTCTTAACATAATCTTTTTGAGTTATTTTTCATAAAGTTCATAATTCTTCATTTATTTAGTATTGGTAATTAGCATGTTATTTTAGTACTTCAGTTGTATCATTTTAACTTTTGTGTGTGTTCCTTGAAGCTCTCGATTTCTGTCTTCCCATTTGAATGGAAAGTCACCATCTCCAGTCTTACCTACCTAGTTTCAGGAGAAGGATGTCATCACCAAACAGTGTGCTGGAGACTATGAACCCATTTAGATCTTTTAGTCTAGAGTATGACCTACTTTGCATTACAGAAAATGCTAAAGGTACAAGTGATTCTAAAAAATTATCTAAGCAAGAGTTTTGAAGTGTTATGATTTTTCTAGAAGAAACAAATTTAATGTTTTAAGACTATGCTAAAAAAGCAAAAACAAACAAAAGCCCCCAGTGTTTTTTAGGTAGCCTTTCTAAAAGCAATGGAAGCTATGTAACAAAATTAGCCCATTAAAAAAATTAGCCCATTTATACTATTTTATATTATCACTATACAAAGTTATCTGAACAGTTAGCTGTGTTTCTCATGATGTTTTCATGATTTTAATATTTGAGTTTAAAACATTGAAAAATGTAGCAAGTGGCATCTAAGATTTTATTAAAGATAATGTGGCTCTTGTGATTTTGGTTCTAGGCAGTATGAAACTGTGGTTCCACTTGAAGATTCTATTGTGACTGAAGTTACAACAACTCTACAAGAATGGGCCAGTCTGTGGAAACAACTATATGTGGTAGGTAGTTCATTATAATATAATAGACCAGTTGTTCTGTTGTACCAAGTACAAAGAGAGTTTGCCTTGGTGCCAATCCTTCAGTTTGAAATTTTAAAATATTTTCAGGTTTTAAATGAATGTTCTGATTATCAATTGGAATGTAACAAACTGAATTTTTTTGAACCTGAACAGACACTTTTTAAAAATATATTAATACGTATGTTACCTTTACCTGGATCTGATAATTAGAATGTAAGTTCTATAACCATGAACCTTAGCTGTCTTATAAGTTGCATGCTCATATATGGTTTTATAAACATGGTATTCACTGAATGAATAAAAAAATGTGAGAGTTCCTTAACTTTTGTTGTTTATAATCTTATTATTAGCTTAGGCCAAGAAATTTGGGTTAATGGTTTCTTGCAACTACTTAAAGAATGTATCATATGTAACACTTTGTTAGTCTGGCCATTAATTGAAAATTTATTAGAAACCTATATTAGCTACTTGTTATCTCTGTGACAAGACAACTTAAAGAAAAGAAAGAAAGAATTTTAAAAAATGAAGCTTTATCATGGGTCATGGTTTTAGCACTTTTAGTTCATGGTCCCCTTTGCTCCATTGCTTCTGGGCCTGAGCATAACAATGTATCATGGCAGAAAGAATATAATAGAAGAAAATGGCAGATTCCAGGCAAGAAGAAACACATTGAAGGGTGCCAAAAGCAATATATAATATCCAAAAGCACTCCTCCATTGACTTATTTCTTCAGTCAGGCCCCTCCCTCTGCCTTATAAATCCACCTATGGATAATCTATTAATTGGATCAGAATTTCTCATGCCTCCTAATGCATGGATCCACCAGCAAGGAAGCAGACTTTCAGTACTTTGGCCTTTAAGGATAACTGAATAAAAAAAAAAACAGTAATAAAACAGCATATCCCACATGGAAGCAACTGAGTCCAATAGTTTATCTCCAGGAACATCCATCCATGTCATTTCAACAGCTCTGGGATCCCCTGGAGATCAGGGTGTCAGCAGGTTTTTACAATGCAGTTGGGATCAGCTCTTGAGGGTCCACAAACCTTTTTGAAATGAGTAGCTGACTGAACTGTTCTCACAGGCTGCATAAGTGCATCCCGTACACTGACACTTATATCTGCTCCTGAATAGCCATCTGTCTTCCTCCCAAGTTCTTGGAAGTCTGCTTCTGTGAGACTTTTTGAGTGTTGCTCAAGTGCACTTTAAACATGGCTGCCCACGCATGGGCTTTGGACACAGGCATATAAATACATTTCTCAAATCTTCGCCTAATTGCAGAATTTAGAACCCAGGGTATATTTGTAGCTCCCAGAACCAAAATGCCTTCATTGTCCACACCAACTCCTTGCCTTTGAACCAGGAACTCAGTCTTAATTTTTTATGTAGCTTCACTTTGATTTTCACTTCTTGAGTCACATAGAGAGTCAGTCTCATCAATGAAGATAATGGAAGGCTTCTCTCTGGCAAGCTGGGAATAAGTTCTTCACTAGCTTTTCACTTTCCCCCAGCCACTTAGAAGCAAGGTCAGAAGAAGATATTGAGAAAAATGTTGAGTTGTTTGTTTCCCTTGAAACAGCTTTAGCTAAATAGGATTTTCCTGTTCCTGGTGGTCCAAATAATAGGCTTCCTCTCCAAGGTGTCCTCTCTCCTGTGAAGAGATGAGGGACCCAACAGGCAGGCCCCAGCCTCCTTAAGTGTCCTCTCTCCTGTGAAGAGATGAAGACCAACAGGCAGGACCCCAGCCTCTTTAAGTGTCCTCTCCCCTGTGAAGAGCTGAGGACCCAACAGGCAGCATCCCAGCCTCCTCAGGTGCTTCTTTGGCCCCTCCAAGACCAGCAGCGTCACTCCATTCCACTTCTGGTCGCTCTATAACAATGGAGCCCTGAAGTTGATTCTGCAGCTTCTGTTTTTCAGGGTCATCAGATTCTGCTTCCCCATCACTGTCATTCCCCTTCTCCATCAACTGGACCTGACTGTTCCTCTTTCACAGGCTTCTGTGGCTTCTCTTTTTTCCTTCAGACACTCCTTTAGTCGTTCTTCTCTGTCAAGATGTTCTCTACACTTGGCCTTGATGCTTTGCTTGACTTTATCACCTTGTGTTTCATATTTAACAACATGGAGTTAATACTGAGCAGCATGTTGGTAGAGTTGAAGAGCTTCCTCATAGTTCCCAGGTTTGTCTTCCTGCACTGTTTTGCTTGCAAGATCTGTTGCTTTCTGGAGGTTGGTGTTCATGGACACCTTAGTGCACATCCGAGGAGGGTCTCTGCAGATGGAAGCAAGGTGAAGACAGTCCACCGCAGCACTGTCATGCCCAGGTCACAGTCCTCTGGAGGCTGGTGGGTCTGAGACTCAAGTAGCATCCCAGCTCTAGAGCTGTAAATTTATCAGGAACTCCACCAGCTACTCAACCCTCTTCACGCAGAATTACTTTTATTAATTTTAAAGAGTTACTGTAGTCCATGCTAGGCTTTGATACTCATTACCATTTCTATGCAAGATATGCTAAGAAACTGAAGTCTTTCTGGCTATTATTAAATCAGTTAAGTGAAATCTATAGTACAAACAATTAAACAGATTTTATCAATGTACAGTTATATAATGTTTATATATTTTAAGTGGATTTTTTTCTGGCTCACAACATTCAACCCTTTATTGACTTGTTTGTTCATATATATGTGCTAATTTTTAGTTAAGAGTTTTGCTATCTATCCCAGACTGTCCTGGAACTTAATTTATTTTATTATACTTATTTTCTCTACCACCCTTCTAACCCTTGTTCCTTCCAACCCCCCAGCACTAGGTGGGAGAGAAAGAGGGTTAAAGGGAAAAAGGATGGAGTTCTCTCTGAGCTACTTCCTGCTGATTAGGGTCATCGGGTTCTTTGGGGGCAATACCAATCTTGGTAGTCACAATATCCAGAGATCCAGCAAATCAGGAAACAGCAGCAACCTCTTTCTTCTTTGTAGCCCCTCTTCTCCTCTGGGTTCTGGGTCTTTTTTTTTTTCCGCCCTCAGGTCCTCAGAGTTCACATGCTCAGCTGGTTAAGCCATGTCCCTGCTAGCTCATGAGGCAGTTAATAGTTTAAGCCTGTGGTCATAACTGGTTTAATCCCTCACACCTGGGATTAAACAAAATCATTCTCATAACTGTCTTTTTTAATAAACAAAACTCTTACCATAGTCCAGGCCCTTTTGGCTTTTAGAGTCTCCATTGAGAAGTCAGGTGTAATCTGATAGGTCTGTTCTTATATGTTATTTTGCTTTTTTCCCTTGCAGCTTTTAATATTCTTTCTTTGTTCTGTACATTTAGTGTTTTGATTATTATGTGGTGGCCCTATTTTCTGTTTTGGTACAGTCTATTTGTTCTGTAAGCTTCTTGTATGTTTATAGGCAGCTCTTTAGGTTGGCAGAATTTTCTTCTATGATTTTGTTGAAAATATTTTCTGGGCCTGAGAATCTTCTACTTAGTCTATTCCTACTATTCTTAGGTTTGGTCTTTTAGCAGTTCCCAGATTTCTTGGATATTTTGTTTTTATGTTTAGCATTTTCTTTGGTCAATGTGTTGATTTCTTCAATTCTATCCTCTACCCCTGAAATTGTCTCTTCCATCTCTTGTATTCTGCTGGTGTTCCTCATGTCTGTAGTTCCTGTTCTCTTGACTAGGTTCTCCAACTCCAGGATTCCCTCAGTTTGTATTTTCTTTATTGCTTCTATTTCCATTTTCAGGTATGGACAGTTTTATTTATTTCCTTCACTTATTTAATTGTACTTTCCTGTCTTTCATTAAGGGATTTATTCATTCCCTTTACTTATTTGTATTTTCCTGTATTTCTTGAAGAGATTTATTCATATACTCTCTAAGGCCCTCTGTCATCTTTATAAAGTTGGATTTAAGGTAGTCTTCTTTTGCTTATGCTGTGTCAGGGTGTCCAGGGCTTGCTGTAGTAGGTTAGCTGGGTTCTGCTGATGCCACATTGCCCTGCTTCTTGTTTGTGTTTTTATGCTGGTCTTTAGCCATCTGCTTGTCCCTGGTATTGGCTGGATGTTCCTGATGTTGACTGGACTCCTTGGGGAGTGAGGAGAGCCTTGGACCTGGCTGTTCTCTTCTGGCTGTGTCCCAGGTGGGTCTTGCAGGCAGGAGAAAGGCTGGGTGGGGTTTTACCTCACTGTTCCTGGACTGGGCAGACATTCTCATTCAGGAAGGTTCTGGAACCTGGGGGTGGGGATAGAGGGAAGCGTGCAGCTCACCTGGTAGCTGTGTCCCAGGCAGGCTGGAGAAAGGTGGGCACGTCTTCTTTTTGAAGTCTTGTATATTTAAACTAGCTAATCATCCACTCTCTACTCTCTTACAGAGTTACTCACTCCTTGTTCATGACCTTACTTATCTAAGTGCATACCTAAACCTAATGTAGAATTAATATTTTCCTTGATCATCAACTTGCTCCAAGCTTATTTTTCTTCCTAGTGGAATTTTCATGCTTATAATGCATGAAAGCTAACTGAACTCCTTTTCTAACCTATGTAGCATTTATTATTCTATAAGAGGAGGTACATTCTACTTTTGATTTTAATTTTAAATTTTCTATCAACTATCTTAATTTTTAACTTCTTAAAATTACTTGAATCAAATAAAAAATTCTATAAAATCATTAATAAGAATTATAAAATCAATAATTCATCTAAACAACATTATTTCATGAAAGCACATCTTTATGTTGATCTTCAGGAAATTTGCCCAACAGAATGGACTAACACCCAGGACATAATCACACTAGATTATAGGCAGTGAGGGTCTCCCCACACCCAATCACACCATGCCAGATATATGAGGAATACAGCAAGGACAAACATGAGAAGGCACATCAGCAAGGAACAATCCTGGGATGAAGCCCCTGGGACTGTGTCTTTCCAAGGTACACCTAGCAGCCATGTAAAATGGTGGGCCATCTCCAGGAAGTTCACTTTTTCACTGCAGTTCCTCCTGCATGGTGTTCTCCAATGTCCCATCCCAAACTCTGGCCTAGGCTAGATTCCATCTTGTAGAACAAACTACAAGTTTGTGATTGCATTTTCTCCTTCTATGTAGAGAACTATAAGTCAAGTCTCATTTGTTCTGGCCCATGACACCTATTCTAGGTTTCCAGAGTGAGCTCCAAAGATAAATTTGTCCCTATTGTCAAATGTGTGTGTGTGTGTGTGTGTGTGTGTGTGTGTGTGTGTGTGTGCTTTCTTTTAATGTTTCTTTTAAAGCTTCTTTTCTTTCAAACAGTAACCGGTTCTCTTAACTCTCGACCAGCCTTCCTCCCAGTTTCCAGCCTAGCTCCTTCAAAGGTCTCTCCCAGTTGTTCCTCCCTCAGTTCCTGCAGCAGTGTGCTTAAACAGTCTGTTCTCCCAGTCTTCCCAATACTGGCAGCTCCAAACTGTAACAACTGTTCTAGCCTGTCTGCTCATCTCAGCTTCTCCTGGCTCAGCTGTCACCTACTGTCTTCTCACTCTGCTAGCCCAATTCACTTTCAACTATTTCATATCTTCACTTTGCCCAATCTCTTCTCTTCTCTAACCCTACTCAATTTTCTTTCTTCTGACACTAGCTATCTTCTCTGACCCTACTCTTCTGTCAGCTGAACCCTACTGCTCCTCTTTCTCAGCCTCTGCTGACTTTTTATATCCTCTCCTGTTCCCAGAAGTCCAAGAGGCAACACTGAAGGTCATAGGGTCAACTAGGGATTCTTTAAAGGGCCAGACACAAAATAATGCACATTACACTAGAGAGCTACCAAGTTTCGGTCTGAACAGGGAGGGGTCTGGGAGTGCAGGCTTGTGCAACCACTATGGAGGTCAGTATGGCGATATCTTAGAAAACTTGGAAGAGCTTTGCCTCAGGACCCAGCAATACCACTTCTGGGTATACACCCAAATGACTCCTCACCGAATCATAAGGAAGTTTCCTCATCTGTTCATAGCAGCCTTATTTGTAATAGCTAGAAACTGGAAACAACCAACCCAGATGTCCCTCAACGGAAGAATGGATTAAAAAAACTATGCTACATCTACACAATGGAATACTACTCAGCTATCAGGAACAATGAAATTATGCAATTTGCAGCCAAATGGATGGAACTAGAGAAGCTCATCCTGAGTGAGCTAACCCAGACTCAGAAGGATGCACATGGCATCTATTCACTTATAGTTGGATTTTAGCCATATAGTACATGATATCTGTACCACAACCAGTGCACCTAAGGGAACATGGACATAGACTTTTTTGTTTGTTTGTTTGTTTTTTAGTTTTCTCTCCCTGGCAATGAGACACTTTTCACTGGTGGTACTGCCTTGTAGGCCCCCCAGTGTATGAGGAGGCTCTTGGCCCTCATAGGACTTTTGAACTGGGGCTGGGGACTGTTATGTAGGGACACTCCACTCCAGAGGAGTGGGATGGAAGGGTTAGGGGGTAGAAGGTGGGAGGGCGGGGCTGGGAGGGGGGAAAGAGGACAATATGATGGAGATGTAACCTGAAGCAACAAATAAATAAATTTATTAAAAAAAATAAAAATGGCCTCTCCCTACCTCACCTTCTTTGTTCTTCTTTGAATTATATATTACTGAAAATACAATGCAGATTTTCTTAGGCTCCAACTTTCTCACAAGTAGTAGTTCTGATTTTCTGCCGTTGCATTTACCTTGGCCCTGGGAGGAGACAACATTCTAATCATGGTTGAGATTTTTGTTACGAACTTGGATGCCTCTGTTCTGTTTTCTAAAGTTTCCTTTCTTTGTTACCAAAACTAGTGTTTTTCTGCTGTCATCCACCTCATAGGTTGGTTGTTCTCCAGTTATTGTCAGTGTATTTCCCAGATACTCTAGCAGAAGACTGTGATACATCATCTTTAACATTTGTGCCTTTAAAAAATTCTGGATTTCGACTGCAGTCTGAGAGGCTTCATCCAGCAAATAATAGAAACAGATGCACAGACCCACAGCCAAACATTAGGTAAAACTCAGGGAGTCTTACAGAAGAGTTAGGGGAAGGTTTGAGGGAACCGAGGGAGTCAAGGACACCACAGGAAGACCTACATAGCCAATTAATTCAGACAGAAGGGGGCTCATAGAGACTGAACCACCAACCAAAGAACTTGCGTGAACTGGTCCTAGGCCCGCTACACATATGAAGCTGATGGGCTGCTTGGTCCCCAAGTGGATCCCCTAACAATTGGAGGTGGGGGACTATCTCTGACTTGGTCTTTGGTGCCTCTTATTTGACCCCATTTTCCTAGCAGAGCTGCCTTGTCTTGCCTCAGTGGAAGAGGAAGCACTTAGTCCTACTGCAACTTGATGTGCCAGAGTGGGTTGGTACTGGGCAGGGTGGTATAGGGGAAGTGGGTGGGAGGATTTCACATGAGAGGAAGCATGCAGTATTTTTATTTTCTGTAATGTAATCTGTAGTTTCATATAGCTTTCTGAAAATGCTGTAATTTCGTTCTCTGTTGTCTTAGTAGAATATCATTGTGTATATATGTATGTATATATGTGTATATATACACCACATTTTCTTTATCCATCCATTTAATGGTGGGTTTCTAGGCTACTAATTCTATACCTTTGCTATTGTGAGTAGCACCATGACAAATATACATGTATAGGTATCTCTGTTGTGTGCTACTTCAGATTGTTTTGAGTAAATACCTAGTAGTGTTATAGCTGGATCATATAGTGCTATTTTTAGTTTTACGAGGAGACTTCATGTGGATATCCTATAGTAGTAGCCAAACACTTCTGGTCTTCATGAAATACGCTAAAGTTTTTGTGTGGCTCCTGTCCATTGGATGTTTGTGTTTTAAATGAAAGAGAAAGTTTATGTAATCTATTAAGAGATGTTTTAAATAATTTTTTATGACACGATCTCAATGTATAGATCTGGCTGACCTGGAACTCACTATGCAGACCAGGTTGGCCTTGAACTCACAGGGATCTGTGTTTGCTTCCCAAATGCTGGGATTAGAGGTGTGAGTCACCATGCTGCTGGGTCTGAAATGTATTTTTGAAATGCAGAGTATTTGCTGAGTCTTCATATTTGTTTGTGCGTGCTCATTTGTTTCATATGCTTTATTTCATTGCAAATTGCTTCAAAAATAATGCCATTGTCATATATGAAGGAACAAGTAAAATAGCATGTGGATACATACAAATGCTCTTTACAGTTATTTCTATCCCCCGTACATTCTGCAGAGCTTAATTCATTAGTCCTTTTGCTACCCCTAAGAGAGGTAGCCATCTTCTATCCTAAGAACAAGGGAACTGCCATGAAGCTTATACAGAGAAGTTTAATATTGTTCCCATGGTCATTTCCAGAGGTAGAAATAGAATTTTGAGTTTATGATTCTAATAACATGAAGACTAGCTTGTCTGGATTTGCAGATTGACTTTTGTATTCTAATAAGATACTTAGATTTTTGCTTTGGACAAAAGTCAATCCTAGACTAACTGGACCTAGATTCTTTAAATATTTTAAAATTACATTTTGTTTATTTAGTGTGTGTGTGTGTGTGTGTGTGTGTGTGTGTGTGCCTGTCTTGCCTGTCTGTGGGTACATGAGTGCATTTGTATACATGTGGAGGTCTGAGGCCAACTTACAGGAGTCAGTTCTTTCCTTCTATCATGTGGGTCCTGGAAGTCAAACTCAGGTCATCAGGCCTGGTGGCAAGGCCACTGCCTACAGAGCCTACCCCTTAGGACCTAGAGTTTTAAAAAATGACCAACCATATGATAAAGAAGCCCCAATTATTCTTTTACATAGTTTCTTGAGTGTAAATGTTTCTGTACACATTTATATTTACATATTATTAAGGTGTTTTGGTTACAAATATATTTACTTATTTATTCTTCTTTCATATATTACATCCTGGCCGAAGTTTTCCCTTCCTCTTCTCCTTCCATCCTCTTCCTCCCACTCCCTCTCCCCCAGATCCACTCCTCATTTCCTTCAGAAAAGGGCAGGCCTCCCAGGGATATCAGCCAAACATGGCATATTATGTTGCAATAAGAATAGGCACATCTCCTCATTTTAAGATTTGACAAGGCAACCTAGTAGGAGAAAAGGGTTCCAAAAGCAGGCAAAAGAGTCAGCAACAGCCCCCGCTCCCACAGTTAGGTGTCCCACAAGAAGACTAAGCTATACAACTGTAACATATATGCAGAGGACCTGAAGCCCTGTGAGCTGGTTAGCTGATTCTGTGGACCATTTTCTTCTGGTAATCTTGACCTCTCTGGATCCTACAATCCTCCCCCTCCCTCTTCCACAGGATTCCTGAGCCCCCCTAATGTTTGGCTGTGGGTCTCTGCATCTGCTCCTACCAGTTGCTGGGTGACTCTGATGGTGATGGCTAGGTTCTGGTCTGCAAGGATAGCAGAGAGACATTAAGAATCATTTCATTGACTTTTTTTTTTTTTCTGAGACAGGGTTTCTCTGTGAATCTCTGGGTGATCTGAATTCGCTTTGTAGACCAGCACTAGGGAGGCAGAGGCAGGCTATCGTTGAACTCACAGAGATTGCCTGCCTCTGCCTCCCTAGTGCTGGTATTAAAGGCATGCACCACCATGCCTGACTATTTTATTGACTTTTTAACTTAAAAAAATTGTTTGTTTGTTTGTTTTGCCAGTCATGTTTGGTTCTATCCTAGGTCTCTGGGCTATCCAGCCTATGGCTACTGGCCCTCCAGGCAGTATCAGGCATGGGTTCCCTCTTGTGGCATGGGTCTCAAGTTGGACCAGTTATTGGTTGGCCACTCCTACAAGTTCTGTGTCACCATTGCCCCAGGACATCTTGCATTCAGAACAAATTGTAGGTCCAAGGTTTTATGGCTGAGTCGATGTCCCAGTCCCTCCACTAGAAGCCTTTTTTGGTTATAGAAGATGGCCAGTCCAGCCTCAGTGTCCCCCATTACTTAGACTTTTCCCTAGGGTCACTCTCGTAGATTCCTGGGAGTTTACATTGCACTAGGTTCTCACCTTGCCCCTGAAATGCCCCCCCCAATTCCAGTAGTCTTTCTCTGTACTGTCTCCCTCCACCTGTTCTCTCCTGTTCCCATCCTCCCCACTGTCAGTCCACCCATGAAATCTATTTCCCCTTCCCTGGGAGATCCATATGTTCCCCCCATGAACCCTCATTGTTACTTTACTTTAAATGTTGTTTTAAAAAATTAAAATATCCCAGTCATTTGATTTTTACCAATGAAGACTTAGGAGCCAGATGCTGGGTTGAAAACTTGCTAGTTTAAAGAGGCAGAGAAAGCACTCAGCTGATGTTCCTATTCTATCAAGGTTCCAGCCAAAATTCCCAAGCTAAAAAGCCCAGAAGAACCTACAGGAAGAAGCCTAGAAGGAGAAAACCCTAAAGGAGAAAGTCTAAAGGAAAAAGAACTCTGAAGGAAGAAGTACTCTCTGAAGGAGAGAGAACTCCAAAGAAGAACTCAAAAGAAGAACTCCCAACTCCTTCTCCATGCTGTCAACATTAAATGCCCCTCAGCTCAATGTCCCTCTTTTCTGTTTAATCCCTGTCAGCTGGTTTCTTGCTCTGCCTCTTGACCTAGGGTTAACCTTATTTAATCCTGTGTACAGAAAACTCTTGGATTAAAGGTGTGTGCTTAGAGCTGAGCCACACCATAAATACTTGTTTACAATAAACAGAAAGTTCTTGGATTAAGGTGTGTGCTTAGAGGTGAGCCACACCATAACAATTTGTTTACATTTAACAGAAAGCTCTAAGATTAAAGGCTGAGTTATTCCACAATAAAAACAGATTTTTAGGTTCACAAACTCGGAGTTCACAACATGATCAAATATTCTGTAACACTTGGCCCTTCTGGGTCTGTGGATTGTAGCATTATTATCTTTACTTCACAGATAGTATCCACTTACAAGTGAGTATATACCATGTTTGTCTTTCTGCATCTGGATTACCTCGTTCAGGATTATTTTTTTTCTAGTTCTGTTCATTTGCCTGCAAGTTTCATGATATAATTTTTTAAACAGCTGATACTTAATTGTATAAAACTACCACATTTTCTTTTTCTATTCTTCAGTTTAGGGGCATGTAGGTTTTTTCCAGTTTTTTGTCTATTACAAACAAAGCTGCTGAGAACATAATTGAGCAAGTATCCTTGTAGTAGGGTGGAGCATCCTCTGAGTATACCCAGGAGTGGAAGCTGAGTCTTGAAGTAGATCGATTCACAATTTCCTGAGGAACTGCCATATTGACTTCCAAAGAGACTGTAGAAGTTTGCACTTCCACCAGCAATGGAGGAGTGTTCCCTTTGCCTCTCATCCTCTCCAACATGAGCTGTCACTTGTGTTTTTGATCTTAGCCATTCTTATAGGCATGAGATGGAATCTCAGAGTTGTTTTGATTTGCATTTCCCTGACAACCAAGGATGTTAAACATTTTAAGTATTTCTCAGCCATTTAAGATTCCTCTATTGAGAATTCTCCATTTGGAGATATACCCCCATTTTTTATTTTGATTGTTTTGTTCATTGATGCCTAATTTCCTGAGTTCTTTGTATATTTTGGGTATTAACCCTCTTTTGGATGTGGAGTTGTTGAAAATTGTTTCTCATTCTGTAGACTGCCATTTTGTCCTATTGACAAATTGTCCTTTGCCTTATAGAAACTTTTCAGTTTCATGAAGTCCCACTTATTAATCTTAGTGCTTTCACTATCGGTGTTCTGTTCAGGAAGTTGTCTTCTGTGTCAGTGTATTCAAGGATGTTCCCCATTTTTTTTCCTATCAGGTTCAGTGTATCTGGTTTTATATTGAGGTCTTTGATCCATTTGGACTTGAGTTTTGTTCAGGGTGATAGATATGGATCTATTTGCATTCTTCTGCATGCAGACAGACATCCAGTTAGACCAGCACCATTTGTTGAAGATGTTTTCTTTTTTCCATTGTGGATTTCTGGCTTTTTATTAAAAAAAAAACAGGTATGCAAAAGTGTGTGGATTTATGTCTGGATCTTTGATTCAATTCCATTGATCTGCCGGTCTGCTTTTATGCCAATATCATATGGTTTTTATTACTATTGTTCTGTAGTACAACTTGGAATCATGGATGGTGATTCCTTTGGAAGTTCTTTTCCAAAAATTCTGAACACCTTCAGTGAAGTGTCTGGATATAAGACTGAAAAAAAATCAGTAGCCCTCCTATATACAAATGCCAAATGGGCTAAGAAAGAAATCAAGGAAATAACACCCTTCATAATAGCAGCAAATAATATAAAATATTTAGGGGTAACTCTAACCAAACAAGTGAAAGACTTCTATGATAAAAACTTCAAGTCTTTGAGGAGAGGAATTGAAGAAGATATCAGAAGATGGAAAGATCTCCTATGCCCATGGAGTAGAAGGATTAATACAGTAAAAATGGCCATAATAATAAAAGGTCATTTTTTAAAAGTACATGTATACCCACCAGTATATCATGATATTACTTCTGGGTTCTAATTCATCTATCATTTGTTTGATAGCAAGAGAACTGCCTCTTTTGATATAAACAAATGTATTTGTAATTCAGAATGTTAGGGCAGTGAAATGTGTAGTACTTTTACAATACATTTCCCTGTTAAATTTCCATTGTGTTGCATTTCTATAAACTCAAAACTTTCACTGCTGTGTGATCTGGTTTTATTGGCTGTTGGTAATGCTACTTCTTAATGAAGTGACATTTGGGTCAGTGAATAATTTTTATCTCAGTTACAATTTTAAATATTCTTAATTTTATTATCCAGATAAGCTGCCTTATTTGAAGAATTTCCAAGATCAATTTAAGAATTATGACACAGCCAGGCAGTGGTGACACACACCTTTAATCCCCATCCTCAGGTGCCAGAGGCAGGCAGATCTCTGTGATTTCAAGACCAGCCTGATCTACAGAGTGAGTTCCGAGAAGGCTAGGGCTACACAGAGAAACCCTGTCTTGAAAAACAAACAACAACAAAATACTGGAACATGTCCATTACTCCAGCACTATAGAGCCCAAGGGAGGAACATCAGGACTTTGAAGTGATAGAAGACGTTGGAAACCAGCTTGGACTACATGTTGGAACCCTTTCAAAAAGCTATTTGCTTTTGTGGGCTGGTAAAGTTATTAATGCCTCCAAAAAGACTTGTTCAAAACTGGACTTTGGGGACAATTTGGGGACTTATTTAAAACAGCTCAGCAGTTAAGAGCATGTACTGCTTTTATAGAAAACAGGAATTTGGTTCTTAGCATTGACATAGGACTGCTCACAACCACCTGTAAATCCAGTCCCAGGGGGGTTTGATAACCTTTTCTGGCCTCTTTGAAATGTGTACTCCCTCATATATGTATGTAATTTAAAATGTAAAAATATAAAATCTCTAAAGGTAAAATATCAATAAAATGACATTTGACCACCTTTGTGTATAATCATTATTTAAGTTGGGCACTTGAATCCTCAATGTGAAAGAATAATTGAATCTATGCTGAAGCATGAATAATGTTCACGTATCTTACGTGACCAGGTGTCTTGCTATAGTAACCTCAGATGATGTTGTTTTTGATGTCCTGCTAATCAGATATGGCAGGAGCTGCAGGAAGCTCCCCTGGTTCATCATACTCAGGCTCATGTTGAGATTCTTTGCAATAACAAATTTCTAGTTAGTATGTCAGTTAGACTTACCTTTGGACTGGATCAATTTAGATCATTCCTCATGTAATTTAGTATTTTTCATAGATTCCTTTTTCAACTTAGTTTTATCTGGGATAGTCAAGATCTTAGATATATGTAGTTTATGAAATTCAGATATATTGGCAGTAGAACAAAGACAGTAGAAAAACAGGGAAAAACTGATGGTACAAAACTTTAATCACTCGGGAGGCAGAGGTAGAAGAATCTCTGTGATTTCAATACCAGTCTGTTCTATGTAGAGAGTTCCAGGCCAGTCAGCGTTATATAGTGGGATATGGAGCTACATCCTACCTAAAACAAATGACAACAAAACAGTAAAAATTTTTTGATGAAGTTTTCGAACATAAAAGCCAAAGGGAAATTAAAATTAGAAACTTAAAAGGTAAAATGAGCCATTTCATCTAAAAAGAGAAGACTCTTTATATAAAACCAGGGCCAGACGGAGTACTGCTTGCATGTAATATCAGCACACAGGAGCAGAGGCAGGATCATTGTGAGTCTGAGGTCAGCATCATCGGCTACACAGTAAAACTCTTAGAAATTGTAATAAAGAGATAATGTCAGAACTGAAAGATGTATTATATCTAATGTTACTAATAAAAAGATAAGGACATATTATAAATGTCTATGTGCTAGTGAATTGACAAAAATAAATAAATCCCCAAAGACATGTAGCCTCCCAAGACTGAATAATGAAGGAAGAGAAAGACTGAACAGAATAGCAGCAAGTAAGGAGTTTCACAGGTGAAGTAGTATAAATTCTTCATATACTCTCCCCAGAATTAAAGAAGAAAAACAGTGAAATCTTATGCTGTGGATGAGAATAATTTGAAGCCCTAACTTGGGGGGAAAAGAGTTTTCTAAGAAAAAGTTTATCTCAAAGCTAAATGTAATGCATATATTCCCTGCCTTTTCACAAATACATATATATACATATGAAATATATATATATATATATATATATATTAAAAAGTCATACATGTATACAATATATCTTGGTCACATTCATCTCCCTATTCACTTCAGCTATTTCTGTCATGCCTCCCAACATATTTCTAGCCCTGTCCCAACTTCATGTCTTTTGTTTTAATAACCCACTAAGTCCAGTATGTACAACATGTGTGTATGTGTGTTTGGGGTCATTCCTTGCGACATGGGCAACCCACTCCAAGAAAATTGACTCTCCCTCAGCATCTGTCAGCTTTCATTGGCCCCTCAGCTAGGGGTGGAGCATCAGGAGCCTCCCACCCCTCGTTGGAATCTTAAGCTTCCTTAAATCTCGTGTAGCTCTTGTGGC
Source organism: Lophiomys imhausi (assembly GCA_907164525.1). Classification (NCBI taxonomy): domain Eukaryota; kingdom Metazoa; phylum Chordata; class Mammalia; order Rodentia; family Muridae; genus Lophiomys; species Lophiomys imhausi. The sequence continues at coordinate 17,093,455 of CAJQZJ010003646.1, forward strand.
CTAACTATAGCTGTTGTAAGTTCACGAGTACAACAGCCATGTCATATCCAGAAGCCAACATTTATTATCACTCTTTCCTGTCCTCTAGCTCTTAAATTCTTTCTGCCCCTCTTCTGTGATGATCCCTGAGGCTTGAGGAAGTGGGCTGTTCATCTGTGGCTGAATACTCAACAGTCACTTTGTCTTAGCACTTAAGTCTCTATATTTCCCACTCCCCTATACAGTTAGTTTCTCTGACCGAAGTTGAGAGGAGGACAAAGTCTATGGTTATAAGCATAAATATTTAGGTGGAAGTTTGGCAACATGCCCCTTTAATAAAATAACACCAATAGGTTTTCTCCTAGGGCCTGTGGCTTCCTAGCTATAGGTTCTTTCTAAGTTTACAGTTCTAGATATTGAATTCCCTCCTATGGAGCAGGCCTCAAATCTAGTCAAGAGACTGGTTGGCTAAGCAGGGATAGTGTAGAGAGGTGTAGCAAGCGGTTTTTATTATTTTGTATTTTACTATTCACTCTAATTTATTTTACTGTACTTAATTCCTCATGCTTCTTTTCTAACCCTTATTCCTACCAAACCCCCAACCCTAGGTGGGAGAGAAAGAAGGTTAAAGGGAAAAAGGATGGAGTTCTCTTTAGGCTACTTTCTGCCGATTAGGGTCGTTGGGTTCTTCGGGCATAATACCAGTCTCATTAGAAGTCCAGCAAACCAGGAGACAGCAGCAGGAAGAACAAGCAGCAGTTTGGGGGAGCACCAGCAGCGGGAAGAGCAACAACTGCTTTCTTCTTTATAGCCCTTTCTCTTTGTAGCCCCTTTTCTCTTCTTTGTAGAGCCTCCTTCTCCTTGTCTCTCTGGCTTTCCCCCCCCTTTCTCAAGTTCTCTGAGTTAAACTTAGTCAGCTGGCTAAGCCACGCCCCTGCTGGGCCACGAGACAGTTAATACTTTACACCTATGTCTTAAGCAGCCTCACACCTGGGATTAAACAAAAAAACATTCTCATAATTGGTTGTTTTAATAAACTCATACCACAGAGAGGTGGAAAAAATAAGTGGGCATGTCTTACCTGACAGGTCATTATTGTAGCAAGCAGGGTACAGTGCTTGGTCAGACCATCGATGTCCTTTTTCTCTCTCCTCCAGCAGCCTGCTTAGTAGTTTCCATCACTATAAAAGCTAGCTAGCAGGTTGAGAGTTTCCTGTTGAATTCAATATTGATTTTTGTATGTCCTATGACAGAAGTGTGCTGTGTTTTCACTAAACAGGGTCTTCCATCTATTTATGATAGACAACCAAGAGCAAGAGCACTAGTCTGTCTAGTCTAGGGTGCCTCTGGGGTCTGCTTGACCAGTAACTAACTGGGAGATAACCTGTGCCTGACATTGAGATTTTCATTAAATGACTCCTGTCTTAGGGGAACAGCATTGCTCACCCATTCAGGATACTTTAAAAATTATGTTTAATTGCTTAAGTGGTAGTGGGGATTCATAAAGCTTCTTCATATATTCTTAGTTTTAGTTAACACACCCAATGTCCATTGTTTTCCTACTCTCTGTCCTCATCCTTACTTAAACTTATAGCTCCAAGTATCCACTGCCCCATTACTGGGTATCACATATATCTGCTATCCTCTTTCATTGTATTTTGACTTTGGTTGCAAGATCATAGGTTCTAATGCAGCTTTTTAATGCATACTTCATTTTGGTTAACCCTTCCCTGTTCCTTCATTTTCCTATTCCTATTACTCCACCCCCCTTTAAATCTATGTTCATTTCACCTCTAAACTACTGTCCCCACTCCCTGGACTCATCACCCTGACCACTGGCCTGTTATTAGTTTCCCAACTTTCACATGCACTCCAGGTTAAGCATACAAACCATACAATTAGAAGTTAGTACCTGCATATAAAAGAGAAATGTGGTGTTTGTCTTTTGGGGCCGCCTAGGTGACCTCACTATGTGTAGTCTTCTTTCCTCAATTATCCCAGTCTTGAAATTCTCATAGACATGCCCAGAAGTTTGTCCATTAGGTCATTCTAGATCCTGTCAAGGGGATACAATTCCATCACAATAATAAGTGCACTTCATCATAATAAAGGTCATATGTGACAAACCTATTTGCTAACTATACTCTACACAGTGGTGATAAACTGACACTTTTCTTTTAAGAATAGGAACAAGCAAGAACAAATGGGGAAGAGAAAAATTAAAGGGACTCAAATAGGAAAAGAAGCAAAACTGTCTTCTTTACAGAATCATCTTATATGTAGAAATCTCTGGTGACTGTGTGCATACATACACCTCATTAGAATTAACAAACAAATTCAGTAAAGTTATAGGATAGAAGGAACATACTAAAGTCATTCATGTTTACATAAAACTAGCAGACTATCTGAAAAGGAAATTAAAAAGCAATTCTATTTATGATAGCATCAAAAATAATAAAATACTTGGGAATAAAGTTAGCCAGTTAAGTGGAAAATTTGTACACTGAAAAGCCAAAACACTGCTGAAGGAAATCAAAGTACAACTAAAAAGTAGAAAGATCCTGTGCCATGGTCATTCATATTTGGTTCTGGAATAAACGAGCTTGTGCTTACTTGGAAGTGACTGCTGTGCTTTTGCATTAGGATATAGTTATAACCATATATACTTTTCATGATAACTAAAATGGTTTATTATTATTATTAAATTTATAGTTTTATAATTTGTAGTTCATCAGAACTACTACTGTTGATAGCCTATTGAGTTCCAGTCTAAGACTTTATAAATAACTATCTCTCTTTAAAAGAAAACAACTATCACTGGCTTGTTTACCTTATTCAGAGTAGCACATACTCCGGAAGCAAAGGTTCATTTATTTCATCAGATACAGAACTTCTGTGTATAATATTTCTTTTTTTTAAATACTTTATTTTTTTTT